>WOVY01010756.1:0-265000 GCA_013436015.1 Rhipicephalus annulatus | reverse complement strand
GTTCACGGTCGAGACGCGACGCACGGGGCCAACCCGAGCCGGCCGGGCGGCTATTAATAGAGGTCGCTGCAACGAGACAGCCATGTTGGACGCCGGCACGCGGGTTTGCCGGGAGCCGCGCTGATTGAGCCAGAAAGGGGGCCACGATCAAAGCCAGGCCACGATCAAAGCCAGGCCATCTCGAAGCCAATCAGCCGCTGCCGACGGAAGCAAGTCACCCCTCCGCGCTTTTGTCTCGCCGGTCAATTGAAGGAATATTCTCTCGTCCCGCGCGCCGGACGGGACTAGCGGAAACAGAGCGAGATAGAGATGGCCCCCGATTAATGCCTCGCCTCTAACTTGGCAGAATGGGCGCGATAAGGGCGGCCAGATTGGGCTTTTCAAAGGCGCGCGCGGCGGGCTCCGAGGGACCCGGCGGCCCTGGGGAGGCCCCGGAACAAGAGACCAATTGCCGGCTCCCAGGCAAGCCATACAGGAGCACAATGTCAATGACACGGCTCACACATGCGTATGGGCGGCGCGAGGGACGTCGTGAAAAGAGTGAGTGGACGAGAGAGCGGCTAATTATATCGAGCACGACAAGAACCGTCTGTGGACAAACGTGCACCGTGTCTTGCTTTTTTGTCCCTGAGGCGTGCACGATCTTCATTAAGTTACATAAAAAAATGCGATTAGTCACTGGGTGTTCGAGAAATTCCATCGTTCTTAATATGAACGTGACAAGCCAAAAACGACGACCAAATCAGACCTTTCAGATGCCCGCCGACAATGATGCATCATCGTGTAATAAGCAGTGCTGGGTGGCTGCACACCAGACCACATAAGCCGCTGAACGCCGGTATAGATGAAATATTCTTTTCAGCTCTTTCCTAAAATTCAAACCGGCATTAGAGGCCCTCCACGTGTTGATGAGCGTAGATTCTGCTATTTGCCTACTGCTCCCGGAACGCCGCACGAAACATCGGTATTTAGAGTAATAGTGATCAGTCGTTTTTATTCCGTCACTTTGAATGTGATTGTGGGAATCCAAATTAAGAACTGACCAGCGCCTCTTTTATCGTCGCTGAACTGACACAGAGAGACTGTGGAAAAGTACAGTAAGCCGTTTTGGCAGCCGTGCAGAGCGGTGCAAGAACACACCAGCTGCCCAGCTTCAAAGAACAAATGATCGACTTTCAGCAGTTACACATCGTACGTACACCGAACCGTTATCGTTTGGTTCACCTGTATGCGCTGCTCGTTTAAATTACCTCGTGCATCGTGGCACACATACCCGTTGCTTTGGGTAAACAAACCGCGAGGTGCGATGGTGTTTCAGAAGCACGTACAGAAAACGAATAGGCCCCGTGAGACAGCCGCACGCTGTAAGATCACGAATGCCCAGACGCCGTAAAACGCACAGGCACCCGTCGGGGAGGCACGGAACGTATGCTCGAGCGCGTATGCCACCCGGAAGCGGCCTCCGCTTGCTTAGCGGGGAAATCGAGCCGGACGGCCGCCGATGGCGCGAGACGCGCACAGATGGCTTCCGAACCAAGTGTGCGCACACAGCACGATGGCGACGGCGGTTAAATATAGATCCGTCTTTGCGAGGTCGGAGAACGCCATGCACATGCAGGGTACTGTACAGCGTTCTTTGCCTCCTTCAGATCCCGGCCGCAAGGCCTTGCACAATCTGGCGGGAGTTTTAACAGTGCCGCCGATATGATTACGAGCGGCCTTGCTTTCGGGCACGTATACATCCGGCCGCATCCGCGGGAAGGGCGCCGGATCGGTCACGTATGCGGCGAAGGAATCGGCCGAGACGCCGGTGTAGATATAAAAAATATAAGAGGTGTTGATACGACAACCGCCGGTCGGCGTCATCAGACAAACCACGCGGCCGCCGTCCGCGCCCGCAAAAGGACTTTTTTTTTTTTTTGCACGAACGCAGAGTTGCGCATTTTTTTTTTTTCTTTTCGGTCGCGGAACACGATTGTACTGGACGGTGGAAGACCAAACGACCGGCTGCGTCGACGAAATGAAAGTTTGATGAAGCTTCCCCATAGCCGAAGCATCTACAGCTGTGGTGAGGGCCGCCTTCGAATTCCATAGAAGTGCACAGTTACATTATTAAGAACGCCCTAAAACGGGAGTTCACAGAACCCGGTCAGAGTAAGGTGTGCTATAGAAGCTTGGGCGGCTGTGTCTTGAGACAAAGACGACATCAGAAAATGTTTGATTAGTTCACAATGAAATTATGCGTCCCATGTTACATGTATGCAATCATCCTCTCGAAGATAATAGGAACAAAAAAAAACTGTGCTAGATCATTGCGGTCAACCGAAAACGATAAACCGCACCCGTTGTGACGCCTACGAGTGTAAAACAAAATCTAAATGTAAAGCTTACAGAGACACGGCAGTGCAATAATAATAATAATAATAATAATAATAATAATAATAATAATAATAATAATAATAATAATAATAATAATAATAATAATAATAATTTTGGTGGTATTACGAGCTAAAATAACATGATTATGAGGCACACCGTAGTGCACGGCTTCGTATATTTTGACCTCCCAGAATTACCTAACGTGCACTTGAACGAGTTGTTTTATTGTTATAATGATATTGTTTTACTGCACCCGCACACGGGCAAATATCAACGTATTCATCGAAACACGATCGTGGTCCGGATCGAATCTTCGTCTCTCGGGTCAGCAGCCCAGCATCGTGTAAACGATGGCTGAGGGTCTTTGCAGTGTATCAAAGAGAAAAAAAAAAAAAAAGCCTCACAACATATAATGTCGACGTCCATACTGAAGTATATTATTCACATTGTGTGGGTATAAAGTCGATTGCAAACAGTCCGGATATAGACGAAGCCCGGTCACTGTCGAAATTCCTCAAACGTCACTTGCAGCGAGTAAAAACACGGATCCGTGCGCTGCGTCTTGCTGCCTGACACATTCCAAGCGCGTGTGAGCGATAACGCCGGCCGATAACGAAATGAGCAACGATAGAAAAATGCACATTCGGCTGCATCACTGTGACTTTTACGCTTTGTCATGTATAACAACGCCGCTGGAATACCCAATCAGCCATGATGAGGCCACAGTCAAGACAGTCAAAAGCACTGAGCACTCCCGCAAAAAAAAAAAAAGTGAGGACTGAAGGGAAGGGGGGGGGGGGGGGAGGAATCCCAAGCGCATATTGCACAAGTCGTTAACAGAGAGCTTCAAGCTGCAGCAGCCTGGTCACCCCCGCCCTGTTCATCACCCCCGAAATGGTTTATATATGATTTCTTCTCAACTATTTCCACTTTCGCCATTTCATTCTTTCCTCCAGAGCTCGTTGCCGATTATGCCTTCTGCATACGACGACACTTTACAGCGCGGCGCCAGAAGATGATGCGTCCGAATGAGGCCATTAGGCAGTCATTTTCGCTCCCCTTCGCCGACTTCAATATTGCCCCGCTCGCGTCCCCCCCCCCCTCATGTTTTTTTTTTGTTTTGAGATTTCGTGCTTTACGGCCACCACTCACACCATTGCCGATGGAAACGTTCTTCCTTCGCGAAAGCCCTTCCCTGCTTTCAGACTTTCGATCATCTTAAATGCGCTCTATTATCGCTGCGCCGGACAGAATTCGGGAGCCAGCCAGAACCCAGAGTGTGTGTGAGAGAGTGAGGGGGAGAGACTTACAGTGAGGACAGAGCACACGATCCATAGAGATGGCCGCCCATATTCCATTGCGGCCCAAATGTCACGAAAGCTAAAGCGCCTCTTTCTCGCGACGCCAGTGTCAGCCAGAAATGAGACCAGTAGGCGAGCGAAGTGAAATAGCTGTAGAGGGCGATATCAAAGGCGCTAGGCGCTCGAGACTGCGAGTTTCGAGAGAAGTCCAGCTGTGTCGTCCCACCGGGGTCACACGCAGGGCTGACTCATCTTGCCGTTTCTGTTTCAACAGTGCATCCACCACGGAGTCTTCAAGGTCGTGGCGATATTCTGATAAGCGAAAGGTCGCGGGTTTGAATCAATGTCGCGCCACGGTCGCGCTCCGATGAAGACGGAAAGAGCTAGAGCGCTTTTGCAGTGATAATGGGATACATATGACTGACTATAGTGTATAAGACACAGCACATATCTATCCCAGGGTCCTCCTCGTACGCCACGTGCCTTGGCACATTTAAGAGGGAAACACTGAAAACTATACTAAACAAGTTCACATAGATAAAGCTTTGTTTCAGCTATTCTCGCGCAAAAATCTTTCTCGAAAAAAAAAATAATAAGCGAGAACGACAGAAATGAAAGCCAAATTTCTCTCTACTTTTTTTTCGTGTCAATGTGATGTCATAAATTTAAAACTTCTCCTTATAATTAGGCGGTCGGGAACAAAGCAAAGGTTATCGATCCTTGTTAAAGTACAATTACGGGTCCCTCAAGGATGACACAATGAAGCTAACATTTGCAAATAAAACCTTAACTACAGGAACGAAAAAACACCATCCATATCAATAGTATCACGCATCATGAATCAGCGTTGCGGGAGTTTCACGACAATGCCACCTGCCATCCTTATTGTCTTTTCTGTCCCTGTTATATATGTCATTGAAAAAAAGAAACATTTCAGAACAAGCTTGCTTTTTTTCTATTTGTTATTTTAGAAAGATGCACTAACCACATCTAAACTTTGTTTATAATCTATCTTCTTCAGTTTGCATTTACACGTCATGAATCATTATAATTGTACTTACAAGTAAAGCGATCGAAGGTATTCGAGAGACGACAGCTTCCCAGCTAAAATTGTCGACACCCGTACACACAGTGCGGCCTCTATAGTTTCACCAGAAAAAAAAAACGTCCAATAAAAAACAGAGTGACAAACGTGGCAAGGGGTAAAAACAGCGCGCCGAAAAAGCCGCAGCGACGCGTCGGGACGCTGTCTCCAGAATATTGCGTTAATGAGGGAGGTCAAAGTGCAACTGCCTCAGACGAGCGTGTTCACATCGCGGGCGGAATTCCGGTTAGGGGCGGCGAGCTGAAGCAAAACTCGCCTTCGCCGCATCGCCAATTACAGAGTCACGGGGCGGCGCATGATTATTAGGCGAGTTCCAGATGGAAGTCCCTTTTTTTTTTCAATATATCAGATACGCTCTCGGCAGACGAAAAACTTCCTGGCGGCTTCGATAAAAGTGCCGCCGAGGGCGTAGCCCGGAAGCTTGCGAGTCGTTTTGATCAAAAAGTCGCGATTTAGCTCATACTCTCTCAGCACACAGGAGGGGGGTGTTGAATAAAAACTTGTTCGCAGTCTCATAGAGAGCGACCTTTCTGGGCAAACACGCCAGTGCAATGTTAGAGCGCCCCTAAATTATCACTGTCGCATTCGTAATGAATATTGCATCCTACTTCACTTTCTACCAGCCTGCCAGTGTATGCCTAGAAGCACTACCGCGCAGAAGACAAAAAGCAATATAGTTATCATAGGAATCGGGGCTGGCAGCAGAGCACTGTAACCATTACATCACCGCGGCGAGCTTTCCTTCCATGCGCACTTTCAAGCGTTGATTGATATGTGGGGTTTAACGTCCCAAAACCACAGATGATTATGAGAGACGCCGTAGTGGAGGGCTCCGGAAATTTCGACCACCTGGGGTTCTTTAACGTGCACCCAAATCTGAGCACACGGGCCTACAACATTTCCGCCTCCATCGGAAATGCAGCCGCCGCAGCCGGGATTCGAACCCGCGACCTGCGGGTCAGCAGCCGATTACCTTAGCCACTAGACCACCACGGCGGGGCGCACTTTCAAGCGTGACTACTGCAAAACCGTCTCCTGAGACACACTCAATTCAGCTGCTTTGTGCAGGTATATAATTGCTCAACGAGAATACAGAGGTGACTGCAAATTATGTTCTTCATCTTTTTAACTTATGGTTAATTAGCCTATGACCTCTTGCTGACCTCTTACTACTCAAACTAAATAAAGTATATTTAGATTTCAACGTATTTTTTGGTTCAGAAATTTTCTTGACAATCGCATGCAACATGTTACAGTAAAGCAGCCCCATTTAAAGGTTTTACTCAGTTTATAACTGGTCATTTTTAAGGACAGGTAATTTTTATACATATATACCGTAACCCGTTAGGGCTGAAGCATGTACAGATGAGAAAGAAAAAAAATACCGTGCATTAAAACTACACTCGTAAAACGAATATTACTTTTCGGTCTTTAATTCCTTTTTGCTGTACCCCATATTAAAAGAAAAAAGAAAAAAAAGCAGACTCGTTCTTAACGCTTAGTTCATATGATGACTTGGTAAATTTGAGATTATGTTATTAGTTTATTACCACGCTGTTTTTCTAACGCCAGCTTCTGGTTCCGGTGATAAATAAATAAATACCCCCCTCCAACGCTCTCCTACAAGGCAAGAGTGGACTACGAGATGATAAAGGAGCGTGTACGGGGTTGCAGCGAATGTCTCAGTAAAGCTGCCCGAGCCGTGATGGGCACCCGGACAGGTTTAGTGAAGCACTCGGCCATGGTTCGGGGCGATCGACAACGCGGTGCGCTGAGATCATGCAGAGAAGCTCGCTTACCACGTCAGCACGCTGAAGCCACCCAGAAAGAAAGCAGCCACGTACAAAGACATTGAGCTTTTTTTTTTTTTGGCAGGATGACCATGCTGTAGCCTGCACGTATTGCTTACCTGCAAAAGAGAAGAGAAAAAGTGAAAGTCAGCAAGTGTATAGTTCGGGCTAAAGTGAAGCTCTTACATTTTGTCTGGGTTGCAACTAAGCATACACCGATACACAAAAAAGGTCACTGAGACAGTTTTTTTCGTTGCGCTAAGCGCGTCGCTGAGTAAAGGCCTACTAGCGTACACTCAGCAACTTAGATAACAGAGTTAGCGCGAACCCTAAGCGAACATAATTGAACAACGTGTCGTCGCTCTGACATCGACCGGAGCTAAGTAACCTCGCCTGCGCTAATGCATGAAAACATAGTGCGGATTCAAAGTCACGATGTTATGGCTGAAGCCTGAAATTACACAAACTGTGTATAATAATCAAAATTCTATCCTCCTATCAGCGAAGGACAAAGCATGAGCAGTGTATACTCTTTCATATTACTCTCGGTTTTAAAGTGCGGAGCATTTTATATTCTATCCTCCTATCAGCGAAGGACAAAGCATGAGCAGTGTATACTCTTTCATATTACTCTCGGTTTTAAAGTGCGGAGCATTTTATAGACGCACCTACTCACAAAAACCTGCGTCGGTGGTGTCGTATACACCCCCACTACGCATGCTCGCATCGCGTGCCAACTGTCGCTCCCCTCCCCCTTCGCTCTCTCGCCTGGCAAGGCTGACGCAGGCGGCGTCTGCAAGTAAAAACCGACTGGTCGCGATGAACAACCATTCACTGGCCACCCCGTATGGCACTGGATCGCGCATTTGGAATTTAGTCAAGGGCGCCTTTACTTGGCTTGACTTGACACTTTGCTTGACTCATGCGATGGAAGCAACAGTACCGTCAACCAGTGGTGGGGCACAACCCAACATCAGCGTCCCACCACTCGTTCAAGGCAACGCTTCTAGTTCATTCAATAAATCATCATAATAAATATGAAATAACAATTAAGCATTCCCAAACGGTACCCAATCACGCAACAGTCACGCGATACCCTAACCACTCTGCGACACATGTACTCGAGTTCCCCCGTACTGTATGTGAGGATCCATATATCTCGGATGAAGTTAAAAACGCAAGCAATACATACATGCGAGCAAAAAATAAACGCGCACACACACAGAGGTACTTACTGTTGCCTTCCACGAATTGCGTGGGCTTAGCGGCGGGCTAATACAAGCTCCCAAGGACTTCAAGCAGAAGTCACCGACAACGCACCCGCCCGCCTCACCGGGAGCATTAAACCCGTCCTCTCTCTATACGTGCCCAACCTGCGCGCCAGTCAAGACTGGTAGCCCGTTTCAGTGATAAATTTACGCCGGAGTGCGCGTTGTATGCATAATGCAGGGCAGGTGTGTCGCGCCGAACTCCGGTCACCTCGAAAACAGAAAATGGCGCATGCGGGATGCGCAACCGCGTTCCCATGCTTCCGGCGTCCCCGTATGCACGCCCTTTTCTCACTAGTCGCATGCGGGGGGGGGGGGGGGGGAAGAGACCCGCCCTGTGGATTTGATAAGAGCCTCTCCCACAGTTCGTCCGCAGCGCGTTTTCCCTCCTGTCCTCTCGACTACGCGCGACACTCGACGCAAACCAGCAACGGCACACTCTGTTGTCACACTGCGAAGAAGCACGCCATGAAGACATAGACGCCAGCAAGCAGCAGCGAAGAATTCCACTCTGCCATCTTGAGATGACAAGAGGTACCCGCCGCGGCGATACAGTCGTCGTGGTGCTCGATTGCTCACCCGAAGGTCGTGGGATCGAATGCCGGCCGCGGCAGCCGCATTTTAATGCTATAGAGGCCCATGTACTTGAATTTAGGGGCGGAATAAAGAAACTGCGGTGTATCATAATCGTGTCCTCATTTTGGCCCGTAAAACCCCAGCAATCATTATTGTTAAAGTTTAGAATATCACTAACAATATATACCGGCTGTTCACCGAAGTCATACATTTCGAGCAGGTATATGGTTGGGCACACTGACTGACAATGTATGTCGGCTATTGCACGCATACTAATTTAACCACTCGCCAATAATTAATACGAATGAACACTATTCTTTAAAGTAAGGCCAAAAGCAAGCTTTCGGAGGTAAAGTGTGAAAAAACAGCCTCTGACGATGACATTCACGTCGAGACGTGGTTAAGTAATCGTTACTCAATACGAGTTCATCTTACACGATGTGTTTACCGATGACACAACTCGCCACAGATTATGTAAGCAACGCATAGTTGCACTATTTTTTTTTCTCTCCTCAGTACTGGATCATATTAAGTCGAAGGTGTGGAGAACAGAACAAAAGAATCACTCCGCAAGCCGACGCTACCGACTCAGTTTTCAGCCTCTTAAGGAGTTGCGCAGGGCCGACGAGCGCCTGGTAGGTTGGCCAGGGCCGCTAGACCAGCGGACCTGCCGCGTTAAAAGTTGCACGTGCTCGGGGCCAAAGCCATAAAAGGGTGGTCGTTAGCGCGCGACCTGCGAAAAGTCGACGCGTCTGTGGACCGTGTGCACGACGCGCTTGGGTTACACATGATAGAGGGCCGGGTGGGTGGGGGTGCACCGCAGGGAGAACAATGCCAACAAGGCGCGCGGATTGCGGCGGAGGAGGACAAGGCGCGACAAGCAAGTGCGGAGGACAACCAAGACTGCTTCGGGTCGGAACCTCCAGCGGCGTCTTAATTATGCGCATCGAAGGAAAGCAAGCTGCAGAGTAAGCATGCGAGCGACGAAGAAGAGGCCGGGCCGCATCGATTGTTTGCCGCGGGAAAATGGGCACGCGTCGATCCCTCGTTACACGAGACGCACCGCCAGCATCCCGAAAAAGCCACGTTGTTTTCCCTCTTCTTCCCCTCAGCGAGGAACAAAAAAGGCCGCCGCTAATGGCTTTACCGAGCGCCAGTTCACAGGCGCCAAGACACCGAGGCGGCCATGGCAGCCTCGGTCGTGAGCCCGCTTCCGATGAGCGTAGTACTCGCCCAAGAAAGCCTCTGCAAGTGGAGCATAGGTGATAAACGGAGAGAGGAAGAGAGAGGCACGCCTCCTCCTCCCTCCTACTCGACATCCTACGAGACGCGCTTCGAGACGGTCTCTCTACGTCGCGCTTTCTATGTTTTTCATCGCGACTAAGAATTGAGGATGCATAACCAGATTTCCCGGCGCCTTTCGAGTCAGAGCGCCTGCGTTTATTTATTTATTATTTTCTCCGCGGTGGCTGCGTCAAAACGTGCGGCCGTTGGTACGAGCCTATTGCAGGAGAAAGAGGAGGCAACGCGGAAGCCACATAACCACGGCCAAAGAGAGCTTGAGAGAGAGAAAAAAAAAAGGCCGCATATGTTCAACCCTGTTCCCTCTTCGAACCCCCATCGAACAAAAACGCGCAGAAATGGAGTAGTCGTAATAAAACAAAGGAAAAAAAGATAACAGTGAAGCCTCGCTGGCAGCGACACGTCGCATCGGGAAATGTGCAGCGACGCGTCCGATGGGGGAAAGCGGACGAGAAATCTCGCCGAAGCGGCGTCCGTCCAGAAACAGAGATAAAGATAATTACCTCGTGGGGGAAAAAAAAAAACTCAAAACATAGTAAGAACAAAAGTTCGCCAATGCGACGGTCGTGGCGCTCCCCTCAACCACCGCGTGGGCCCGATATCCACTAAATCGGAGCGTTTATTGGGCGCACGACCTACGCGCGCCGCATGTAGAGAGCCATTAGGGAATGCCCGCCAAATATGGGCTGGAGTATATACGTGTGCGGCGCACAACGGAGGAGACCGTGCAGTGAAGCCGGCCCCGAAAATGGGCATTGTTGTCTCTTTTTCTCTGCGCGCTCCTGCAAGTCGTGCAGGCAGTTCGGGCGCTCCGTCGAAACTCGCATGGTTCAGAACAAAGGACCTCTGGATGTTCTCTCGTCTTCTCTCTTCTACTGTTGCGGAACTGTTGGCGGTAACTTTTACTTCGCCGGATTTCCCTTCGAGAGTACTCGTGCGAGTGGAGCAAGCATAACCAAAATGTTTGTGGCACATGTAGCATGAAGCAAACATTACATAAAAAACAAACGCTAATATATTACACAGTCATGATTTTTTTTTTTTCGTTACACGGCAGCACCAACCATCGGTCGAAAGCTTAGCATTATAAGGCACACAGTGGTTCTCTGCCTCCCTACGTCAGTCAATCTGCTCCAGTTGACTTATTATTGCTCCATTTGAAAGTTCTGAAGTATGGTACGTTACAAAGCCAATGCAGAAAGAAGAATCAAGAAAAAAAGATTTTCCTTTTTTTTTTTCAAACGTCTTCTTGCATAAACTTGAACAATTAACTGCAGCGATAAAGATGGAAGAAAAGCGTCTGAGTGCATGTACCGATGCATGTGAACGTTGAACAAGTTGTACAACGCGAAGTTCACAGGACGACGACACGAACATTTTTTTTTGTCCAAATGCACCGATGCAGTGAAATAAACCAAATTTTGAAAAGACTCCTGGATGTAGAAAATGACGCAGAGTCTTTAGAGAGTTCAAAGGTACACTTCCACCTATGACCGCCATCATCGAGCCCTACACACGTACATACTCAAATATGTACAAATGGAAACAGACACGCTTACCAGAATAAACTGAAAAAAAAGTATTCTTTTCTTTCCGGCGCGCTAATATTAGGTGGCAACACCGTATCAGAAAAGCTGCAGTCCAATCAAGAGAAAAGCACATGCATCAGTATAAATCAGGGGAAAGCGCGTACCTTATACGCCAGCGACGTTGAAAATGAAAAATGAATGAAACATTGAACCTCATACATCTAGGAATTTCAAAAACCTTTGTCACGAAACTGCATTATCCATGCCAATCGCTTTAGCATCACACGTGCCAGCGCATTCGGCGCGCGTGGACTAAATTTTCAAACAGTTTACAGAAGCACCTTGTCCCGTTGTTCAACGTGTCCTTCTTCACAGATCAGAACCCTCTAACAAATTTCAAGGAGCTCTGGTTAAACTAAGCAAAAAAGTCAGAAAAGAAAAAAACTAACCACACATATTTAGTATGAGCCAAGAAAGCGCTAGAGGCGAAGGTTTGATGACACCAGACGAAAAGAAGATGACTGACGATCGAATATTGTTATTTCTAGCTCACCCTATGCCCCTGGCCTCAAAGAGCCGAGGCATTTTTGCTGAAAGAGCCGCGAAGCGAGATCCACACCGTGCGCCCCCTGGAGGCCTTTCAGTCTCGAACAGTCGCCACGAGCCAACCTGTCAGAACCTTGCGCGCTTCTCGCATTCGCGCGATTCGGCACGAAACGCAAAAAAAAAAAAAAAACAGCATTGCGCGTGCACGCAGCCACGAAAGCGAGAGGGTTTTTTTTTGGGGGGGGGGGGGGGCGGTAGTGTAGCGACGCCTCCTCCCACCTACCTCAAAAGAAGTGGCGCTTTGCGTAACCGTTCCGCCTCTCGCGTGCGCGCTAACCTGCGGCACGGTCGCCATTCAGTACCTGGACGCACTTGCCGAGGCCGCGTTGTGAAAAAGCACAAGGGCGCTTTGCGAGCGTCTCTTCCGTTCTGTCCCTGGAAAGCGCAACACGAATGGAGAGCTCACGCTTTGTGCCCGCCGCCGCTCCGTACGGCACAATGCTCGGCGCGGCCAAGGAGAAAGCGACCAGGAGGAGACAATGCGCAAGGATGAAGTGGGATCATGGACCTAGCCCCCAAATTCATTTGCAAGCGAGCGGCTGGGCGCGCATGCGAGGAGAGGGAAAACGGCAACACATTACCGCGAAGACGTAACTTCATTTCCTATCCATTACGGCACTAAAGGAAGACACGTCGGAGGTCGACGCTCACCCCGAAAACACGGCCGCATCGCGCATTCTCACTCTTTCTCTCTCTCTCCCTTTTCGTTCAAGAAGCAAGGACTTTGTTGTTTTGCTTCCCCAAGCCAGCTGCCGCGCCAGCGATCCTTTCTTCTTGGCCGAAACTCAAGCTCGACTGCTCGAGATGTGTTTCCTGCAGTGCCTATAGCGTGCCGCCCCGGGGAGCCCTGTTGCAGCGGCACGAGCATTTCGGATGTGGCGTGTTTCGGCACGATCGCCAGAAACAAAAACAAAAATGGTGCATACGAACAAATAAGAAATAAAAACGACCAAGTAGGAACGAAGCACAGCAAATTGAAATGAAAGTAACAAATATACCTATCCGATTCAGCTGTTTGAATCTATGTGAATTCAACAAAGCAGTTGTATATTAAATTGTGTAAAACTAACGGCTCTGCAGGCAAACTCGGTTTGCAGTCGTTCTGTCGGCATGCAGCGTGTAACCTCACACTAATATTTATGCTTATCCGTTGAAAAGTTCACAGCTTCATTCTCTGGAAATTCAATTTCGCAACCTCTCGGCAAGCATTCTCAAATCATGAATGGCAATCTGCTACTAAGCCTCAAGAGGACGGTGTATAACAGCTGCATCTTGCCGATACTTACCTACGGAGCACACCTAAAGCCTTAAAGAGGAGGCCTAAATTGAGAACGACGCAGCGAGCGATGAAGAAATTGATCAATGTAACCTTAAGAGACAAGAAGAGAGCAGAGTAGGTCAGGGAACAAACCGGGGTTAAGGATATCATAGTTGAAATCAAGAAGAAGAAATGGACATGGGCCGGGCACGTCGCACGTAGGCAGGATAGTCGTTGGTCATTAAGGGTAACTGACTGGATTCCCAGAGAAGGCAAACGCACGAAAGAAATACAGAAAGTTAGTTGGGCAGATGAGATTAAAAAGCTCGCAGGTATAGCGTGGCAACTGAAAGCCCAAGACCGAGTTGACTGGCGGATCATGGGAGAAGCCCTTGCCCTGCGGTGGGTTTAGTCGGGCTAATGATGACGATGACGACGACGACGATGATGATGATAACAAAATGAAAAAAAAAAGCATGAAAGCGGATGCACTGTTAACACGCATGCACCGTTGTCGCGAAGTCGAAGGAGAGAGGGTAAGTGGTGATGCGAGGGAAAAAAATCCTAATGGCACACCGAAAAAAATGCGTCGTGCACCTCTAGGTATACATTTCAGCATTCAATGCTTCTCAAGTTACAGCGACACGTACCTACACTTTAAAACCACTCAAATATTGACATCCGCTCAATACAAAATACTACAACACTAAAACTTGATTGATTGATTGATTGTTTGCTTGATTGATTGATTGATTGATTGATTGATATGTGATATGTGAGGTTTAACGTCCCAAAGCCACCATATAATTATGAGACACGCCGTAGTGGAGGTCTCCGGAAATTTTGAGCACCTGGGGTTCTTTAACTTGCACCTAAATCTGAGCACACGGGCCTACAGCATCTTAGCGTCCATCGGAAATGCAGCCGCTGCAGCCGGTATTTGAACCCGCGACCTGCGAGTCAGCAGCCGAGTACCTTAGCCACTAGACCACCACGGCGGGGCGGCACTACGATGGAATACCAAACGATCCAACAGCTTCGCCGAAGCCGGGAAGGAAGAAAGTTTCACATTGAAAGTAATGGAAAACATACGACATAAATCTACAGCCTGCGTGGCTTTTAAAGAGACACTATAAAGTCAAATAACAATTTACGTGAGAGTGGAAGCTCAATGTTTGACAACATCTAAAACGACAATATTATCAGCACCAGCGCCCTACTTACGGAGAAATTAAAGTAAATGCACTAGAATATATGCGCCGCAGTAGAAAATTCTAAAAATGATACTGATGACGTCAGACGAACCACCTACAATTAATCACTAGTAATAAATCTAACTGCACTAAATAAAGAGCCTACCGTACATCAAGAGACAATAAAATGCTGCTTGTTCGTCTCTGATTCATGGAAAAAAGAACCGCCGGTCGTTAATATGGGGGATGGCGCGACTGGTTCAAAAATTGAATTTTTGGGTGCTTAAACTGGACAGGTCGTGTCATCTCAACGGGCATATAGTTGAACCAAAACCATGTTTGCCATCTCGGAGCCAATGACAGGAAATTGATCAATGGCCGTTGTTGCTGCTGTGGCTCCCGCTACTTTCGTTCTGTCTACTTGTGTCGGCGACCGCGAAGTAAAGCCGGGCAACGTTGTGCACGGCAACAGTGACGTGAGTCAGTCCGCTTCTTGAGGCGGATAATTTGAAGTGCGCTAACCTGATGTGGGCCACTAAAACGTGACTCTATTTCAAAATAAGCCCTTCCTTGGCACAAAAGTAACACTGCGAGGTTTCTCGACCACTACTTCAACAATCAACGTGGACTTAATAGTTGCCTTTAACGCTCAAAGAACGTGCCATCAGTCGGTATACGGTGCAAAGCGACGACACCTCTCCTGTATACATCTTACACACTCGCAACTGATGACGCTTTTTAAACTATATATATGACCGCTTAACGCAGTACGATTGTACTCTTTATTATTATTATTATTATTATTATTATTATTATTATTATTATTATTATTATTATTATTATTATTTTATACGACACGAGAAGGGTTCTCAACTTGCACCTGGCACCGTGTACACTCTTAAAACTGTACCCGTCATTGCGAGCGCTTCCATATGCCGGAGTAGAAGCCGCCGCCACCGCTTCAACGCTCTCCTTGAATATATATATATATATATATATATATATATATATATATATATATATATATATATATATATATATATATATATATATATATATATATATATATATATATATATATACATCCACGATTGCGCCTCCGTATAAAGGAGGGGAGTGTTCCGTGTGCAGTGAATAACGGCGACGTGGCGGCTTGTCTCCGCGACGACGCTGGTCCTCGACGGCGCCTGCCTGGTGGGCTCTAATGGGGTAGCATATGACGTCGCCATGCGGCAAAGCGGAAAGCGCGCCCTTCACGCCTAGCTACTGCTGCTACACAATCGCAAACTTCATGCACGTGGAAAAGTGGTGCGCCCGGCGCGACGACTTCTCCCCAGAAAAGAAACAAAAAAAAATTGAGGCGGCGGCGGCGTCCGCCGGGAACTCTATCACGGGCCTGCTGCATTTTTAAAGGCGCGCGGTCGAGGAGAGTCCGCATTCGCCGGTGCGTTGCGAAAGACAAATGGGAGGGGGGGGGGGGGTCAGCACCCGGACTCTCTCGCAAAGGAGAGGCTCAGGCCGCTTATTCCGCCAGCCCGAGGCAAGCTCTGGGAAAACTTCTTTTTCGGTGGCAAGCATTCAAGCCCGAACGGAAATGTTATCTTCGTCGGCTCGATTCCCCAACAAAGCGCCATGTCTCAGTTTATTGTTGTTGTTTCTGTTTCGATCTGATATGTGCCGCCTTCCGTGCGGTTAGCATCCGCGCGAACAACGGCGGGTAGATCTCGTTTATGCTCCGGATTTACTGCGCCGAATGAGAGTTCCAATCGCAACGATACTGTACTATTTCCTGGTTAAGATGAAGGATAGAAGGCCATGGGTCCGAGCCGAATCACGACTGCATTCTTTAACAAGGAGAACAAACCTAACAATATTTTAATGAGTAATTTGACAAGAATACAGTGAAATTGATAATAAAGGCGCTATCCACCCGAACTGAACGACACGACCAAATAAGTCTCGCGTTCTCGGGAAAAAGCCGACACAAGAGTAAAACAAAACCCGCGGCCTTATTAAGTTAACGAAACGCAACTAGAACCACACTGACATCTTCCTTTCGTTTTAATTCTGTTCTGATATATGCGCCACGTGAGTGCAAACACTCGACCGGGGAACTTGACTTAACCTGTTAAAAATCCCCTATTTTTTTATTAAAACTATGCTCAGCGTCATCCCTGCCTCAACATTCCGACCAGTTCTCTTTAACACAAACGGCTGTTGTCCGTCGAGTATAAAACTAAATCTAAATGCGACAGGAACCCCGTATTTCAACCAGAACGGACGGAAAGGAGACGGGGGAGATGAATTGAAATCTCGGTCATGGTTCCGTTTTGCTTCTGCTACATTTCCAACTTTAACGCCCTCTGCTCGCCAAGCACGCTCGCACTGAGCGAATGCAGCGCCTTGCTTTTAGCGAAGGCGCGCATCAACTGCAGCTGAGGAAGGGACCAGCGCCTCTTTAGGCACACTTCATTATTCAAATAAAGATCGGCTAGCTCCTTCCTTCGGGCGGGCGCGAAGTTTAAAGCCTAAATTTACTCAGCCCCGGCGAAACTCCAGCAGAGGGCACGGCTGCGAACGGGCAAATGAGGGGGAGCCTGTTTCGGAATACATAATGCGTTGCGCTGCGGACGAATGTAAATAACCACGAGCAGATTAATCTGCGACCGCGTCAGTGGCTCGCAGAAACCAATGAGCTCCACTGGCTCTGGGACGGAACCCCCCAAGCGTTCGCATGGGCAATTATCGTTTTCGTGCGAGGCCACCCTCCGCACAGCGTGGTTCTCTGGCTATATATACCCCCCGAACCTGCGCTCAGATTGCGCTGCGGCGGTGAAGGGTGTCAGAAACCAGAGCTCCAAGCTGGAAAAAGAAGTTGAGAAAAAGAAGGCGGTGGAACGTGATGGCAAAGGAGCGCAGGAGGTTGAGGGAATTGGCGTGGCGACGGCACAGCTCCGAAAATCGATCCGAAACCACGCGTTGCTGATAGAAAAAAAAAAGTTCGGCGGTCGGCGAGATGAAGAATAATCGGCGCTCGAATTAAATGAAAACAGGTTGGAACAAAGCAAACACAAGGCTTCAGGCGCGCAATGAAAGCTCGCCCGCGTTGGGGGGGGGGGGGGGAAGAGAGGTCGACGCGTGTAAAGCGCTCGGGGAACTCCCGGGAAGGCTGGGGGGAGAACGGGGGTACTTGGCAGCACGTCTCAGTCGCCACTCTGGCCAGCCTCACCACGCGTGGCAGCAGAGAACCGTCAGCGCTGTCGTCACCATACATGCGAAGCCGGACAGGCAAGGTCAAGGCCCGCTTACTCGCTCTCCTTGCCTCGAGACAGAAAGCACAGCAGGCTGATGATCCACTTGCACTCACGGTCAGCCCTTTGCCGACTCACTGCTGGGGCGGACCTTTGTATGTATATGAGATTACATGAATGGCGGTACTTTAAAGAGCGCAAAGTTTAAAGATATGTAATGTGGCTGTGCTGACCAGCGGCTCTTCAGCCATTGTCATAGCGATATGCGACATCATACAAATGCTCGAGAAGCTCAGCTGCGAATATATACATGGGATTATTAGCAACCAATCGCACAGTCCTTTTGAATGCCCCCCCCCCACACAACACACACAGACACACACACACACATACATACACACAAAGGATTGAGTATACAAACTATCTAATATTATCTTAACTTGGGCAAGCTGGTTCGTCTGTTTTCTATGTGACACTTAGAACACAAAGAGAATGGGGGGATAGCCACCGTGGTAGCTCCGTTGGTAGATCATTGAAGGAGTTATTAGACGATCGCGGGTTCGGCTCCTGCCCACGATAAGCAAGTTATTTTTTCATCCACTTTTGTTTCCTCACATTCACATTGCAAATACTTCCAATAACATCCCCTATACCTTCTTTGGTATATTTGTCTATAACTTCTCATTATTAATGTTTACAACACAGACGATCATCTTTGTTTTATGTGTCCCTTGTCTTCGTCTAAGTGACGCTGCATTCGTACGAGTATACATCTGAGTTCCATCTAAAGCTATAAATGTGCACGCACGCCCCCCCCCCCTTCCTCCCCACACGCGCACACGTACACTTTTTATCAAACCCTGGCAGACGTATAACACCGGGACATGTGACAAGAAATTATAAACAGAACAATGCCGAAAAACACGTATAGTATTGAACCGGCACCTAAATGCCAAAACAGCGCATTCTCCTCTCTGAAGTCAGATTTCAGGTAAGTACATTATTATATCAAACCACGAACCTTTCGAGCTCCTTCAATACGTAAAGCCTATCTGCACAATCACGGTTAGATCATAGAAGTTCGAAGCCCAACAGCCTCTCTCTGTTACACGTTATAGGACATTTGAGCTTCTCCTCAACGAAACTACTGCAAAGCAACACGAGCTAACCAAACAGGTGTTTTACATCGAAGATCAAATTACTTTAACTTATCACCGAAGTCAAGAAATGTGAGGAACTGAGTTAAAGACGTCGCCACGAGACAAGCGAGTAATACTCAAGGCTGAGTCGGACTGTGTGGTATGGTGTTATTCACCTGAGGATACCATCAATTTCGGGATATCGCGCGTAACTAAAGCGCCGAATGTGTTCTAACACAGCAACGGCCCTGTTCTAACGCAGCTTGCTTGGCGCCCTGCCATGTGTACCGGAGCTCGCAGGCGCCAACGCGGCCAGTTCTCCTGGCGTGCAAACCTTGCGAAAGTGATTGCATCCCCTGAAATGAACGGCCAAGGATGCCTCACTTGAAAGCAACATCTTGGGAGTCGTGACGCTGCCGGGTTATAGCTTCGAAAGCTTCATCTCGACGCCTTTGTCCTACAAAAAGCAAAAGCAGCCCAGCAAGTATAGCAGGCGTGTTCGTAAACGATGCTTCACCACTACAGGCGTACGCTTTGAGCTGCTAACGTGAGCAGAGAAGAGGGTTATGCTGCGCTTCGGCTTTACACGTTTATAAATATAAATATGTGCGTATTCTCTGTCTGCCACGACTTCTGTCCTTTTCAGGCGACAACAGAGACCTGCAAATAAATGCCTGCGTGTTTTCAAAGATGTTCGCTCGTGCAGAATTGATGAATACATATAGTTCAGCAAAGATAGCTTCTCCGCATTAAGAGTTTATAGGCAGAGAAGCTCGCTTTTTTTTTTCTTCGTTTCGCGGGCAATAGCCAGAATACTGGAAGCGTTTATACGTGCGGAATGACCGCAAACATTCTTAATACAGCCGTTAGTATTATTACCTGCAAGGAACAAATAAAGACATCGAGCCTGTGTACTAAGACATTAAAAAAAATCACAGCATATCCACGGAGTGAATGATGATGAGTGGGGCGAAGCTTCGAAGGGTTTTATCGGCGAACCGTGAATCATCCGCTGACCGCGTCCGTCCATCAGTCCATCCGTCAATCTGTCTGTATGTCCGTCCATTCGTCCGCCCATTTGTCTGTATGTATGTTCGTCCATTCGTCCGCCCATTTGTCTGTCTGTCTGTCTGTCTGTCTGTCTGTCTGTCTGTCTGTCTGTCTGTCTGTCTGTCTGCCTGTCTGTTTGTCTGTCTGTCTGTCTGTCCGTCAGTCCACATGTCCATCTGTCTGTCCGGTCATCCGTCCGTCCATTCGTGCGTCCTTCCACCTCGTGAACACTTCAAGTACCACCATCTCGCATCTTTTCATCATACATTCCTCATATACAAGTACCGCCATTCAGCGGACATTCCAAGGACGAGAGGTGGCTGCTACATACAGGAGACGCACGACCCACGCCTTAAGGAGCTCCGTCACATAAATTGCACGTATTTTATGGCACCGTCATTAAATCAGGATACTGATAGTACACAATATACCGGGGTAACAAGAAATACACCGGTACGCCTTTTGCGCGAAATCTAAGCGTATTTTCTCGATTATAAGCCTCCTGCACTTGAATGGGAAAATAGAGACTAACTAAAGTGGACAGGTACTTTCTATTTACCTTTTAATTTCGATAAGTACAGGTTAATACTACTATACGAGGAGTATAGGTATATTCGTGATCGCCTAAACGAGTGAATGCAGCAAAACCTGCGCAATCTGAAGAATCAACCATCTTGATTACAGCAGCAGTTGCACGCACTGCCCACAACGCGATTCATTGGCAAAGCAGGACGCTGAAATTGGTTCGGCAATGTGGACAATCGTTTAGGCAACCGGGTACACATTCAGAATTTCGAATGCGCTATAGAGAGCGAAATATATTTGAACAAGATATATTCGCTGCCTTGCCTGTTTCTGCTCCCTCATCGCACTGACATGCACTTCAACAAAGTAGGGTCTTTCACTTTGCGAATCTAAAACGCATGCAGCGCAATCAGTCGAGAGAAAGGCGAACGTGGAGCCGTTCCCATGAGCCGAACATTGAAAGGATCAATTCGACATGACCCACGCTGCGCCATGCATATAATATCGCATTTCGCTATGCCACTATGCTGTATGATATATAGTGTACAATGTGAAGGCGGCGAAAAAATATTTAATGCATGCAATAGACCATTGTGTACAAATATAGACCTTTTCGCTAGCGACATAATGTCATTGCATATTGGTTACAGGATGCTGCACGTGAAATTGCAATGTCGCTAGTTCAACCCAGCAGATTCTCTGGCATCCTGGTTCGCATATGCATCCCGATGAACTAACCAACACGATACACACGATACGCCTTGCGGGTTCACAATGCTGTTCGCAGTAAAGCTGCCATGGGTATACGCACGCGCAATCTATACTGCAGGGTCAAGTCTGATTGATTGATTTGTGGGGTTTAACGTCCCAAAACCACTATTTGATTATGAGAGACGCCGTAGTGGAGGGCTCCGGAAATTTTGACCACCTGGGGTTCTTTAACGTGCACCCAAATCTGAGCACACGGGCCTACAACATTTCCGCCTCCATCGGAAATGCAGCCGCCACAGCCGGGATTTGATCCCGCGACCTGCGGGTCAGCAGCCGAGTACCTTAGCCACTAGACCACCGTGGCGGGGCAGCAGGGTCAAGTCTGAACGATGCCGAAGGTAAAGGCGAATTGCGCGCCTATCGAAAGCAATTGAAAGGTTGTCAAAAAGATAAGGGCAGTCGGAGGCACGCAGAAGGTTATCAGCGGCGCAAGGAGTGCGAAACAAGCACCTCCTAGAGATAAGAAAAGACCTTCAGTTTTTCGGTTCCAACTTCAAACGGCAGAACGACAGCAAGTGCATGACTATATGAACGATGCAAGCAGTTTTTTTTATGACGCCATAATTTTATTCTTGTTTTCACCGGAACAATCAGAATTTTGAGTGCAACCTATGCTTTTCTGTCAGCGCACATGATATATAGGTTGATAGCCTCGTGCAATGTTTCGAAGGATGACTGGCAGTCACTTAAGTTCAAAATTTTAATGTTGAACTGAAGTTTGATGCTTATATAGACGCAAACTGCAAGCTTGATGCGTATAGAAAGCTCGAAGAAATTGTCTACGCCGCAGCAAGGTTGAGAGACAAGTTCCGGCTTTTTCTATCACGAATGTCTGAAATAGGAGTAGCTGCTCCTGAACGAGAGAGTGTGTTTCATCAAAACCCCACTCAATGAATGTCAGGAGAGAAGTACACCTCAAATGCCCATATGCTTCTCCCTACACATCATGCACGTTCGCTAGTTTCCAGTGTCGAATATCCCAATGCCGACGAACTGGGACATTCACAGGGGCGCCCCGCCACGGTGGTCTAGTGGCTAACGTACTCGGCTGCTGACCCACAGGTCGCGGGATCAAATCCCGACTGCGGCGGCTGCATTTCCGACGGAGGCGGAAATGTTGCAGGCCCGTGTGCTCAGATTTGGTTGCACGTTAGAGAACCCCAGGTGGTCGAAATTTGCGGAGCCCTCGCCTACGGCGTCTCTCATATTCATATGGTGGTTTTGGGGACGTTAAACCCCACAAATCAACCAATATCAATCGATCGATTCACAGGGGCAATGACGCGAATACGAACCGTGATGAGAAGAATCGCGTAGCTTCCACTGAGCTACTATAGCTTAACACTGGGTGCCCGGCAATCTCGGTGCGAGACAGCGCGCGCGCAGTGGAGCGAAACTTTGCGGACGAAAACGTGGAAGGCCCCGCCGACAGGACGACAAAACCCTTACGTACAAAATAAAGTGCGAGCAAAAAAACGAGACCACGCACAGAGCCGTCGTGGGCCAAGGCGCTGAGGAAGGGCCTAACGAAAGCGAAAAAGGAAGCGGAGAATGAGGAACGGCCTTCATTTCGCAAAGAGCGCCCGCTCACCGCCGCCTGGCCCCTCGGCGTCGAGGTTTATTTTTCGTCGTTTCTTTTTTTTTTTGTCGTTCGATCCTCCAACTTATCTTAAGACTTTTTTTTTCTTTCTATCTCTCTCCTTTAGCGCTTTCTGCGGGGAATGTGCGCACCGCGCGTCCGTCGTCGTTCCAGCGCACTCTCCTGGTGCGCGAGAAGCTCCGCACATTGGTGACCCTGCTGGGACGACCGTATGCAGGGGGGCACGCACAACGCCAATATAACACGCGCGCACGCACGGACGCATCCGTTTGGCCAATATATTCCCGGAGGCCTCGTCGTCGAGCCGGCTCCCGAAATAAAAGCAACGGGGATGCTCCGTCGGCCCGAGCCGCCGAACGGTCTCGACGAAGACGCAAGCAGCGGGCCATCTTTCAGCGGCCCAACGCGCCTGAAGACGGTAGTATACCACGTTGCCCTCGCTATAAAGAAGCCCACCTCGGCCGTGGAGGGGAAGCGGCCCACGAGAAAGGCAGGCGCACGGCGGGCCCCCAAATGCACTTCCATCCGCGCCGGAGTTAACTCGACGGAAACACTCCTCCGGAGCGTTCGCATGTTTGACGCGCAATCAAGCTAAAAAGCGAGCGCGGGGTTCGCGTCCCGACGTGCCGCCAACTGCAGCCTCGACCCGGACAGCCGTAGGGGCCAGGACGGACGAGACGCGTGACAAGATGGTGACTTGTTGGGGGGAGGGGGTCGGGAGAAGCTGCCAGAGACGGAGACTACACACTCACCCCGACGAAGGGCGCACGCGAGATACGCCAGGGAGCTTTGTTTTAACGCGCGCGCCTTTCCCCCGCTGGGCGTCACCACTCTTCGTGTAGCCGCCCAGTCTTTGCGTAGCCTCTCGCACGATCAGCGAAGCGACGACGCTCATTCGAGGACAGACGCAACAAGACCCGTGAATGGGGACGCTAAAAAAAAAATAGAAAGGAGGGGGCCGCCATCCAAGACGGCTGCCAGAACCCGGACGGTTCCCGGGCTCGCGTTTCAAATTGTCCGGCCTCAGCTTGGGAAAGAAATATGGATGGAGGCGCGAGCTTCACATAACAGCTGCGAACAAAGTGGCTGATTTCGGGTGCTCTGTCGCGCATCTCGTGTTCGCAGGTCTCCGAAGCACGATGGGAACACTTGCACAGTAAAAGGCAACACTGTAGAAAACTCGAGAAGAAGGAAATACACGGACCTACCGTAATCGCTGCGGGCAACTCTATTTATCAACTAACACCAGCAGGATTCCTTGACAAAGCCCTTTCTTAAGCATTCATGATGAAATCAGGTTTCAAATATACGGACAGCAGGCCTCACTGAAAACTCTGCTCGATTTGGACGCAATAACAAAACGTAATGTTGCAACACTCAATAAGTTGATCTGATCCGAAAACGGAAGAAACCATCCGTCACAAATACGACTATGAGTTGTAAATAGTCGTCATGTGAGTAGAATCCTACAAGAGAGAGAGAGAGAGGTATCGAAATACGTGACATAAATAAAATCTACAACTCATTGTTCGTCTCTGCACAGTCTTTAAATGTACGTCTACTACAACAACACAAAAGGAACCTCAAAAAGTTGCTAAATTTTCTGACTGTGCCTCACAAAATATATTATTGTAACGTGTATGTCTGATCTACCATATGCGGCAAGACACCCTGTAAAATCTGTAGGTGCAATTTTTAAGTATTCCGAACAATGCCACGTTACGGAATTCCAACGCCGTTTAGCATTCCCACATAAATATGCATTTACTTATTTCGCAGTTGGCGGCAACAAAACAGAAAAACTTTTGTTGTACAAAGGAAACCTGCTCCCACTTGGTATTCTACGTAGGCTGCAGGCATAATCGAGTCAGCACGCTCACACATGAAAACACTTAGCTGAGAGAAAAAAATCTAGCCACAAGTGCAGACCAAGAGGGCCAGGAATTCTGCGCGTCATCTCAGCGTACCCGTAACGACACAGAGGGCGCTGTTTCTTTCAACTGTACAACGCGGCGAGAACTCCCACGGCAAACCGTGGACGCGACATCTTTCAGAACGCGCGCGCAAGTATCATATCACGGAGCGGCATCTACAGAAGCAGGAATGAAAAAAGCGCTCTGCGGCCCAGAGCTGCAACAACGTCGAGCGCTGAGTACGGTGTATAAGCAATAACTTTCGCAGCCGGCGGCGGCAGGCCCGTGACAACAAAGAAAGGGTCCAAACACCAAAGCGGGAACAAAAACAAACAGCGCCTGGCTCTTGTCACCAGCGTTGCGCAGGCATACAGGCCGCCACTCGGCGGGGGACCAGGCACGCAGGCCGGAGCAACGGCCAGTCAACTGCGGCAGACAGTCGAAGACGTCTACGAGAACGTGCGGCGAGTCGTCCATCCTGGCGCGTACACAAATATCGACAATTTATTCGGTATTGGAACCACTTCGGGCGAAGCGCGGTGATAGTGATTGCAGTGTTGCAGCCGCGCGCTTCTTATCTGACGGTGGGCAACCCACCTGCGTCACTGCGGTACTGGGCGCGTCCGTATCGCAGGCACAATTCACCCATTAGTAAGTCTTGGCACGCCCCTACCACTCCACAGTTATCGCCTTGGCGGCCGGTCCAATTAGCATATTGCATCGTGGTCAACGGCAAAATTCATTCCGCCACCACAGCTCGTTATCTTAACGACGCGCTTCCACTCATTGCATTGGAACCCAAAGCCGACAAGCGACTTTCACGAAAGCAAACCCAACACATCAGTTACTTAAGAAGTATATCGAAAGACGCACAGGAGAGCCTTTCCAGATGAGTGTGCGAAGGTCCAGGAGCATGAACGCACGGCGTCGTCGACCGGAGCGCGTGCAGCAGCTATCTGGCGCCGAACGACAGGCAAAGTGGATGCGGAAGGGACCGCGAATCGATCGGGACAGCATCGCATTCCGCAGCCGTCGTAAATCAAGTGCGACGGAAGAGCCGCACACCGACAACGAAAGCCAGCCGTGGGCTCAATTGGAGGATAACCACTTTCGTCTAGTGGCCAGCGCGCGGCATCGATTAGACTCATGTTTAATGCATCGAGTGCGCATCATATGGGGGGAGGGTTCCCGTGGAGCAGCCCGGGTTGGGACTCTGCATGCGTCCTCGCAGCAAGCGAACGGCATCGACCTCAGTGGAGCGGAAGCGTGCATAGATGCGGCCATGCCGCCACAAGTGGCACGCAACGCAGGGGACCCACAAAAGCGGCATGCAGGGGGCGTCTCCTCCACGCGGCGAGCGTGCAGAGAGAGCATCCTCGCATTGCACATTCCAGGCACGCGACACTGGCAGCGGTGTGGATAGACTCCAGACACGGCGAACAATGGGGCCTATTGCCGCGGCATTGAGTCGCCTCTCGCGTTTCAAAGCCGCGTGAGCCAGGAACGACATCCTCTGGCGGCGGATCGTTACCGAGGCCCGGAACGAGGGACCACGCATCCACGCTCCGGACCACGGCGGCGACGCAATAATGGGACGCGCGCCAGGACCGGGCCCAGACTCGTTTCGCCCGCAAGGCCGCCCACATCACAAGCCGAACGAAGGAGAAAGCTGCGGCGGCTATGCAACATCTTCGTTCAGTATACGCAAACTGTCGGGCTGTGAGAAGACACCCAGGGCGGCATATAGCGTGGGCGGTGCCGACGCAAAGCCTTGGAGACATACCATGTGCTTTTGTTTTCGGTTTCTTTCCTTTCCTTTAACGTTATTACACTACTACCGACAGCTTTTTGCGCTAATGTCCATGCCGCATTCACCGCATCAACCTAAACTTCACACACTCATTTGAAACGAAACTATTTTGACCGCGCGTGCATCCTCCTCGCCCACCTTTCAGCCCTTCTATTACAGTAACATTTGTCTGGACACTCAAGACGCATTCTCGCTGTCACCGTGGTGTTACATGTAAAGTCCAAGGGCAACAACACCACCCCGCGCATCCACGATGCATCGTGGATGTCCTCCTGTAAACGCGACTGTCTTCCGTCGTGCGGGGGCTGCAGCTGTGGCAGGCTGCTGTGCATGGCAGGGTGCTGTGCGCGTGCTCTGTCTTCACAGGAATCAGGCTCGTACCGCTGTACGTACTGCTGTTCCTTTTTTTTTTCGACGAGTTTACGCCGATGCGATAGACAGCGCGAAGGGAGTCTGTCTCATTGCAGCATCTGCGTTTTCTTACGCCACCGCTTCCTTGGGTTACGCCAAATCAGATGCTAACTGCTCACCTAACTTCGTATAGCATTCCAATCTTTTAAATATCGTAACCACTGCTTCGTCCTTGCCATGAAGCTGCATTTTTTTATTAGTTCTTTTTTTTCTTCTTCAATACACCGGGCGCTTAATCCTATAGCACAAGCTGTATGCAACCGGTTCCCTCTATCGTTAATCTTCCTTACATTATCCAATATATTCTTCCAATACATTCTTCCCATAAATTTTGCAATAAGGTCGCTTTTTCGAACTCCATGGCTTAGTAAGACACTTCGTGCCAGGCGGTCATTTTCTTGTCTCACAGGAAACCTGTGGACTCTTGTGAGGGGAGCACGAATGGTCCGTCCTTCAAGTGCGCCTCGCAGCTCGAAGTTCGATCCAAGACGTATGCCCAGTGTGTTCATGAGTGTCACATACAACAATGAGTTGCAAAACATCGATAACAGAACATTATCGACATTTGAAACCATCCTCTTTCAGCGGTTTACATTTGCTTAACGAAGCCAGAATACCGCATACCTTGTGTATGATGTCACGCTGCCCTCATTGTTCTCGTTTAGCCTTCAAATCACAATCGCAGCAAACGTTGTTCAACCGAACTGTATCGATCAAACGTGACTCATTTATTTCCAGGGCGCAATAAAAAAAAAAGAGTCTATAGTAATCAAACACGCAAAACTATGACTCAGGATGGCTGAGTGGTACAAAACTGTAGACCAGAATGAAAGCATTACTTATCATAAAACGCAAAAAAAAAAGAATTGCCGGTCCAGTGGCAGACTGAAATATTTGTCCGGCTACCACGACATTGGCCGTTCGGAGTGCTATGCACCATTCGCGTGCAGACTGGCAAGTGCACTTTCACATTCTTCGTTATCAGCCTTCCAACCGAAATACTTGTAACACCGTTTTCTCGCGTGACGGGCGCCGCATAGGTGAATAAATGTACATACGAAATTTCTCCGCTTTTCTGTGCGTCGCGGAAAAAAAAAGAGTATATATGTTGGCCTGTATGACTGGCGCGTAGGAGGTTCCCGTGAGCGCCATACAGCGCCGAAGGGGAGAGTAATGGATGGACATAATGACCACGCGGACGCATCGCAACGTTCCCACTGCTTCCCTATGCGCCTGTTCTGGCCGAAGTGCCCGCGCAGAGGCCATATATGGCGCTAACGACGCCGACAACGCACAATGGTTTGGCTGCACGATGGCATTCGCCGCTCGAGGAGTTCAAGAAACTTGGCCTGTCGCATAGCACGTTGTGGTGGTATACCTGCGCTCTTATGATTCCACGGAAGCCCCGCGGCGTAGTGTGTCCGCAAGAACGTGACTGCAGGAATGGTTAAAGTCGCACGAGCTGCACGCCGCATCATGGACGCTGGATGATGCGTTGAAAGAATCATTATCATTTGCGGCTGCGTATATATATATATATATATATATATATATATATATATATATATATATATATATATATATATATATATATATATATATATATATATATATATATATATATATATATATATATATATGGTGGCCTTCGTCAGACTCCAGAGACTCCTCGTTCCTGACGAAGGCGAGGCTCTCGAATCGCAAAACCACGTGTGGCAAGTTAACTATTCCACTAATCTCGCGTATTTTTTTTCTTCCTAAATGAAAAATTGACACGTCTCTTCGTACCGCTTTCGTATCTTCTGAAATTGTTGAAGAACACGCGAATGAATTTGATCAAGGAGGCGTACATGGGAGAATAACGCATTTGAATAGACTCAGCCGTACGTATTCCACATCACAAATGCGTGAAGAAAGAAAGAAAGAAAGAAAGAAGAAAGAAAGAAAGAAAGAAAGAAAGAAAGAAAGAAGAAAGAAAGAAAGAAAGAAAGAAAGAAAGAAAGAAGAAGAAAGAAAGAAAGACATCTTGCTGGTCAGATCTACCCAATGAAACATGTGCTCGTCTCGCCGAACAGAAGTAAAAAGCAACAAGAAAGCAGGACTTCCCACGAAAAGCAAAAAAAAAAAGCGACAACAGGGGTAGAAGAGGCGGCGAGAGAAAGTTATTCCAGAGCAGTGCCCGGGAAACGCTGGCGCTCTTGCAGGGCAAAAAGCCGGCGACCATTTCCGCCAACGCGTCAAGCAAAGCTCACGGAGAGCGGGGTTTCGGCGAAGTCGTGCGCCAAACGACCGACGTCTGGACGCCGTCTGGGCGCTCGTCCAGACAATGGCGGCTCGGATGCGCGCCGGCGGCAGCGTAGCGTGCCTGATGGGGACACCTGAGTGCCGCCCACCTCGACATCCTGTGTCCCCCAAGCGGAGAGCGTGCTGCACTCATGCGGAGACGCATATCCCGCGGCGTACACATTGTTTTCACGCCTTGCGCAAACACCGCTCGCGCTGCACCTCGGCTGACAACTCTGGCTGTGGCGGCTGCATTTCCGATGGAGGCGGAAATGTTGTAGGCCCGTGTGCTCAGATTTGGGTGCACGTTAAAGAACCCCAGGTGGTCGAAATTTCCGGAGCCCTCCACTACGGCGTCTCTCAAAATCATATAGTGGTTTTGGGACGTTAAACCCCACATATCAATCGGCTGACAACTCTGCCGTACAGCCGGTACAGCAGTGCGTGCCCAGTTCCCGGGGCCGCAATAACGCGCGCGGCCGCCGGCGCAATCCTCGGCAAACAGGACTTTTGCCGACGGAGGACGCGCGAAAACCGAGAACGGCGTTTTTCGCCGAGGCACACTGCTCGTAACCGGCAGTGGCGCAAAAGTGCGGATACCACTGCCCGCCATCTGCATCGTGCCAAGCGCCGCCTTCATATTAATAAAGCCGTGTGACGAAAAAAAAAAAAGGCAAGCAATACAGGAAGACAAAGAGGTGCAGAGGGCGCGACACGTGAGCTCTGTCAGAGAGTACGTCAGTGGAAATAAATAGCTGGCTTGTGACGCGCCAATGAGCAGCGCACTTCCATAAGGAAGACCAAGAAGAAGAGGAAAACGCGCGGTGCGCTCACACGATATCGCCACGTTGAATTGAATCGCGAACGAAAGGAAAATGTTTCACCAAATGGAAATGAAGAAAATATTCGGACATGTTAATTTCATTTGCGAAGTGAGTTGAATAAAATGAGTAAATGTGGTGATGAAATCGGATTCTTAATCAAAGCTCGGTGATGAAGACAAAAAAAAAAAACAAGAAACAACAGAGAAAAGTCCACCTAGACCCCGGATGACATCACAAAGTTTTGTTTCATCGCAATTACTCTCTTTCTTTCCTTCGACACTGTAATGAGAATGCAAATTTTTCCAGCTCCACAATAAAGGTCAGTTCGTTCTCACTCGGCTAATTACTCCCAGGCACTGAAAATACCGATCCAAAGATAATTAGTTGTACATAGCTTATATCTCAGGCACCCCCGAAAGGCGAACATGCAGACACGCAATATGTGCAAAACGGCATTTCGAAAATGAAGAAAAAGAAGTTCCTTGATGCGAACTGCACATAGTCCGTGTACTACATGCTATGTTTATAAGCTAGTACGTCGAATCAAGCACGGAAGAATGCCACAAACTGAAAACGACAAGGCACTCAATTATTTGTCATAGCTGCGAAACAATAGATTACCCTGTTGCAATGCAACCTTTTAAAGTATAATACGAGATATTTGAAGATGTGGGTAAGGCCGTGTCAAGTTGCATTCCAGTCATTGATCAGACCACTGCAACGACAGCGGGGTATGCTACCAACATTGTTGCCCGCTTTAAAGAGATAGCGCTGCGAAAAGAGCAATCGGACATAGCGCCCATTCACTCGCTTTAAATGATGTCCCCAAGTTTTGCGCAGAATAAGAGCCGCCAGGGAAACGCGTACCGTCTTTGCAGTACTGGAACGCGCCGCAATGCAGTCTCTAGTCGACTCGTTATTCGTCGAGAATCTTGCGCTTCGTCATGACCCGTTGTTGGAGCATAAATATTTTAATGAAAAGCTGCCCATTTCGTACATGGTTGACACACACATCAGCATGCTTGTATGTTGTCATCTACCGCAGAGCAACTCCGATCTACGAGGATCTAGTGAATGGCGCTGCAAAGTTCGCGTCACAGCTACACGTCGACGGACAGAGAAACAAGAGAAAATCGGAAGCGTGACCTCAATTCAACCTAACTGAAGCCCCAATAAACGACACCCAGGACTGTCTGTTAAAAAAGATATAACGAACGCAGCGCCGCAAAGGCAATATAGTGGGATTATAAAAGGTTCAGAGAAAAAAAAAAAGAAGTTAACTGGATCCTCCCATGAGAGTAAGGACACGTGTAAGCGATAAAACGCGCAAATGAGGAACAAAAAGGCTCGTAGCTGTTTTACACGACGGCGAGCGTCTGCAGGCCCGGCCCATATCGGTCGCTATCCGTATAGGAGATTCTCCCATAGGAAAAGGTCGATTCCACAATCCCCGCGGATCCGCAGATGTCCCGACGAGCGTAATGAAGACAAATGGCATCGAGAGCGATCGGGGCGCAGACCAGCGACCATAAAAGCGCACATGATCCCCACTTTCCGAAATCTTCCTCACGCCGCTCTCCGGGCAGAGGGGGAAGAGCTGGTGCCCCGCTGCGCTCTCTGTCAAAAGAGTGCCGGGCCATCGCCACAAAGCGCGCCACCGTCTCGGCCGACCGCTGCTACACCAGCGGACGACGCGAGGAGCGGACAAAGGCAGGTAGTTAATCAATAGCCGACAGCGAAGCGCCGCTCACCCGTGGCGCAAGAGACCGCAGAAACAGGCTCGCCAACAACGGACAGCAACACGTCGCCGCACGATTGCCGTTCAATGCGTGTCCGCTTGGATGGCCACGTTTTTTGAGCCTGCCCCACGCGTAGGTGCGATGGCATGCGTGGCTACAACTTCGTACGAGCACGGCTGTCGCGATGAATATTCAGCGAGGCGGGAAGAAGGGGCCCCGGATAAACATGCGGGAACGTGTTTCACACAAGGCTCGCGACCCCCAGCTGATGCCACGGGTGGTACGGAAGAGCTGTACTACATATCTGATGAGAATATGCCACTCAAAGAAACGTTATGACCCCCCCCTTCTCACCCCCCAAAAACATTATAGAAACTTTCGATACGGGCACGTCGGTTAAGACATGAGCGCATCAATGATAACGCTTCTGGTCGGTGCAGTCGCCGTTATTTTGGCACGAAGCTAGATAAGGGAATCGATGACGAAGACTCAACGACAACGTTGAACAGATCGTTCTCCGCAAAGCACCACCGAAAACGTGGCGAAAAAGCACTAAAGAAGTGATGCTGTCAACAATGTCGTTCGTTTCGCTTTTCCAAACTCGCTTTTGGCGATTAAGCGCATTTACGTAATAAGCCAACAGCCGAAACGTCAAAAAAAAAAAAAGAGACGTGCACATGTTTTATCGTGGAAGTTGCAGAAATACCGTTGTGCATCGGTAAAGAATGGAAATTACGGCGCGCCAGTCAAATGATTCGTTCATTGCGGCTAAAAATAGAAGGGACGAATTCCGTGCTTATCTTTTATTCTCGTATTGGTTAGCGATGTCGAAACTGCGCTATACGTGAGAGCCGCACGATTGGCAATCGAGAAACCGGAGCTTATAGCAGAGCGATGGATCACATCGCACGTGGCGCATCTCTCACGTGAACACCTTGAACGCGAGAGAATGTGAATGCGTCTCAGCATATAATTCGATACACAGCGTTACAGCACAAAAAGGCAAATAACTTTGTTGCACGACAGAGCACTAAATCCTCTGAGATGTGCGCTTCAGTCGATTTTCTCGCCATTCATTTGCCTCACCTGAAACCACAAAATAACTTGAAGACCTGCAAAATAAACTATACGACAAAACGAAAAACAGGGATCGGGTACTCGGTCACCTCAGAACAAAACCTCACCAACACGGCAAAGTGGGCAGTTGCGCCCAATGTTAAATTCCGCGAACAAGCCTGTCGACAAGTACGTGAGAGCGGGACAAGAGAAGCCAAGCGGATAGGCCCCGACGCCTGTTCACACAAACCCGTGTCCAGCGCCGCCACTGACCCTGTGGGAACTTGGCGAGCTCGGCTGACGAGGGGGATCGTTCGTGGCGTGTGCACTCGGCCCTGAGCAAACAGTGCGCGCCCTCGAGTGCGCAGCAGCTGTTTTCTCGTTCTTCGTTAAAGCGTTCGTTGATACTCTATTCGTGTCACTGCAGCCGCACTTCCCAGCACACTGCTCGAGCCTAGACGGCTTTCGTACATAGTCCATTAAACGAGCTTGATTGATTGATATGTGGGGTTTAACGTCCCAAAACCACTATATGATTATGAGAGACGCCGTAGTGGAGGGCTCCGGAAATTTAGACCACCTGGGGTTCTTTGACGTGCACCCAAATCTGAGCACACGGGCCTACAACATTTCCGCCTCCATCGGAAATGCAGCCGCCGCAGCCGGGATTCGAACCCGCGCCCTGCGGGTCAGCAGCCGAGTACCTTAGCCACTAGACCACCGCGGCGGGGCATTAAACGAGCTGGACAAGTTAACGCGACAGTATATATGCAAAGAAGCGCTGTCTGGGCGTCTTGTGTAGAACGTGCCGGACACTCTCCTGCCCTTCTCGAGCCTCCGAGGAAAGGAAGCCGAAAAGTAGGAGGGGTGTGGCAAGTTGTGCGTTTGCGTTTCCATAGAACACTCGCTTAAGCAAAATGCAGTAACCAAGACATTTAGCGGCAAGAATGGAGAGGCCCGAAGGCCGGGAAAGAGCGGGGAACTGACATTCCTGGAGTGAACAGAGGGTTCACACACGTAAATGGTGGGAGAAGCGTGCACATATATAAGGGGCTCCGATTCCCTGCACTTATTTAATCCGGATTCCACGCGCTCTGCTTCTTTGCGCGGTCGTGTTGCGCCAAAAAAGAAAACAAGTTGCACACAGAATGAAGTGACGGTACGCTGCATCACGTGACGGTACGCTGCATCACATAAACTGGAAGAGAGAAAGCGGCGCGCTTTGTTCGGCTCAAGGACATGTATAATCTTGCCGTGTTCTTTAAAGGCACGCGCACTCCAGTTCTGGACTTGCGCGGCGAGTCGAACCGAAATCGGAGTTCGGCGCCTTCGGGAGGAAAGAATAGGGCGACGTTTCTTATCCTCTCCCTTCTTATCACTCTGGCTGTTATGCGGGGCTTCAACTTAACGAGCGCGAATAAATCGCAGCTAACTTAAGGCAAGGACGCGCGGAAATCGATACAGCTATGAGAAACAGCACGGAGGGTGTGCTCCGAAGAATAAACATTACGCACCATCAGTAAATATGTAAAAAAAAGACAGAAAGATCGATAACGAACGAAATCCTGGATTGTTTTTAAGGGGGATTATCGTGCAGAGAATAAGGTTGAAACGGTGATGTTTCCTAGACAAATAAGATGAACACCAGTCAGATCTAGTCGAGTTGGTGCCTCGCACTTTTTTTTCTATCAACTTCAGTTATTCAGTTTGCCCTTCTCCGTTGTTTTTGTTTTATTTTTCCCAAAACACTAAAATGGAAGCGCGGTACAGCCCCGACTATCGTTTCAGAAAAGTTCCCTACGGCTACTGATACAGACGCTACACGGAAATACTCAAAGGGAGATTACTGCTTCGAAACTTGTACGCTCGCGTGCAAAACAAACGCGACGTCTAAATATTTATGTTTACTTTCACAGACATGCCTATTTTCTGGGAGGAGAAAAAAAGAGACTATCCCATTTTCAGTCGCTTATAGGCAATTATCTTAAATAAGGATGCAGATTACCCCAGTCTGATAAGGGAAAGTTTATAAAGCATCACTGTCTACTTACGAAGTCCTTTTAAGAACTGAACTCCACCTCCACCAATTGGGTGAACCTCCAGTAATGAAAAACAAGTATTTCATCGTCAAGAATGTCATGCAACTCTGACGGAGCCATAAGAAATAAAATGTAAATATATGTGGAGTTTAACGTTTCAGAACCCCATATGATTAATGAGAGACGCCGTAGTGGAGGGCGCCGGAAATTTCGACCACTTGGGGTTCTTTAACGTGCGCCTAAATCTGAGCGCACGGGCCTACATCATTTTCGAAAAATGCAGCCACCGCAGCCGGGATTCGATTCTGCGACTTGCGAATCAGCAGCCGAGTACCTTAGCCACTAGACCACCGCGGAGGAGCTAAAATGCGAATATGGGGAAGACGATAATGTGCGAAACAGCGCTCACTTTTTAGGAATACGTATCTACGAAAGTCAATTGTTTGTCGAATCTACCTCGCTTTACGTCTCGCGTAATGTTTCGAGTGCGAAGCTCGTTTCGCACTGTGCGTGGAACAACAGTTGTAGCCCTGTAGAAAGACACAGTGAGAGTGCCGAGTGAAATGAGCTTCCTACCGATTGCGTTGTGTATGCGTGCGGGCAAGGTATACAGTGCGCACTGCCTTCGCTACGCGTGCAATGGCAACAAAGACACGCGAACCGTCGCTGCTGGGCTGTTGCAGGATAAGAAGTGCGTGCAACGCGAGGACACGCCAGAGGGGGGGACGGCCTCTGGAGGCGCGAAGAGGGCGAGCCCTATTTTCAGAGAAAACACGAGCGTCGTCTTGGCAGCAGCCCGGCCCGAGGAGCTGCATGTAGCAGAACAGAGGCAGGCACAGCCCAACGCTCGAACCCTTCCGGCCGCGGCCCGCAACAACGCGAGGCGCAGAGATCCGGGCCAGAAAAGCGACGCTTCTTTCCTCGGGTGGCTTTGATTCCTTCTTTTCGATCCAGCGAACCCGCGTGCGCCAGTCGCTATGGAGACGGAAGTAGTGCGTGGCATCAGCCCGGGCAAGAAGAAACTTGGGAAGTTCGCGGCCCGCCGTCGGCTGTTCTGTTGGCCCGCATCCCGCGAGGCGCGTTTAAAAATAAGAGAACCGAGATGACAGGATCGTGTGGTGAGCATTAGAGGCTTGCTCGCGACGGAAGGGCGCTGGGAAACCGCTTCGCGCCCCAGCCGACCCGAGGCGCGATCGAGTTTCGCTCCGCGCGAGGCAGCCACGGTGAAAGCTACTTGGCGAGGGCGGTTCTCTTCAAGCAGATGCGCAAACTTGGGGCCGCGACACTTGTTCGACCCGGCCCGCCAGCGCACTGCCAAGCTGAGGCTTGGACAGCGACGGTTTGGTGGACGAGGAAGATAAAAAGAAAGAAAACAGCGCGCACACTCCCCCAAGCACGCGCCATTACAAGTATAACGATGTTGAGAAAATTCATGCAGACTGATGCACGCCAAGACACTTGCAAACGCGGAACGCTATATATAGATAACTGTCATCCACGAACCGAATTTCATCGATGCTGCCTTCGGTAGTTCACCACTGAACGAGCACAACCGAGTGTGTCAACTAGCGCGCATACACATTATAGAAAATCCGGTGAACACGTATTTATCGTTGTGGCAATACCAATTCGGTAAGGGACATAGACGTCTTGATAAGCGTTGGCAGTCGGGCGGTCTCATCCTGCTGCACACTCACACCGTCCGACGCAATTACTACGCGAACGAAACAGGACACCCGACACAGTATACATACGACAGCCGGGAGCCTGGAAACGATCAGCTATTATCTTTCTCATTGGTTACGAGCAAGGTGGTCTAAATTTCCGGAGCCCTCCACTACGGCGTCTCTCATAATCATATAGTGGTTTTGGGACGTTAAACCCCACATATCAATCAATCAATTGGTTACGAGCAAACTTCGTGCCTGTGTTTTTCCACCTATCATATGGGAGAGTATACAACATAAATCTCGCAGCTCAATAAACTGAGCCTGATTGCAATCAACGCCGTATTCAACAAATACCGCAGTAGCCTATCAGACCCGACCACAAGTCGCCACGTGTCGTAAAAAGAGATGGGCCGGATAGGTGCGCGCTGCCCCACATCTAATAATGGCCGAATTTCATTAGACTATACCACCTGCGGCACGAGTGACAGCCGGTAAAGGAACGCTGCTTCTGCTAATCAGGGCCTCACACACCAAATGAATGGCCGTCACAACCACGTCGCAAACGCCAACAGTCGCATCAAGATAACGATCTGCAAACGACGCACAATGAACAGAGCATGGCAAATGAATGTAAGTACACAAACGATATCGTTTCGTTTACCGTACACTCGACGAAGAGCAAAATGAAAGAAAACTGCGCGACCGCGACCCTTCGAACAAGTAGGTGCTTCAACAGGCATGCTACAAAAGAATAATCGCGACTCCCCTGCGCTGACAGTGACTGCAGTGCATACAGTGTCGCGTGCATACTCACTGCAGCAACAACTCGCACCCTGACGCGTGCGCGTAAGAAAATGATTATCCTTTGTGAACTTAGTGTTTTGTCGAAGTACGATAATGTTACTGTGAAGTGCCTCTTTACACTCGGAAAGAATGAATGTAGTGGCGCCTATCCTCGACAAAGCATTAGTGTACTGCAACGGGACTCAGCGAGGCACAGTGAAGGCGATTGACCCCCGTATTCACAAACGCTCCTCGACTCGACTTTCGCCCTTCACTTGACAGAGTTGAGCACTGCGCCGCTGCTCAGCTGAAAGTGACGCTGCATTGCTCGAGAATTGCACCCCCTTATCACTGGCATGCAGTGAGTTGCCGTGACTAGAGGGCGCTTCCATCGGCTTTCTCAAGTGAAGGTGAAGCGTTGAGTGAAGGGACGTTCTAGAATACGGGGGTGAGAAGTATTCGCACGCACGCGCTTAATATTCCGGAATCGGCAGAGCGATTCGGCCCCGCAGAAACATGCAGCGCTCGTGCTTCCGCTTACGTCCTATGGCGCACAGAAAACAAAGCCGGCGCAGTAAGCCCCCGTTCGGGCGCGAGGACAGTCCCCGTGGCGGCAGGCCCGTCCACACCGACGACGTCACCTGGCTCGCCGATTCACGCATGCGCAGCACACACCGCCACGCCAACACAGTAGAGCCGGCCCAAGTTACCCGTGCACGTATTATTAATACAGTGCTAATCCCACGTATACGCATTAATAATTCACGAGTGCGGCGCGCCTCCGCGCCGGAAGAAGATTCAGAGGTGCGCCGCCGGCTCGCGCGGCGCTGTTTCCTGCACCACGGGAAAGCGCGAATCATGCGTGGCATTTTTTTTTTCCCACCTCCCTCCATATTTTCAGCGAGGCATCCAGCCACGCCGAACCGCCGCATCAACAGCAGCGCCGCAAACAGGAGAGCTTTTCCGGAATCGCCATTTGGCGCAGGGCTCTTGCAGGGATCATCAACACGGGAGCACCCGCCGCAATAAGCCATTCCCCGGCACGGCAACAAACGTCTGGTCGCAAGGCAAGCCGCGCCGCATGTGTGGCCCGCAATTCGTCGCAGAGGCTCGCAGGTGGAGATTCCGACGGATAAATTAACTGTCCAGGGCGAAAGGGTGTACGCCCGGGGACCTTGTGCTTTCCTAATCCGTATACAACGCAAAAGGAGTCACCAGCTCGTGGCGGATTACCCATTGCCATTATGCCTCGCTCGCCGCCGTTGAAGAGGGAAAAAGCGGGCAAACGAACTTTTGCTAAGCGTCCCGCCCAGGCGCATTTACGCTATAATGTGAGCATAACTATAAGCAGCATAAAGTAAATAAACGAGCCAAGGTCTTGTATACACTATATAAATCGCCCTCTTGCTCTGCAAACTCAAGCGAGTTGAGATTCTCGAATCACAGAATCGCTTCTATCCCTCGTTGGCGTTGTTTTGGACTCCAATAATGTGCACATACATCGCAAGATTCCTTTTCAGGCGTCTGTTGTCTTGCTGCTCACATGCATGCGGGTATCGCAAACGCAACGGCTGCGCATTGCACCCTTCCGAGAGAGTGACAACGAATGAGTCATGTGACAGAAAATAAGATCACGCGGGTTCGTACGATAATGGGCGCCGTAGGCGAGAGGGAGCAGGATGCCTTCGCGCATTCCTTTCGGTGCAGAGACAGACACCCCAGCGATGGCGGCGTCCTTTTTTCTCTGGAAGCCCTGACCGAATTTCAGAGGGCTGATCAGCACATCTCCGCGACTTGAGAGAGGGACCGGCGGCTTCACGCGCGCATCAAAGGCGCGCTCATTCACGACGCTCTGCAGGAGCCCCGGCAGTGCAAGCCTTCCGCCGCAGGACAACCGCCGCAAGGCCACCAACCGGCCACGCTGGCAGCACGCACCGCCAGCGAGGCAGGCACTCGCAAGGGCCCTCCTGTTCCTGCTGGCGGGCTTCGAGCGGATGACGTGCGCTAGCGGTAAAACATGCACGTCGCTGCTATTCGGGGAAGCCAGACAGTGGGTGTTCTGAGCGGTGCATACAATCCACATGCTTCAATTAGGGTCCCTGTACTTTGTGCATTCCTCTGAGGAGCTCCATGGCATGCAGACCTACACGCATGACCTATGATAGGCTAGTTTAATGCTGTCATCTTCCTTCCTTATATGCGAAAACCAAGGACAAGATTGCACACAGACCTATCGGGTGGTTTACTCGTATGGGTTTGGCGTCACTTGTGCTCAACGTTTCTTCTGTACAGCAAACGCGCACAGCCTCACCCATGCGGAACGTTTACGCAATCACGTCTTGCGCACCCAAGACAGGCCCACCACTTGCGTAAACCGAAGGACGTAACCTTGTGTTTACTTCGCAGCGAGTAAGAAAAGTATCACTCGCATGAATCACAGGTATGCACATGACAGGTGCGGGCATTATGCATGCGCGCGGAAATGAAATTGAACGAGGGGGAAAAAAGTGTCCTAACATGCACCTTGGTGAAGAGATCCCGGCGAGGACTCACGAGAAGGTTTCCCGAACTTTAAAAGCGATGGGTTCGCTTAAACAATAGAAAGATAAGATGAATGCAAGTGTTACGATTTCGGAGTCAACGAGTTGGCATTTACGATACGTTCAATGACGTTGGGAAAATACCAATATTCGCGCACAGAACGCACGCATTCGCAGGGCTCGATTGAACAGTATGTCCGTTATAAGTCACCGCCCTTTCGCTGAGACTTTTCCGGTGATGTGAGCGTCACATTGAGGCAGCTTCATCGTAAAGTGGCTAACTAGGCATCGTTTGCTGGTCTTTCGCAGAGTTTTCCGTTTCCTTCAAGATATTGGTACGGCTGAAGAAGGATCTCAATGATTGAACGTGGCGAAGTTTAATCAACGCGCGCGCGCTACGGTACAGCGAAGAGGACATGGAACGCGTCAAGACAAAATTGAAGTGAGCGGAACGAATCGTTCTCGGTGGAAGCAGTGCGTTCGAATGTATAGCGCAAACGTCACCCTCCCTGTACAAACTTGCGGCTGCAGGGCAAACAGGACGCGCTGGCCAAGCGAGAGCGCGCAGACGGGGCAAATAAGGAAAAGTCCCGAACTTCCTCTTGCGAGCGAGAAGCCAGTGTCCCGCTGACGTCACCGATCTCTTCCCTGCGCTCGCGAGGGGCATACCAATCGCCAGAGTGGCCGCGGCCGACAGACAAAAGAATTTAGGAGGGCCCCCGCTCCGCCTTGCAAGATCACGTCCGCACCGGGGATTACGAGAAGCCATCTCCGCGGAGCGCGCGCCATCTTGCGCAGGGATCTCACGACTCGCCTTCCCCGAGGCGGTCATGTTTATTAAATAAGCTGATGGGCCGATTCGGTCGCCCGCTCCACAGGAACGAGGCCGCTTCGGGCGCCGACAACAAAGCGCACCGCCGGCTTCGATACATGGACCCCGGCTGGTCAGCTTGGATGAGCCAGCGGCGCACGAGGCCGTTAGCCGAACAGCGGACGTCACAAGCACGCTGCCGCCGTCCAAATTATGCAACAGGTCATCACAACAGACAAGTGGATCTTTTGCAAAGGGCCGAATAATGAGGCTCACCGCCGTTCTAACGTTCGTTGCCTATTCGATGTTCGCCGAATGACGAAAGCCTCTCTAAATGATCTCCAATTTATCCCACGTTCAGCTCTAAGCTGCCTTTCGCCTCCTACCCATCCTTTTCTTACTCCAGGCATTCATTGCACGCAGCGACGAACATTACGAGTGTAGAGCGCGAGCAGCAGCGCCAAGCCTTCGTTTGCGCTGTACGTGTGTAATATTATCATTGTTCTCGTCCACACAGATGCGTGGAATTCGAAGATCTACAGAAAACTTAATAATAGTCGGCGGGCCCCAATCATCGACAAAAACGGCTTGTGATTACATTCTACATCGTGTATTATCGGCGGTGTGACGAGGTGTTCGAAGACGATGTGTGTGCAGAAACAACCTTTCTAGCATTCTGTGGCAAAACGACACCCGCCATTGAGTTCAGGTTCACCGAGCAAGAAAACGAAGTAGCACATGAGTTGCATATATATCAAGCGAACAACCTTACACACGCACATCACACGCGTTTGTTCGAACATAGATTCTAATCATGCATAATAACATAATTAAGGAACCCTGCTAACGATAAAACTGCCGCGCCTTGCATAGACGCCAAGTCGACCAGTAAAGTAAGAGCAAGACGCGGAATCGAATCCCGGCCGAGGCAGAGACATTATTGATGAAGGCGAAAATGCCTGAAGCCTGCGTTCTTAGTAATATGTGCACGTTAAAGAAACCCAGGTGGTCAAAATTTCTGGAGCCCTCCACTACGGCGTCTCTCATAATCGTATGGCGGTTCTGGGACGTTAAACCCCAAAAATTATTATTAAACTAAGAGTACGCAAGTCTGAACCAAGATAAAAAAGCGAACTTACGTCTTCTATCTGGTCACCGTTATGGATTTAGGTGATTTAGTTATGGATTTCTTGAGCTCTTTGAACACTTCTATATACCATGCAGTGAAGGGCAGTGATGTTCGACGAAGCGACTGAACAGTCAGCTTCTCCTTTTTCTCAGTGTTTCATGCTTGCGAGATAGCATGGAAGATATATAGCACTTGCCACTGGTAAAAGTCCGAATGAGCGCTACGAACGTCGGTATAAGCTACTGTTTCGCTGACGTGCTACACATCGATCGGAACGACAATAAAAGAGGCTGAAAATTGGCTCCGACATCTTCCCAAAGAGATTACTCTCGAGTTAAAAAAAAAAAAGTACCTACAGCAATTGTTCCATTTTGGCATGCTCTCTGCAGCTACCGCCGCTGATAAGAACAGCCGATAGTGTAGGTGGAAAACAATGGACACAAATTGATCTACACGCGAAGCTCTGTGTGTGTTTCTGTTCTTTTCTAGCTGTAAAAATAGACCCAGGTCAGCGGCTCCGAGACTCTCTTTGTATATCTTTTTCTTCGTGCTTCAGTGCCTGAGCGGCCACACATCCAACCATGAAATGGGAACAAAAAAACTACGGGCCTGGAGACGGCGAGGAGAGAAAAAAAAAATCTGTAGGAAGAGAATATAAGAAACGTCAGGAAACAAGACGTTCCGCCACACCATCTCCTTCCTGCCGTTGCTTGGCTGCAGGGCGGCCAAACCAAATCACACACGCACGTCCGCAATGACAGAAAAATAAAAAAGTTAACAGCCTGCCAGCAGGGTGGCAAGACATAAGACGGCAAGTTTCCGCGGTATGGGCAGCAGCAGTGCGTCGGTTCGGGCGTCGCCTGCGCCCGCTCGACTACACCCTCCCGCTGGGTGTGAGCTCGTCGGCTGCTTCGCGGCAGCGTCTGCAGTCTTCAACAACTCGCCCTCTTTTTTTCTTTTTGCATCTCGCGCCGCGTACAGCTTTCGCATCGTGCTGATGCGTTTCTGTATTAGCCGAAAAGCAAGAATAATCCATCGGTTCGCCATCGTGCAGCTTAATGATTTGCCAGAGGAAGAAGAAGCGTGCGTATAAAAGGCGGTCCTCGCGGCAATATCACTCACCTTCCTGAAATCAATGAGCGGTTTTGCATACACACCTCCTCCGCGAGAAGGATGTATACAGCTAAGAAAGAGAGCGGCGGACGCTTGTACATCACCTGTGGGACACCCGGTGCAATAAATCAGAAGTACGAAAAGCCGTTTAATCGACCGGATGATCGGGCGATGTATTAATGACACTTCATCGCTCCCTGGCCGGGTAATGCTGCCGGGCCACCTCTCCCACACCCGACGTCAACGGCGCGCTGAATTCCAATAGGATGCAAATTTTAGAGCGTCTTCCTGCATATGAAAGCCCTATAGCGAGCCTCATATGTAAAGGCCTCCTGGGCGCGCTCACTTTTTTTTTTCTTTTCTTACCTTCTCCCATCTTATTTTTTTCCCCTTCTATAAAAAGGTAAACACAGCTGTGCGAGAACACCTCCCATATACACACGGCTCCTCTCGCTGAAAGTGATCGCTTATAGAGTTCTTTGACAGGAGATCATTTAAACAATGATCTAGCTTCACGCTGGGGCGCTCTCCTTGTCGTCTCTTCTTCCGTCCATGTCCGTCTCTCGTGTGTGTTTTGTGGTTTTTACGGCGCTACACCGTCTTATATCATGCAGTACCTACTATATAGCCCAATCTTCCGCCCACCATATGAAGTCCCACGTGAAGCGCATCTGTTCCCGCTTAATGTGCAACACTGCCAGAGAACTCGAGTTACAGCATTCTCGCATATGTATTATACGCATACTGTCACAAACACGCGAAAGCTATAGTAGCACCCAAGCGATTAGGCAGCATTCATCTTCAACATATGTGCCATGATAATGCGTGAAGGCAGAAAGAACCCAAAGAAAAACCGTTAATAAATGATGGCTAGCTTCGATTTCGTAGACTCTATGAAATCTATAGCAAACGAAAGAAATCTGTAGAAAGAAAATCTATAGAAAAAAATCTATAAGAAACGAATCTATAGAAAGAAAATTTCTATAGTGACGCGATGTGCGTGCTCGTCGGTGCGCGCAAGATGTGTGTGCTTGCGGAAGAAAGGAGGAGGGATTAATGAAAGACGAGTGCAACACTACCATGTATGACTGACAATTATAAAGATGTTTGGCCCTTTCTCACGTTGATCAACATCCCCGCAAGTGCGAACGTCCACTTTCACGCCGATATATATATATATATATATATATATATATATATATATATATATATATATATATATATATATATATATATATATATATATAGTGGGAGTAAAAATTCAATGGGCCAGTTAGTCTTCGTGAAGGTATGGGATATGGCACAACGGGAGCGTTGTCAACAAGGATAAATATATTTATTTCCCGACAGTTTCGGGAGGGGACCTCCCTTCATCAGGGGATGAGTTATACTGACATGAGCTTCCAAACTTCGCTGCTCTTTCAAGGCGAGAGGGACGCGGCAGCAGCGAAGTTTGGAAGCTCATGTCAGTATAACTCATCCCCTGATGAAGGGAGGACCCCTCCCGAAACTGTTGGGAAATAAATATATTTATATATATTTATCCTTGTTGACAACGCTCCCGTTGTGCCATATATATATATATATATATATATATATATATATATATATATATATATATATATATATATATATATATATATATATATATGAGATCTAAGAGACAGTAATGCCAAGGAATGTACAGGGGAAGTTATTAGAACCAACGGAATGTAAATAGGAAGAAAGAAAAGTGGATAAAAAAATAAGCAGCCGTGAGCAGGAATCGAACCTACGACCTTCGAATAACGCATTCGATGCTATTCGATGTTATTCTAAGGTCGTAGGTTCGATTCCTGCTCACGACTGGTTATTTTTTCATCCACTTTTCTTTCTTCCTATTTACATTCCGTTGGTTCTAATAACTTCCCCTGTACATTCCTTGGCATTACTATCTGTTAGATCTCATTAATATTGTGTTAAAACACGGAAAAACGAGCCCTTAGGTATACACTTCTTTCCCCCTTATATATATATATATATATATATATATATATATATATATATATATATATATATATATATATATAATCATACATAGTACCTATACACCGTTATTGGAATTGGTTCTTGGTTCGCCAGAAGAGAATTTTCCCATGCGCGTATTTGATGAAAACAGCTGTAATGAAGTTACGTAGTAAATTCAGCTGAAAACCAGCATTATTGTCTCCAGGAACTAGGTATACAAAGCTTTCGCCGCAACGAGTCCAGCGAGCGAGGACAGCGACCACACATCATCTGTTTCCACTCGCTGATCGAGACCAAGGACCGAGTTTGCTTCAACAAATGAAACGACGGCAGAGAAAGGACAAAAAAAAAAGTTAAACATCCGGCAACAGCTGCGCGTACACCAAGCGTTCACACAGGACACCTGCGCAGACGTTAACCCTTTCTTCTAAGAACGAACGCGGTGAAGAGCAACGACGAGAGGTAAGTTGCATTCCCTTTGTTCCACACAGAAGGCGTTGTTGTCTGGCCGTGACTTTGAAGCTGTCGTTCCGCCTACCTGATGTCGCTTAAGTCGTCTCCAGACGAGAAAAAAACCGCCTCTCTCACTCCCTCTTTTTTTTGTTTTAATCTATCCCGGTGGACCTGCAGCATGTTCGACCGTATGACTCAACACGCGAAGACGTGTTATCGTATAATTGCGACGTTCAAACAGGTCGTCTAATCTGCCAATAAATCAGCGTTCGCGCAGGTAAAAGAAAAAAAAAATACTCGCACGAACCGATTCAGCGCTGCGGAATGAGGAGATAAAAACGAAATGGAGAAAACGTGAGATGCAGGAGGAAGAGGAATAACTTCTTTTTATTTTATTTCACGAGCAGAGGAAGACGGCCGTGGCCAGGTGGCCGCGAACAACGCAGTCCGCCATCTCGAATGGAACGGTCTCGTCGAAGGTCTACGCGCCAAGCAGTAAACGTATTATTCCTGGCACGTCACGATTGAGAAACCGAAACAGGAGATAAAACTGACCGCTCGCCTAACGACGACGTCGGTTTTACGGCCGCATGCAGCAGCCTCATCGCCTGCGAGGAATTGCGCTGCAGAACGCGATACGCGGGCTACAGAAACCTCGCCATGCGAAATTCTTCATGAGCGACTGAAATAAATATCGCAAAGAAACGGGTGATCAAAATGTAACCAGCTTCAAACAAAACAATTAAGAAAACGAATAAACACGATCGTTACTGTTAAACAGCACCGTGCCACTGTGCAAGTTTCTTCCCGTACGAATGAGCGAAAAAAAGAGCGAAAAAAAAAAAGACGAGAGTGTTAAATGCAGTCAATAGAGAGTGCAGCAAGTGTAAACCTATATCAGCGACCAGCATTGGAGTTGATTTATGGTCTCTCGGTGATATATGAAGTAGCCTGAAAAACGAAAGCGACCCTACGCTATCCCTACAACGACAAAGCCCATGGATCTTTCTCAGAGTGTGACGGTTCAAGAGCTCTCCAACGACCGCATACTTCCGGTCCAATATGTTTACGCTTTTCATGCCGCGTGGTCGAACATTTCGCAAGAAAGTATGAGCACAACCACGGACTGTGATTTAGTCGCTTAAAGGAAAAAAAAACTCAAAGAAAGGGCTGTAAACTTGTCTAATCGTTTTAAAGTCCTTACACAGTACCACATAAGATGGATGCATGTAACCAGCCTTTCTGCTATAAGGCCTGCAAAATTCTAAGGGAAGAAATAACGACACCCGTCGACACATGCAACTGCATTCATATTTACGAAATCACGCTCTGCCTTCTTTTTTGACCATAGCGATTTATTCTGCAATCAGACCACCGACTTCATGCGTTTTCAAGCCGAGCAGTTTTAATGTAAACCAAATAGGAGTCGTATAGCCTCGTCGCGAGTGTTAACACAGTTGAGGCGCTGAACCGTACGTGTGCGAAGTCACACTGGAATGTGTGCACCACCTTGCCCACTAAACCCAGACTATATATACCTCCACTACCTCCAGTTAGATCGCAACACAAAACCAGTCGGCGAATAGCAGCCGGAGTTTTCAATGTTTATAACCGCACCTCCCTCGCGAAAGTTAAAAGACAATTCATTTTGTTTGTTCATCTTACCAGGCTTTTGATACCCAGCCATATACTGAATGAACTGACCGCAGGGCAAAGTAGATACCACTAAGGAAAAAATATCCCACTTTGCGAGCAAGGCGTGCATCTTCATATGGAAAGAAAGAAAGAAAGAAAGAAAGAAAGGAAGGAAGAAAGAAAGAAAGCAAAAAAGAAAAGAAAGAAGGAAAGAAAGCAAAAAAGAAAAGAAAGAAAGAAAAGAAAGAAAGAAGGAAAGAAAGCAAAAAAGAAAAGAAAGAAAGAAAGAAAGCAAAAAGAAAAGAAAGAAAGAAAGAAAGAAAGAAGAAAAAAAGAAAGAAAAAGAAAGGAGACAGCTAACAGAGCAAGGTAAGTGCTATCTGGGTTCATATCGGATGATCGGCGAGATTCCGTCGATTCCGTGGCCGGCTCGTTTCCTCCCGCCGCAGCGCAGAGACAAGTAAAATCCGCCGCCGACCGCACCTCTCTTGCCCTGCTCTGGGCAAAACGGGAGCTTCCTTATCGCGCTTCCCGAAACGGAACTGGGCCATACGTCCGAGCGCGGCGGTGCGGCATACTGAGTCACGCAGGTGTGACGTGCTGCCCCCCAGTGACGAACTCGGCAGCAGCTGGCAGCGTGTCCGGCCAGGGAGACGACCGCACACACGCCCTGACGATAGGGACCCTGGGTATATAGCGTGACGCGGCGCCTGAAGTCACCCAATGTATACGGCAGCCCCAGATTTGTCTTGCGGGGCCACACTTCCGCTTCCGTTGTGACTGTGCGCATGAAACGGCACAGCTCCGGGTGTGCTCATTGACGACAGCGAAACAGTGAACATATATAGAAAAAGGAGTGAAAACAAAACACGCCGATGACAGCTGCATGTGCGTGCACGGAGAGAGAGAGAGAGTCCTGTTTCGCCGTAAAAAAATGCTTCCCAAGAACCGTTTCTCGGCCCAGTTAGCGTTAAACAAGTGTCTATACCGGACATATCGCATGGTACAAATGTTGACTACGCACACACCACTTTATACTGATCTATAGGGTGCAGGCATACGAATAAGCGGGCATATACGCGCGGGGACCGCAGAAGATGAAGCTGTTTAGGCAACTATGGGGTCAATAAACATTCTCTTTATTAGGCCCACCCGCTTGCCCATGTGTAGTTGTGTGAAAATATGAGTATGAATGTAATAGGTTTTGTACCAACGAATTCTGCAGTTCTTACTTCTTTGCCGCCTCCTCTACATCCACGGTTAATTTGCTACAGACGCCCCGCCGCGGTGGTCTAGTGGCTAAGGTACTCGGCTGCTGACCCACAGGTCGCGGGTTTGAATCCCGGCTGCGGCGGCTGCATTTCCGATGGAGGCGGAAATGTTGCAGGCCCGTGTGCTCAGATTCGGGTGCACGTTAAAGAAACCCAGATGGTCGAAATTTCCGGAGCCCTCCACTACGGCGTCTCTCATAATCATATGGTGGTTTTGGGACGTTAAACCCTACATATCAATCAAATCAATTTGCTACAGACAGTATAGTGTAATTTGGGGGGCTGGTTTGTGCTATATACACAAGTTTTAAACAGGAAATCTAGTCAGTGTATAACTACGGCTCAACGAAAGCGCGGAATGTGCATAAGTGTGCTGGCATACGTTTCTAATATCAGATGACAGAATCGTTGATGCCGATACTAGAAATTAATATACGAATGGCGGCAGCGTCTATCGCAGCGCAGCTGTAAAAATATACGCCGGGATCCCGTTAGACAGGGCAATACGCCTGGCAGAACGAGCCTTGCACGGTTGTAGACTCGCGTCATAGCGCGATAACCGAAGCGAGCGTTGAAGCAGCACTGCGATATCACACGCACTTGAAGCGCGGTGTCTTGACACAGCCGCACGAAACCTCTGAGAACTATAGTTTTAATGATTTATATGTGGGGTTTAACGTCCCAAAACCACCATATGATTATGAGAGACGCCGTAGTGGAGGGCTCCGGAAATTTCGACCACCCGGGGTTCTTTAACGTGCACACAAATCTGAGTACACGGGCATACAACATTTCCGCCTCCATCGGAAAAGCAGCCGCCGCAGCCGGAATTCGAACCCGCGACCTGCGGGTCAGCAGCCAACTATAGTTTTAAAACAGTGCGTGGTAGAAAGCCCTATTGCATTATCCTGCATCTCCCAGGACAAGACCTGCCTGGGCGCCTCTTTCTCTGCGAAGGCGATCCTCTCCGCGAGGCGAGGGACCGCAGCGTGTTAGCTCCGGCGCGCATCAACGCGAATTGTCCCAAATGAAGGCGAAAAAGAAAGCCACCCCCTCCCTCCCTATACAGCGTCGCCTACGCCCCGTCAGGCCGGCGCGCTCGCATGACTGAGCTGCTCAGCCCCGCCCGGCGAAAAACATCGGTCTTACTTGTCCCTCCTAACAAAACATCGCTCTTGCTTGTCCCACCCTGCTGCCATCGTTTGCGGCGAGGGTGAGGCCGTCGCCATTCTTCGAAGCGGCTCGACTCGAGAGATCGAGTGCGAATCGAGAGCCGAAAAGCGACGAGCCAGCACAGCGCCCACTGCTGCGACATACGAGCGCCGACCGACTTCTAATACCCCGCTACACGCAAAAAGCCCAATTACGTGTTCAATCGCCTCGAATTCTGCGGAACCGCTAGCAGCTTACGCACATCAGCTCGGGGAACGTACGAACGGGTTAATTACCGCCCCCCTTCACGCCACGAGTCGTCTATAAACCGAGACTGCACATATACGACCTCGCCTGACAGACGCTCCGTCAATTGCGTTTCTTTTTCTTTTTCGAGTTTTTTTTCTCATTCCCCTCTCTCTCTTCTGCTGCAAAAGAAACGTGTAATGGCGGTTGCAACGCATTTCAGTTTACAACGATGTTATGTTACAATAACCCGATTATTTGCGAGAACACTGAAACAGCTTTTTTTCATTAGGCTTGAATGGTTGTCTTATGAAGGTGCGTAAAATATAGCTATATAGCACTGACCATGCTTTTCTGCACGACGGTGTACGTCGGTAATCTACCAGTGGTCAGAGCGCGCATTTCATCTTCGCAATCATGATCGAACGCCGTTTTCTTCCGTGCTATTGCACTGCCCCATCGGTGAGTACAGGGCAGTGAATTGTCCCGAACTGCGTTGCTCGAGCAACGTACTGAACAGCGTCAGTACGGGACGAAGCGAACCGATGACTGCAATAGCGTCGTCGTTTATATATTCCTTGCTTGCCTCATTGCTATACCGTCTGCAAGCAGCAGCAATAGGGAAGAACTTGAGCGCGACAAAAACGGATCGTTCGTCTAGATTTAAACGTGTACGCGTAGCTATAGGATAATGCAACTTTTCTCGCTGATCCACACCCGTTAGGCACCTGTAACTGCGTCCAGAGCGCGTATATACGTGCAACCCACCATGCAGCATGACCGACAGTGTATATACGTCCCTCAGTGCAAGGTCAGTGCATCGCGTGACGACGATGCAGACGCATAGCGTGACGAGCTCGTCTGGTGTGCAACTCGAGACAAATGTCGTCGGGAGGACGCTGTGCAAGTCAACGGACAAAGCGGTGGCGCCGCAGCGCGCCAGACGAAAACAGCTCGCGCGGCAGGTTATTTGTTGTCACGTGATGCCGGCTGCGGGTCCGCGCAGTACGCAACGGCTGCAAGCGGAACGGTAAGCGCGCATATGTGCCCGTGACATCAGCCCGTACATATGTACCCGTGACAGCCCACGACATCACCGCCAGGATCCATCCATCGATTAAGGTGTTGATTTGTTTGATATGTGGGGTTTAACATCCCAAAACCACCATATGATTATGAAAGACGCCGTATATAGTGGAGAGCTCCGGAAATTTCGACCACCTGGGGTTACTTAACGTGCATCGATTAAGGTGTTCAGAGCTGGCAACAACCGTTTAGCCGACTGCTTGTAACTCGTACAAGCTCACCTATATATGTACAACTTGCTGGTAATTAACCAAAGAAAACATAGCAGGTGATACCAGCATTTATAATTTGTATATCTCCTGAAGGGAGTACTGCTCCCTATCCATTCTATAACAAGCGCGCTGATCTATATAATGCAGGGGCCACACTGCAACTTGCGAGGGCGATTCATTCACTTCACTTAAGAAGGGGCATGACACTGTAGTTTTCACCGAAAGCTATAGCAGGTCTGTCGTACCCATGCAGGTATGAAAAGTGGGCCGTAATATATATATGAGTGCAAAACAGGAGTCACTGGCTGTAAATCCCGCCCACCTTCAGAGACCGCCATTTTTTGCATTGGCGCCTGTGACGTAACGTGCAGCAAGGAGCGGTGTCGTTTTCTACCGCAGTTTCAGCTGCCGCCTACAAATCGTTCAATTTCAGTGCTAAGCAGAAATACGCTCGGATATCTCGATTTTAGGCGCAGCTGACGACGGAACAAAATTGTTTGCCGCAATGCAGACACAGAGACACAGCTCACTGATTGTTACGTCACGGCTCGCAAGTGCGCCAGTGTTGCCCAACTCTCAGGCCGCTCACGTGTTTGTAAAAATATTCAACAACGAATTAGTCGCCCGAGCAAATGCGCTAAATTTCGCCATCCCATTTGTGAATGCTCAAAGGCGCTGACCCACCTAACAGAGATTGCGACCGAGAATTGGGTGTCATCGCCCTTTTAACTCACGTATTCACAAACGCTCCTCGACTCGACTTTCTTCCTTCACTTGGCAGAGCTGAGCACTGCGCCACCACTCAGCTGAAAATGACGCTGCGCCACTCAAGAATCACAACAGATTATTCTTGATATGCAGTGACTTGCCGTGCCTACAGACGGCGCTTCAATCTGCTTTCTCAAGTGAAGGTGAAACGTTGAGTGGATTGATTGATTGATTGTTTGATTGATTGATTTGTGGGGGTTTATCGTCCCAAAACCACCATATATATGATTATGAGAGACGCCGTAGTGGAGGGCTCCGGAAATTTTGACCACCTGGGGTTCTTTAACGTGAAGCGTTGAGTGAAGGGACGTTCTAGAATACGGGGGTAAGCATCGCCGAAGGAAGTGTGAAAACCTTCCGCGAGTTTCGAACAACGCGCGCGCGACGGCAAAGGCGCGACCACCCGCAATGCAGGGACTTTGAGTGGGTTCGTGTAGCTGTTTGTATGTGTACACATACGCGCGAGCCCTCGTTAAGCGCCATTTCCCTTCGGCCGCGTCGCGTAAGACGCTACCAAATCCGCTTACGCGAACGAAGCCTGAAAAAGAGACGGCCATGACACTTCTTTCTACGCGCTGCTCAAAGTGATCCCGCTCGTCGCGAGAATATCCTCGGGCTCAACTAAGTGTGCTGACGCTTTCGGCGAGGGGTATATAGCAAAAGCAGAACGGGCCCCGGCTATGGCGGTCGCTGAACACTATTCGCCCCGAGCGCACGCTCAGAGGAGCCACCTGCGGCTAATGAGGGGGACTGGACCCGGAGTCCGACACCGATCATTCTCTCGAGGAGGCTCTAACCTGGGCGCCCTTTCTTTCTTGATTTTTTTTTTCTAGCGTCTTCGCTGGAGCCTAATTCGAATGCACGGTTAAGCGCCTTCCATACGCCATTTTTCCCCAAAGACTCACTGCCAGTTAAAACGTATGCAGTGCAGTACGCGGGATCCGTATAGAGCGAAATTCTGGGCGCCTCTCGGCGCTCCTTTATAGAAAGTCGCCCGGTGCCGCTTTCGGAAGTTCTCTATTCTGAGTGCAAGCCGGGAAGATGCGCGTCCGTTGGGCGGTTAAGGACGTCCACTTCAGATCCCGAAAAACGCCTCTCCGGTTTTGCATTCATTAGAGCAGTTGTACTCCGAATGCGTGGGGCCACAATGCTTGACGTGGAGGGCCAAGTCCATTAGCCAACAACGCCGTATATTCATGCGCTTCGCTAGGTTCTCCGCTTGGCGTACTTAAACGTGGCTCCGAAGAGAGATTGGTCAGACCTTTTTTTTGTTTTTTTCCGACGCCCTGACGCATCGGAACTGTATATTGAGCGTATAAGTGGAGGGAGAAAGGGGGGAGGAGAGCAGCCGCGGCTTGTTTCGGCCAATATATATATATATATATATATATATATATATATATATATATATATATATATATATATATATATATATATATTCAGCTAAAATGAAAGGCTCAGTTACTACAAAATAATGGGGGCATCCACCCAGTGGGCCCCGCCGTGGTGGTCTAGTGGCTAAGGTACTCGGCTGCTGACCCGCAGGTCGCGGGTTCGAATCCCGGCTGCGGCGGCTGCATTTCCGATGGAGGCGGAAATGTTGTAGGCCCGTGTACTCAGATTTGGGTGCACGTTAAAGAACCCCAGGTGGTCGAAATTTCCGGAGCCCTCCACTACGGCGTCTCTCATAATCATATGGTGGTTTTGGGACGTTAAACCCCACAAATCAATCATCCACCCAGTGGCATTGAATTTTTGCAATGTAAGGGCGCTATGCACAATGTCCCCACCCCCTCACGCTTTTTTCGTGTGCCGGAAAGTTCCTCGCGGCACGCTTTGAAAGCTGAAAGCGCTGTGATGTCAAAAAAAAAAAAGTTGAAGCGCGTTTGATTACAAGTGCTTTAACTTTAATTCTTTTATTTTTTAGACAGGTGACTTCAGGCAAGTCAGCTGCAATAAAAAATAACGCCTGGCACATTTATATCTGGTTGAGTAACGAGAGCCGTCGTAGTATTTATTATAAGGTCATGATTGCAGCACTCGTGCTTGTTTCTTTCTTTCTTTCCTTCATTCTTTTTTAGAGGAATTCGTTCCAGCTACATCGCTGGGAACGAACGTCGCCCACATCTTTGCCTCGTGGTTCAATTCGATATTGGAGGAAACGTGTAGCAGGATACGCAGCACTGCGTCCACACATTTGGACTCTAAAGCATGCGTGCTATTTGAGCGCGGGGGCGCATTTCTCCAACCTACGGGTTTTCGTCGTTTCGACACATGTTTTCCTTTTACAGTCACGACGGTGCCTCCAACGCACGACTCGCGCGTCTAATCTGCGAACGAAGGCTGCTTCGATCGTAACCGAGTTGGGGCACGAGGCGAAGGCGAGAGTGTGCGCATGCGTCGAACGGCTTATCGCTGCGGCGAGCGCGGCAAGAGAGACACGGACGCAAGCGGTCGCCTTCGCTTGTTATGTCTCCGCGCTTAAGCACACATCACGTGCATCGAAATCGGGACAAACAGCCGGCCGCTCACTATATCGTTCATGCGTGCATACATTGAGCCGCGAACCCGCATGCAGGAGCGCACACAAATATAGTTTTTTTTCCTAGAACTGTCGATGACTGGCATTGTTTGCCGTGTGACATCTTTCATTATAATAAGTTTCTTGGTGACCTTGAGCGTCACCTTCTTTCTTAATCTTTTGTTTCTTTTGTATTGTTGTCTGTTGTTTTCTACAATTACGTTTTGATGTATCCACTCCTGCTTGGGCCAGCACATTGGCCTGCAGTATTGTGAAATAAATAAATAAATACCTCTCCACCCGCCGCCCTCTCCTAACTCATTTTTGTATGGTATTTTTCCGCTTTCAGAAGTCCTTGTGGCTGGCGGCTAAAACGGAAAGAGAGGGGAGCGCCTTCAAATTTACGTGTTCTTGTATCGTTCTCCCAATGGTTCTCCCGGGAACTGAACACTATGAGAAAGGAAAAAAAAACACACAGAGCTCAAATAGATTACGGTTCCCTTATTGCATTTATTCCTTGGTTGTTTATTTTCATACCTGGCATCGCGCAACGCCTGGGTTGAAGCACGGCGAGAGTTAATTGAAGAGCAAGCCGCGACCAGCAGTGACGAGCCCCGTGTCGCGCAGCTGATATCTCTCTTCAGTTCTTTCTTCCTGCTTAATTTTTCTCAGTTTGTTTCTTTTTCCGACGGGAATTAATTATCCCCATTCTCTTCTAATAGCGTGAAGATAAGCAGCCGCGCAAGCCTGGAATGACATGACCACCGTGGACATCGGGAACAAGTTTCGGGTCATGGCTCTAGAAGTTATTTTATAAAGGTCGATCGCGAAATGAAAACAAAAAAGAAAGCTGTCAACTGAAAAACGAATGGCCGCTCCCTGCTCTAAACTGTAGAACGAAAAAGTACACGATGACGAGAGAGCAGAGCCCGCGGTGGTATGCTTGCGGGAACAGTCCGCCTGCAAAGCTCGGTTAGTGTTGCACTGACACCGCGTAACTGTTCCTGCAAGTCGTGCACTGCTCCCGAATGAATTCGTCCAACGCTAATCGGCGCAAATCACATGATATGTTTCAAAACGCAGTACGCATGTGGCGCCACGCACATATTTTTCTGTATAACTATGTTCATTCCTCGATTGAATAATGATTAATATGTGGGGTTTAACGTCCCAAAACCACCATATGATTATGAGAGACGCCGTAGGGGAGGGCTCCGGAAATTTAGACCACCTGGGGTTCTTTAACGTGCACCCAAATCTGAGCACACGGGCCTACAACATTTCCGCCTCCGTCGGAAATACAGCCGCCACAGCCGGGATTCGATCCCGCGACCTGCGTGTCAGCAACCGAGTGCCTTAGCCACTAGACCACCGCGGCGGGGCTATGTTCATTCCTCAGATACCCCCGGATAGGTTGAAAGCAATCTCTGTTAGAGCTACCGTGAGTGTTACACCAACTCGCGTGTAACTAAATTCGAGTTGAATTCTTAACAAAACGTATGCATATTAGTTTACACAACCAAAAGAAGCTACATATACTTTTCAACCACCTCAAATAACTAAATAAATAAATAAATAAATACTATATATAGGATATGTCGTGGAAAACTATGCTATTTTAATGAATGTATCCACACATCTGGCTCAAGAAGAGCTTACGATTGAAAGTATGTGTAAAGGCTGGTCACGTTACCAAACTAACCGATACTCGCTACACTCTTAACTGAGTGCGCCGACCCGCCGCAATACTGAGAAACATAGGAGTGATGTATGAACTGTTCAATAATAGTGACCACAAAGGCAACTAGGTATACCAAGTAGCTAATTCCATCCTCGTCACTGTGATACATACGTCCAGGTACAGAGACACTTTTTAAATTAAGCTGCTTCGTCACTAACTTCAGGGGTGTTCAGGAGCGCACGAGTTGCACGATATACACGGCCGATAGGGCCGCGATATAAAGAGGATGGAGCGAAACAGCACCGTTGTACTGCCTGTCACAATCAGAGTGTTTATTTCTCCGATTTTTTTTATACGTATATCAGATTATGGGCATTTGGTGAGAACATGCAGAAGACGAGCGAATGCAAAAGCCGATCTCGCGGAATAAATAAATAAATAAATAAATAAATAAATAAATAAATAAATAAATAAATAAAAGGGGTATAAGCAAGCTGAAGTGGTCTGACCGCAGAAAACCTGTCGCATCACACGAGTGTGGGAACCAATACACATGCATACCTCATGCCGCCTTTTCTGATAGGTGCTTGCTGGCAAAAACGGAGAGTTATTAGTGTAACTTATCACGTGACAATTTGGCGCGTGCTTGTGGTTCTAAATCAATCAGTGTCTAAAAACGCGGTCCACTCTACCACTTCAAACAAAACTTGTCACGTGAATGAGAATAGTAATACCGCATTGCTGTAGGGAGTGATGATGGATTGCTACACACGTGATTACAGCATGGAAAACAGGCAACGTTTGTTCCACCCGAACGCCCGTTTCCTTGTCGAGCATATCGCCAGCACTCAAGCGGCTCGCAGATTTCCAGCTTTTGAGTTCCCTTTTGCAGTAGCAACCGAATTCTGGAATATACGCGCAAAAGGCAGACGACATTGTGCTTCATGCTAACCTTCCCTCTTAACACTTCCATTACTGAGATTAAATTGCTGTTGCATACCACCGATTAAAGAAACAAAAAAGGGGGGGGGGAAGAAAACTATAGGGAACGTGGTCGACTTGGCATGGTGAAAGTTCGTGTCAGCAGCCCAGCGCTTCCTTATATACCGTCTCAGAACTCTTTTCTACCTTCCTCGTCTTCATGTGAAGGCACCACCGATACTGGCCGTATGCCATGTATTTTCAGTAGCTGTCACCCGCCTTCAATCGCACGTGCGTCATCGGTGGCGCTAGTGCGTCACCTTCGAGCAGCTGCAGTTCAAAGGGGGGAGACGTCGAAAAGCAAGAGAATTCTTTCCTGTTGAAACATCTCCGACGCAAGTTATTCGAGCATATTCCTCGAGCCTCCCTGCCTTCTCGCATGTGACGGGAAGCCGGCGGCAGATGCTGCGCACTTGTAGCGCGTGTAGCGGCGCCCGGAGACACCGAGTGACCTCCTCCGGCGGCGGTGGTCTTCCGCGCGCGACCCTCGAGGCTGGCCGCCCCGCCGCCTCCACGCGCCATGTCGCGCAAGACTGATTCGCAACGTGCAAAGGAGAGGCACGTAACAATGGCCCTCCCGAGAAGAGCGCATCTTGGCGCAAGGGCGAAAGCTCCGTGATCAATGCTCCCTTCCTGGCACGCACTTTTTTCCATCTCGCTCCTGGGCAGCCATTGTGCCCGGCGCCTCCTTTTCTGCTCAAAGTTCACCCCTCGCTTATTTTCGCTTTCATTCCACGCCCGCCTTTCCCACCACCATCTCTTCTTCCACGCTCCCTGCTTTGTTTTCTTTCTTTATTCTTGCGTCCCCTCTCTCGGTATATTTTTTTCTCCCGTTACGTTCGCACTTGCGTCGATTTTGTTTTTCTACATCCGTATTTCGTCCTCGGTTTCTTTACATTTATACTTTTTTGCGCTCTCGCAGGCCATTCCTCGGGAAACAAGCATCCCTAGGCGTCGTGCCGCTTATAACAACTGCAGCTGCTGGCGCTTTATATATCGGAAGAAGAAAAAAAAAAGTAGGGGGAAATGATAAGAAGCTGGAGAAGGCCGTACAAGCCGACACAATGCGAGCTCCTTGGAATGCTGCCGAAGCCGCACATGCCAGGAGAACAATACCGGAAAATATATCCATATACAGAAAGACATATGTGAAGGACGAGGTGGATAACCCCGCGCGGTTTCTGTTATTGCTCGACGTCACGGATATAGCTATTGCAAAGCATAAAAATAAAAAAAGCAATAGCGCAGTTTTCTTACGGAACAAAATTTTGAGAGACGTGGGGGTGTAAACGTTAAAGAAGAAGAAAAAAAAGTTCGTACACATCGACGCCGCAATAAAGCGCAACATTGAAACTGATCTTTATTCCTTTGCCCTTTCCCTTCCCGCGGGAATTTCTCGTCTTGTTTGAGCCACTGTAAAGCGGGCGCCACTTGCGGGTTATGAGAACGTATGAAGTGCGCGAGAAAGCTTATAGTCCGAATTCAGCAAAGATGACAGGCGCCGCTTTTCGGCAACAAACGAAAGCCAGAAAATGAGCTGCACCTCCCCCAGGGCCTGATAGAGAAGCAACGCGAGATCCAGACAAACAATGAAAAAAAAAACAATAATGACGCCAACAGGAAGATGAGTAACGCCCCGGCGGGTTTCCAAGTCACCACGAGACTGTTGGCCCCCAACTCTGGTGGCGACCTCGGCTTCGAAGTCTCCTCTCAGTCCTGTCAGCCGACTTAACGGGAAAGAAAGAGAAATATAGATCGCCTATAAGGCCGTTGGCTTCGCCGAAAGGAATTTCTCCTCTATCGCGAACTAATGGAGAAGGTAGCACGGCGGTTATTCGCGAGACAAAAGGGATGTTCAATCACGCTTACGCCACAACTAGTCACCCCATTGTGCACACGAGAGAGAGAGAGAGGGAGACTACAGGGTGTACGCACTGTAGGCGATGGGGACAGCTGCTTTGGAACCGAAACGCTACACGCGTTTCTAATGCCACGACATTCCGCGCACGTGTTTTCATCTTTTTTTTTAATTTCTGCCTTGCAAGACGGACACCACGGATATGTCCATGCGATATAGTATATAGTGGCAGTGAAAAAGATAAGCAAAACTCGAAATGGATGCTGACAAATGAATACGGGCCAATGTTTTTTTTTTTTAAATAAAGCAACAGATTTCGTTCAGTGAAAGATGGCGAAGAAGGAGAGCGACGCCACGCACAGTCTGGTCAAAAAAAAAAATATCACACACCAAATATTTCAAAAATTTTAAAAAGCAACATGTTTGCAGCGTGATATATCAACTTTAACATATCGTTCTGCACTGAGCATATCAGCGACCCTCATACAGCACTACACGAACAACGAAATGAGTGGGATTTCACGCGATTAGTTGGCTTTCAGAGCGCTTGCACAACACCTAATGGTAGTCGACAGGAAAGAAAAATCCCATCAAATGCTCCAGATCACGATAATTACTATCATCATGACACTACAAGGCTACCGCCCCCATCCACAAGGAGTATAGGAAATTAGATGTAGGAAAAGTAGAGAAGTGCCCTCTGTGTGTGCGTGCATCTTTTCTCCGATAACCTCCGACTAAGCTTGCTTGGGTCTGGGAGCCGACTTGGCAAACAGCGAAACAAGTAATGGCGGGTCGGTTCTCCCGGGCAACCACAAACACGAGCGGAGCCCGTAAGCCCCACTTCCCACCGAAGGAGAACTCGACGGTGGAGGGAGAGCCTTCCGGCTTGGCGCCTCAACGCAAGACCGCACTCCACGTCCACTATAACGTAACTGCATAATTACGCCCGAATCCCCGAAAGCCTTTGGATAGCCAGAGCGGCGTAATTCCCCGCCACGTGGAGATATCCGGGCACAGACTGCAGCTAAGCGTGTTTCCGTCCTCTTACGGGGCTGCCGAGATCCACCGGGCTGCGCGCCCTCTCAGGCCGCCATGGCGCAACCAACCAGGACTCCCTCCCATCGCTTCGCCAAGCCGTGACCCGAGCCCCTCTCAATAAGTGATGGACCGCGTACCTCCGCTGATGCCTCGGCGACCCCGCATGCTTCCGCACTCTCGCCGCTAGACGAGCCCCGAAAGGATGGGCCTGCCGCCGCTGAGTGATGAAACCCACGGAACTTTCGGATATTGCAGCAGCTCGGCTAGGCTCCAAATTAAGTGGCCCACTTTCCCGCAGCCCAGTTTACATTAAACTTCGGCAAGAGTTGGTATTCTCCGAAAAGTAGTCAAAAGCCCCGATTACACGTTGCGGTCACTAAAGAGAAACAGCAAAAAAGTGTAATACTATACCCTTAACTATCAGGTATGCGGAACGTGCAAGACAGTCTTGCAATGGCAGCTGCAGAAAACTTCGCATAGCACGTGGTCTTCGTTCCTATACTTAGTGCTGTCAAATTGTCCCTGGCGTGAATCCACCGAATAACGAACATCAGTAAAAGGCAAAAGCTGGAACCGTTGCCTATGACGATAAGTACAGTCACAATCAAGGCGCGAAAGTGTACATAGATTGCAGCTCTCTGAATTTGGCGTCTAAGAGGCTGTGTATTCAGAAATTTGCGGGCTTTAACGAGGATAATCGAGATAAAAAATGTGCTTCACACACTAATTGCGAAACAGGAATGTAGCCAATAAGTTCGCAGAGTCTGCCGCCCAAGCAAGAAGAAAAGGAGAAATAAATAAGGGAGAGTGGTGGGGAAAACCTTTACCGCGCAAAAGCAAGCGCTTCGCTGGCAGCAAAGCGCTTTCCTAAGCCTGATAAATAATAGCCACCGATCAAGGAGCGCCGCTGCTCTGTGAGCCGCCTAGACAGCGGAGGGGGAAGTGAAACATAAATAGAAGATCACGCGGTTTTGCCGCCTTGCACAGCGCCGTGTTTCCAGGAGGAGCAAAGGGGCAGAAATGGGACCGCGGCAGGAAACGCCAACAAAAAAAAAGCGCATCGATGTGAGGAAGTGGGTGGAAGAAAAAAAGAGGAAGGGGGGAGCACGAGAAACAAACACGGTCGAATTCACGCGTGTCCTAACGGGGTTCGTATTAAAAGAGGTGACGCCAAGAGGGGCTTGCAGCTTCTTGCAATGTTCCTTTGGCCGCCGTCGCGTTTCACTCCGCAGCCTTGTCGCCATGGGAACGGACGTGCGCGCAAGCGAGCGCTGCCTCGTGGTGAAGGAAGGGTGGGGCTGTTAGTGGCCATGGACTACCCTTCGCCGCGGACCCTCCATCCTTGCGGCCGGCTGCGAATGAAAGTGCCAGATGCGCATTCCGGGATCTCGATTATGGGCCCTGCGCCCCCCCCCCCCCCTCAGCACCTCTTTCTCGCTGTCAGCAGATTAACCCGGACCACCTCGAGAGGGGACCCATCTTCCTAATCATTGTTAGCCCCGCTGGCTGCCGAGAAATGACGATACAGCCGCAACCCCGGCTTTTAATCCGCCCCGTTTATTATCCTGATGCTCGTTTCCCTCGCGGTTTCCTCCTCGACCATCCGCGCTTTCTTGTTTGTTGTTGCCCGTCACGTATTTCAAAACTCCCCCCACCATGCCTCGCGGTGGCATACGTATAATATTTTCCCCGGTTTCTCGGCAAGGTGCAGAAGGAGGAGAGGCACCATGCTACATCATTTTTTTTCTCCCCGACACCGGCTCACGTTAAAGAGCCCGCCGCCATTAAGCCCAAATCAGGTTGCTTCTCCGGTGCTGCAGATGCCCAAATCCGAGCCGCGAAGTCGCGTCACGGTTGCGCCCGCGGCCAGCCAGCGAATAAGAAGCAAGGTGGAACGAATGTAAACGACACCTTTGCGCCCTGGTTGCCGCAACATGAAAGTTGGACACCAGCCACCTAATTGTGAATACGTAGAGCCAGCATACCGACCCGGTGTGTAGGTTTCGCACACAGGACGGACACGTATAAAGCGGAGATACGAAGCAGTGCGACGAATAGCGAGTCAGCCATCTTCGGGTGAAGGCTACGCGACGCATCAAGGAAATGCTAGGCATAAGCACTGACAGTCGAATGTGCCTCCGAGCGCAGTCAGCCTATTCAGTGCACTTGCATGAAACACGAGCCCCGTATAAGCACACTTTTCGCTGGATGGCTATGACAAAGCCGCGAAAATGCACATATAGGGCCACGTAATCGATCGGGTGTAAATAGTAGTACATAAATATTGGTGGATCCCATGTTTCTCTTCTTTCAACTACCACATCAATCTGTAAATAACGCCCTGTGGGCAAGAAAGCAGAAGTAGTCTTCTGAGGCGAAAGTAAACAAGGAGCTTAGTATAGGCAGACATATATAGAAAAACGCGTCCATGGCACGCGAGAAACTTGTAAGGAAATAAACCTACGCACGGCGCCGCGTGTAGACGAATTCAGAGCCTTCGGGGCAACTCGATCAAGGCTTCCGGCGAAAGCTTTCGCCAACGAACCCCCCCTTTCTGACCATCGTCGTAGTTCCATCAGAAGGACCCCTCCTGGTCACTCTTCCCATTTGAGCCGTCCGTGGGTCCAATAAGTGCCAACCGTGTCCGAGCAACCTGACGAACAAGCGAACAAACAAAACAGGGCGCAGCGCCCGCAAAACGGCAGCGTCAACAAACGCTTCCTGCCAAAAGGCGGTCGGAGATTAGCCCGCTCGGGCCGGCGGCAGCCGAGTGGCCGCCCCAATCGCGGCTCCTTCCTGGTGCGCTGTTATCGGATGCCTTCCGCACCCTCGGCCCGTCTCGAAGAGAGGCTCATCGCGAACTGCGTGTCATCCTGGTCATCGCAGTTTGATGACCGCCTGCCGCACGTCACGACCCTCCCACTTGCCAACTCCTGAGCTGCACCATCATTACCTGAGCGACCGGGCCTACCGGTGAGCAGAGCGCCACAGGAAGCCTCGGCTGACGCCATTACACGGTCGTTCCCTATACCTGAGGACGACCTGTGATGGCTTACTGACAAGACCGCGCTCCTTACACAGAAAAAAATAATCACAAGGCCAAGCATCGTTGAAGTGGTCTATATATATATATATATATATATATATATATATATATATATATATATATATATATATATATATATATATATATATATATATATATATATATATATAAAATAATTGGGCGTTGGTAGTAGCATTAGAAAGAGTAGCCACCTGACTTGAGAGGGGTTTTCAAATTAAGTTCTCCCCCTTCGGGTGCTTTGACGTGCACTACTTATAAATCTAGGTGTGTTTGCCTTTCACCCTGATCGAAATGCGGTTGCCGTCACCGGTAACCGAGCACGCGTATACGGGCACAGAACCGCGACAGCTAATATGCTGTAAGTTATATACACGGCAGATCGATAATCGCAATAAAATAAACATAACTATTGTAGTCTCTTAACTATAGGACGCCGAGGGCTGTTCAGCCGCCTCGACTATATTCACTAACAGTATAGTACCCAATAGCCCTATCACTTTTCCTGGAGGGTCAGCACAGGTGTGCGAGGCTTTTAAAAACCATTACGACAAAACAGCCGTTCCGGGCAGTGCAATAGATACGTTAACCTCCCCTGTCGACTTCGTTGCGACGATATAATATAATATGCGTAGTAGCTTCCGGTGTCTTCTGAAAGATACGGCAACCAAAACATGCAAAGAGTAGACCAGACCACAATAGTATATAGGAGCTACGAGGGGCGGGGGGTAAGGTCAACTAGTGCACCCCATGAGTTTTTTTTGTGTGTTTTTCCCCCCTTAGCTTGTCACGTCCAGAAACGTTGAACATGACATCCTCCGCCATTGCTCAAGTTTCCCCGTAGTACGCAAGCATGGCAAAATAGTAAGCACGTTAAAAAAGTATATGATCGGCTGTGTCTGAACAAGTTTCAAGTGTTAATGTGGAGATTATGCGTGCTCTATTAACGTATACATGCAACACTACGTCTCAACTGACCTGCAGCGCATGAAAGCAGTATCTTGGTCCTGACCAACCAGTGCTCGTTGAAGCTCAACAGCTCATTGAGTTGTGGAGGGAGTTACATAAGCCAGACACGCAAATGGGGTGCAAACGATAGATTGCGTGAACATGCGGAAAACGCCACCTAACAAATTTTTGTCTCTGCAACGCCAAACATTCGGCTGCAAAGCACTTTTTGATCACAGATGAAATGCTTTTTGGTAAACTTCACAGGCTACAAGAATCAAACTGGGATCAGCGCGCGTAATGCGTTCGTTAGCAAATGGGTGTTTCATGGTAAAGTGAAAAACTGAAATCCCTGAGCATGAGCTGAGAATATGCGAGTGCCGGAATCTTTTTTTTTTCTTTCTGTGGAGAGGGCTTGCAATGTACTATTTATCGGTTTAATCTTTCCTGACCTCAAAGCGATTAAACCATTGGAGGTACTTCTTTGGAGGGCCAAGTGGCTCGGTGCCATGTTTTTAAGTGCAGCCTCTATGTTTGTGTTTGCAGCGCCCTATTGCTTGCGCTCACAATATTATTTAATGATGCCATACCAACAAGCCCGTATTACAGCGCCAGTTACCCAAGGAATACACCGGTGTACTGCGGTGAAGTACACGAGATGGCGGAAAGTGCAAATTAAAAAAAAAATTCCGGGCCACGAACGTACACAAGTTTCGGTACAAAACGCGTTTATGATTTCAAGAGTAGCCTGTTGCTTATCAACGCAAGAAAGTTCCTCACGATGTTGAAGTGGGAACGCTGCACTAAACGAGAATGATCTCTATACGACAAATCCGAATGGCGAAATCGAGCACTGCCAGGCGCCATTCGCGCCGGGTAAGCAAACGAGCGAGGCCAAAGCACGTTGTTGCCGCCTGAATCTCGTCTGACAGAGCTCCGAGGCCCGACCATTCTTCTGGCGGCGTTGGCACACGGCAGGCACCGTCGCTGATCGGAGTGGTTCGGCAGTATATTGCACAATGTGTGGCAGCAGCGAAATGCACAGTCGCGCGAATCACATCGCTCGCGCTCAGCTGCACGTGTAGCGGTGCATCCCGACAGCCATGCCTTCCGATCGGATGAGCCGCGCGCGCCACACCACTCGTTCGAGACGAGCGGTGGCCACGCAGTGGGCAATATGTGTATATACCTACATAGCAGTGCTCCTATATAACCCATATAACGGGAGCCGTGCAACCGAAACCAGCACCATTTCCGTCTCGTTTCTTTTTTGTGAGTGTGTGCGTGTGCTCACTGTGTTGCCGCTGCTGGCCTTGTTTCCACTTCATTCACTGAGTCCCATCCTGCTGTTGCATCACGCGTGGCCTATAGCGTCCCCGAACATACGCGCTGTGCAATCGCAGTGCAAGAGGCCCTGCACAATGCAGCGGCTAAACAGCGCGCATATGTATACGCACGCTGGTCCGATCGGCGCGCGGCCATTTGCATGCCACAGCGCTGCCGCAGATATATGCACCCGGCACCAGTGGCGAGCACGTGCACCTAACCTTGGCGGCCGCCGCCGCAGAGAAAAAAAGGGGCAAAAAGTATACGCGCGGATCGTTTGCATTTCTGCGGGTGGCGCGGCTGCACGCGTCATTAACGCCGCGAGTCTGGGCGCCTCTTCTGTTTCGCGTTATACCGCAGACGAAATACCCGCGTGCAAAACAAAGCAGAAGAGCAGAAAACTAGGCAAGCCACTGTAAAAAAAAAGTAAAGAAATGAAAAAAAAAGACAGGCCAAGGACGACGCACGCTGAAAGCGAAGTCGGGCGCCTGTTCTGATCCTAGTAAGAAAGCCGGTCTGCGCGTTAAAAAAAAAGGAATAAAACAAACGCGAAAAGTTACTGAGTGTGAAGAGCTCATTTCGTATACTCGTCCCTTCTCACGGTGATACGTCTTCGGTCATCCGCGGCCATCTGCACTGCATGCTCGCCTGTGTCAGACAAACTTATTCGCCAACTAACCTGGTTCACAGCGAGTCACCAAGGTGAGATCGAGGCGTCCGCAGTGTTAAACTCGCGTAAGCACATAGCATGTTTCCTTGTCGGCAAGCACACCGCATTTCCCGTTTTGTCTATACCATCGAAAGCCTACACCCTTGTGAAACAAAAAAAGGTGCAACAGTCAACAGGCCCACACCTCACAATTCTATATCGTTGAGTAAATAGGCGAAATGGCGTTCCACCTGCGCCTATGGAAGGCCCAAACGAGCAGCGGATGCTTCAATAAAGCGGCCCAATCCACGCTGTGTGCTCGGGCAGATTTAGTGAAGCATTCACTCGAACTTGGCCTAAGACAAGCCTGAAACGTAGTGAGCGTTATTTTTCTGTTTTACCTTTTATTTATTTATTTATTTATTTATTTATTTATTATTTATTTATTTATTTATTTATTTGTAATTAAGCAGGGCGCTCCCGGAACGCGCACCTTACCGCTGCAGCATCCACGACTCGCTCACTGATGCAGCCTACAACAGCTGTGTGCTCGCAGGGTCGAATCGGCAGAGCTTACCTGTAACGAAACAGAAAAAAAAAGACAAACATGTTAGCATTATTAGTACAAGTTGAGCAAGGCACAACAGATCTCCCTCTTTCTTTTTCCCTCTCCCCACCCTCCCTTCACATGTGCGCGACTGAATAGGCAGACGCACAAACAAATAAACAAGAAAAAGGCCTTCTCCGATGCGCGATGCACGTTGCCTGCGTACCTCCACAAGCACACGAATGCTGCTGCGCACAGGGCTGTAGGCAAATCCATAAGGGGCAGCGAGCCATTATAAGACGACCTTCGCGGCAGCGCACCATTAGCACGTCATATGCTAACGCATTCAAACGGATCACGTTCGCAACGCGTGGATCGCATATGCATATACTTGGCGAAAGCGGCATATGCCATGCGGTTCACGGAGCGGCGTACATATATGCAAGAGCTACGACGAATCTCCTTGCAAGGGAGGGATGACTCGGCGCAAGTGTATACGTATACGAAAACGAGAAACGGAAGACTTCGTTGAAGGCCTTATACAGTACACATTACTCGCGGCCTTAAAAGGTGGTGGCTGTTTCCATGAAGTCAACTGCCAATAGAGATGATGGAACGCTTGGGGGGCTGCAACACACACACACACACACACACACACACACACACACACACACACACACACACACACACACACACACACACACTTGTGCACAGCAGCGTTGCTGCTATGCGCAAATATCTTCTTTACAGCGGTATGCAGGAGAAACGCATATCTCGAATAACAATATGGACGACAAGAACAATCCGCAGCAAGCTTCAGGTTTACTGAAACACAAGAACGAATATGCCGATATGTGAACAGAAGACATGACGAGGCTAAATATGTGTTGGGCACATAAGTATGTGCGAATGATCACGCAAAACGATTTTAAAAGAGTGGAACGGCGTCACGCGAACCAAGCCTATAGTTGTTCCCTGTATGGTGTAGTAACCACTACAACTTTTCAATAATGACAATTAATTATTTAGCTATAATTATATTTGTACCTCACCTCGGCTAATTATCTAAATGCCAATGAGGCAGATGTGCGCTTGTGGAAACAACGTCTGTCTGTGCAACTTTCAACAACGTACTAAGCGCGTGCTCACTTTTTCCTGTTGAAAAAGAAGCCCGCGAAGTATGAAAAATAACGTGTGACTAGACTGCTGTAAGCAGCGCCCATCTGTAAGCAGCGCCCACAAGCAAGCTCACTTTGAGGTGGCCAGTATCAGTAAAATATATGTAGAACGAAAAAAAAATATGAATCGCGCTATCCACTTCCCGTCCGAAGAAACGCTCCTTCTGTGATCTTACGACAGCCAGGCTGTAATCATAACAGTGCTTCAGCCAGTTTATCAATTAATTGGTCGTGAGTGATAGTAAATGACAGTGACGCACAGTCAAGCGGAAGGAATTTCTGCAAGATTGCAATACATGTTGGCGCCCGACCCTTGCAGTATGCCGATCTCTGGCAACGGAAAATAGGCAAACCGGTTGCTTTCGATTGATTGATTGATTTGTGGGGTTTAACGTCCTAAAACCACTATTTGATTATGAGAGACGCCGTAGTGGAGGGATCCGAAAATTCTGACCACCTGGGGTTTTTTAACGTGCACCCAAATCTGAGTACACGGGCCTGCAACATTTCCGCCTCCATCAACCGGTTGCTTTCAGTAAGCTTATTCGAGGGCGCTGCCTTTTTTTGAGGATGGGAGTGCAATCACGTGTTATTTTTCGTATTTCGCGGATTTGCTTTATTAGCCGAAAAAAAAAAGAGCATGCAATTAGTACGCTGTTGAAAGTAGCACAGACAGATGTCGTTTCAACATGCACACATTTGCCTTATTGACATCTTCATTATCAGGGGAGTACTTGAGAAGTTACCAATATAGTTATAACTAATTAGTTATTGTCATTAATAAAAAGATTAGTGGCTACTACAGCATACTGGAACAATATGCACTAGGTATATGATTCGCATATGTAAACGTACTTCATACTTTTGTTAAAGAAATTATGAAAATGAAACAACAAGCTGTTATTTAAACGGATGGCATTTAAGTCTGTATTACCAGTTTATTTCTTTTGTATGACTGTGAAAGACTGTTTTGTTACTTACATCTGCTACTATAATCCATGGTATTCTTAAGTTCAATTCTAGAAGCCTTTCTCTCGCGTATAAAGGGATCTCCGGCGTTTGATAGCACGCAGATCCCTAAAGAGAGCTTCCAGTTAGTTATTAAGGCTACGACACGAACCGTATAAGCAGCTGCCCCGCGTATCGCACGAAAACGGGGGGGAGGGGAGCCCAACTGGGTGAGATCAATTTCTCTCGTCACCGTCGGCCGTTTCGCTTCTACGCCGCCCTGATGAAAGCGCAAGATTTCTTTTCTTTCTTAGCTCGCTTTATTTTTCTCTACCTTCATCCATATTTACTTAAGCTGATTAAATTACGCAACACCGCGCCTTGCCCTGCATAGCTGCAACAGCTGGAGATAGATCTTTCACTTTCCTCTATACGCACGCATTGCCCGTAACAAGGAAGTTCCGAAGTTCAAGCGCTCGAAGGCGGCACAGCCGAGACGTATAGGCGCCGTTTCTGAGGCCGACGAAAGTCATTGTGAGCGCTTGGCTCATACAGCGAAAGAGAAAGTCACGGCAGCCGCTGTCGCAAAAGAAAGAAGAAAAAACTAGCGTGATATGGTTTACGTCACGCCCGCAGCACCCGGGGGAAAAAAAGCCACCGCACGAACACAACGGCGCCGAGAAAACGCGACTCGCATTGCTGGATGTTGGTGATAAAGGCGCCGATTAGCATCGAAATCAATTTTTAAAGGGGCGACGACCAAGTATGAGAAACGCGTTCACCGGCAGCCGCAAACACGCAGAATGCGCAGAAAATATAGTGAAGACGGCTAAAGGCGGCACCGTATTTCACCTTCGTTCTTTTGAGTCCTGTCAGTCGTCCTTTTTTTTTTTTTCGTCTACACACACATTGCCAACGCTTACTTACTTTTACTTTATTTTTTTTCTGCCGCGAAGTTTTTCAACAAAAAGGCGAAAATCAAAACACCAAGAAGCAGCGAGGAGAACGCAAGCAGCAAAAACAAAAAAAACACAGAAAAGATGAACCGGCGACAAGTCAGAGGAAAGATCAGTAAAGTTTTCAAAAAAAAGAGAGGGAGAGAGGGGCTTCGCGGGGGAGTGAAATTCAATTATATGCCGCGTTCCTCGCTCAGCATCTGCCCTGCACGCAACGGCTCCGGGATTCCCCGTATCTCTTCGGTTAGCGTCGCGATGCGAAAAAAAAAAAACTTCGCGCCATCCCCGCCTTCTCGACTTAGTCGGCACATATACACCCCTAACGCACTCGCTGTTGATCAAAGAGCGAACTCATGTCGGCGCCTCTTTTGCGTTCCGCATCTTTTAACGCTGGCGGCAGGTATACAGCGCGTATACACACAGGCTGGTTATGGTTTCTGGAATGCTGCAGCCTCTCTCGGCCACTGCCATAACATTCTCGTTACATGATTTTTTTTTCCCTGGTCACTCGGAGAATCCCCGCTGCACGTTCAAGTCGAAGAACTAAATACTGAGCAGCGTACTTCTGCTGCTATCCATGTGCAGATGCTCAATTCGCGCATTTTCAGGGAGGCATTGCATATTACAGAGTTCCAGTGGCCGAAATGCTGTCATGACGGTGAGCTGCATATGAAAAACTTACTTTTGGAACTATATGTTTTATATTTGCTTTTAGAAGAAAAAAAAAGAAGAAAAGAACAGAAAGAGAGAGAGAGAGATACTGCGCACAATGGTATGAGAAGAAGCTTGAACGAGAATTTTTAGCGAACCACGCAGATGTTCGGGCTGAACTTTTCGCGACGAAATCAGTGCGGCGACCAGCTTTCTGACGTACGGCTCTCGCATAGCGGCCGCACTTGTACGCGAGAAATCGGGGAAGCGCCAGAGAGGTCGCAGGTGTCACGGACGACCACAAGGCGCTCGGTGAGCATTACGCGCAACGAGGCGGACTGAGAAAACGGCGCGCGAGACACAGCGAGGATGCAAAGAAGGCGCCCAGCGCAGGGCGAGGCTGCCGCGCGTGCAAGGTTGCCGAGAACGAAAGTGACGAGATGTCGCCGGGGACAAGAGCAGCAGGTGATCCGCCCTTTGTTCCAGCAGCAGCGCCGCCGTGATCGAGAGGAAACACGTCTCTTCCAAGGCCAGCATTCGGTGGGCGAGAGACAAACAGCTCAGGATGAATTAAGCGGCAACGTCGCCAGGAGCGAGTCAGCCCTATTTATAGATGCGCCGACCGCTGCCAGCCGGCCAAGAAGCAACCCATTCATGAAACGTGCCAAGCGTAGACTCGCTGCTCCTTAGCGTCCGGCAGAGGGGACGAGAGAGGGCGTAACGGCGCGACCTAATCCGACGACGCCGGAGCGAAAACATTTTTCACCTCAGCGCGAAAGGGGGACAGCGATTACGCAGCCGCTATTACATTTGCGGCGGAAAAGAGCGCGGCGCTTCTCCTCCGGGGGGGCAGCCCGTTACCGAATTTCGTAACGTTCGGAAAGCTGGTAATTGCCATTCGTAATCGTCGTGTGCCTCGCTTTGGTTGCCCCGTTCGCTCTTCCTTGGCCTGTTTATACAGAAGGCCGCGCGGCACGACGATCGTTTAAGTCGGCCGCGCGCTTACGCAAAGGGGCAGCTGCGCCGCCACTTGCGACAGGAATCAACTGGCCGACCAGTACGTCGTCTCGCTTCCGGCTTCTGCACGAGGGCGCTTATCCGATCGGCGCGTCCTCACAACCTGCGCGACGCAAAACCGACCGAGAGGGAATGACTGCCACGCAGATGGCTTCGCGCGCGGACTTTTTTGGCTTACTTTTTTTTTCCCCGCAGAGCGCAGACCGAGAAAATTTGCGAAGCGCTGGCGAGACTCGAACAAACGAGTTATCCGGGCCGCTTCCCCCGGCGAACGGCACAAAGTTCCAAGCTGATGCCAGCTGGGTTTCGAGCGGGGTTGCGCACGGACCCATGGCTAGCGGAGCTCTTCCGCATAGCCTCTTTAGGCAGCCCACGTCCACATAAGCGGCTCACTCGACCCGAGAAGCGCAGATCCAGATTTCTGAGTCAGTGCGCTTATTTTTTGCCGCCTATACTTTCGGACATCAAGGTCCGCGCATTTCGGGTACTGCACAAGTTGGAAGGAGCGAAATGGAAATAAAAAAGAAAGCAGAAAGAAAGAAGGAAGGAAAAAGAGAAAAGACGAAAACGAGCGGTTCGTCAGTAAGCGGTCTGCGCCTCATCGTCACCCTATTGGACACGGCGCGCAGCGGGCTGATTCAATAAACGTGGCTCGCGCGTGCACGCCGTCAGCCCGCTTGGGTTCAAACTTGAACTGAAAAATGAATTTCGAGAAAAGAAAATGCATCGCAAGAAAAGCGCGGACTTTTCGAGGCAATCAGCTTCTATCGGAGGTGTTTGCAGTGTTGGTAGCCAACGCATTCACCGTGTACTGAATCAGCAGTGAAGGCGCGCGAACGCCGCGAAAATTAAATGGACCAAGTCAATATCCAAAAAAAAAAAACAGACCCATTCCTGCATGTCGAAAGCACCGTGCAAGAAAAATTATTTTTCTTAAACCATGGACGAGAGGAATGTAAGGCATAAACAAACACGAAATCCTTTACTACGTAATATTTTTCTTACCACCTTTATTTAAACAGCTCGTCTACGTTATACATGTTACATACTTGTACTTCAATGACATGTAAGCGGATTCCCTTATTCGGTCAAGAGATCAAAGAGTAAAGGTGAGGGGCCCTAATTTTGTGCTCCTCTTAGTGTCATGGGCAGCTGTTGATTGTAAAATGGTATCCATAGGAATGTCGGTTAACATGCGAGCTCAATGAAGGGTGAATGAAGATATACAAAAGTGAAACAATAAAAACACTACCGTTTTTTTAGTTCGTTCTCATAATTGATAGGTGAGAAATTGAAGGGTCGAAATCTCATCCTCAAATTTCGCACCAAAATCACCGGACATGAATGCAAAAGTGAAGTCATAAATTTCAACGGTTTCTCACATTTATGAATCCACAAAATTTTCTGAAACTTGGTACACCAACACTCCAGCCTCCTCAGAGGACAATTATGGACATTTTTACTTACTGATCAATAACTATATGTAAGCCCTCGTAGACACCAACAAAATCTATGACGTCACGGCTACTGGTGCGGAAACTTCGAGGTGACGTAACAACCTACACGGTCCCTTAGCGTGCCTTCTCGTAGAAAATATGCTTCTTTTGCTGTCGTGGAAACGTATAGTTTATTGATGCGAGAAAAAGAGCTTTTCTCTTTAATGCCCCTTCCACGAAACAAAACAACGCTTACACCTTGGCCTGAATCTTCACTGCGAAGACAAAATGGCGCATCTTTAACGTACTGAAAGTGTACCTATCAGGTAACACTTTAGTACAAGTTTTGGCTTGTATTTTGCACGGCTAATTTCTGTACCTGAGTGGGTGTGCACGAATTTATAGCGCTATATTTCAAACCAAACGCGTTACAAAGAAAGTGCACTACCTCGCCTACACATCAGTACGAGTGGGTTGCTCCCTCGGAAATTAAAACCCACACGGTCAACTAAGCCGAGTTTGAACGTATACGAACGTACGTACGTACCACCCGCTGCGGAACAATGGCGACGTGCTCACCCTTTCCCTTGCACCCCAGCCGAAATGAGAACTGAACTCGTCAAAGCACAGCTGCGCCGCACAAGGGACGAAATCAGTGATGCTGAGGCAGAAAAGCACTGGACCACAGGCACGGACTGGCAATGATTACACTAAGGGCCATTGTTATTGTTATACTGCTGGGAGCGCGAGAAAAAAAAGAGCTGTGTGCGAGTGTGTGGGTGAGGGGGGGGGGGGGGCTAACGGTACACCATATATAAATGAAAGAGAAATAAACCAGGTTACGTGACAGCGGCCGTAGCCGGCGGTGAAACGGACAATCACGTAGCACCCAAAGGGGGACATGAAACGTGCGCAGTTGACAACGATCAGCGTTGGACCAGCAGCGGCAGCAGGGACCACGGTGCAACAACGACGGGCCAGCTTCAACGGGCACTGGGGCGTTTCGTGCCCTCGCCAGTGACGGCGCCAGACGCTCCCGAACATTGCTGGTGGCGGCGATTAAAAGCACCGTCACGTACGGCCTGATTTCGATCATGAGGGCGGCAGCGCCCGCAGCGACGAGACAGCGCGCGACTACAGCGCCACGGCACCGCGGCCGAGAGGCAGACCGCGTCTGCACCGCCTCCACGCAGCGATGAGCCACACAGGCTCCGTAGTATAATTAATCAACAAACATTCCACGTGCACTCTCGCGTATCTTGATCCATTCTGCGCGAAACCGCATGTATTATCACGTCATGGTTGTGTCAGTTTGGAAACGCGATTGCTGCACCGTCGATCCGTAAAGAGTCAACGCGGCTTCAAAACACGACTCTAAACCGAACGAAATCTTACCATTTACGCGAGAATCCAGGATCGCTCCCAGATAAGTTTGCGAATCAACTGTGGCCAATGTCAGTGATTAAGGCCAGAACTTGTGTCACGTTTCTGTAAGCTGGAACGCCAGGCTCGAGACAACTGGTGTAACAGGTGCGACTATCGCCTAAGTAGACGGCAACTGCTCGAGGCGGTAACATAGAAAGTCCGCAGACGCTTCGATCGAGGAAACACGCTCTTCATCGGTGCTGTCTATCTCCGCAAATGAGCACACAAAAAAAAAAGAAAGAAAAAGAAGGCTCGCACAAAACTGGTTACCGTCTCGCTACCCGACAGCCATCTCCAACGTCACGTGAAGACAATGCAATAACAAGGAGCACACTGCGGAGCTTGCCTCGGGACATGTCCCCCGCCGGGACGGGCCACGCAGCAGCGGCGTCCCCGAGGGTCGGCCCAATTGCATCGCCGAGCTCGCCTCGCAGCCGAACTTCGGGTATAGAAATGGTCAAGCACTAATTCGGTTACAGCCGCGCACAACGTAACAAACAAGGCAGACGCTAAAGAGCGCACAGCAGCCGAGTCGCTTCTCACTCTGTCCTTGTCCCTTATCAGTCCGGGGCCGGACGCGCGAGCCCCTGTGTCCAGTTGATTAAGAGCCGGATGCGGGCGATTAAGCTGCGCGCCTACGAATAATAAGGCAACGGCGCAACAAAACGAGCCCCAGAGCGCGCTGCAGCCATAGCGGCCGGACGCGCGTTCAACGATTTCAACGCGGCGGTGTATCCATTCAATCATTGGCCTTGCAGCGCCTAAACAACGGCGGCGTCCGCCCACTGGCGCGATGAGCTGTGCGTATTGCCGAGTACGAACGTGCGGCTGCCGAGCGTTCGGCCGTCGAATCACGGCGCAGGCGGACAACCTGTAATTCCGCGCTCAGCCGCTCGGAAGCGCGGAAGGCAACACTCTTTTTTTTTTTTCGGCGGTCGAGACGCAGCGCCGAAGAAGGAATTAGTGGCATCGAGATTAGGGTCCGCTCGCGGAACGTGAGCAGCGCGTCTGACGCTGAGCGTACCACGCACCTCACCAATGAAGGAAGCGGCGCTGTCTGCCAGCATACTCAAAGGGCGGGCGCAGCTGGCACACGAGACCAGCCTTCATTGTCACATTCCTTTTCAATGCTTCACATCGGCACAACACGTGCAGCCTTGGGAGGAAAACAGCGGGAAAATGCGATGCCTCGAGGAAGATATATATATATATATATATATATATATATATATATATAGATATATATATATATATATATATATATATGTCAAGTAGATCCTCCAAGAGAACGGTAACAACGGAAGTGTTTAATTCGACAGTTTCGGCCAGAGTCTGGCCGAAACTGTCGAATTAAACACTTCCGTTGTTACCGTTCTCTTGGAGGATCTACTTGACTTATTGCAACGCTACGGCCATTTTCGCCACCATGCCTGCCTCTATATATATATATATATATATATATATATAATGCCAAGGAATGTATATGGGAAGTTCTTAGAACCAATTTAATGCATGTGCAACTGGCACAGAAATTGCGCGATTTTTTCGGCTAATGCTTACGCAAGCTTTACATTCGTTTGTTCTGATTTCCTTAGAAAACTGTCATTTGACAATTAGTGCTCGGGTCGTCACCTCTTTTGCGTTTCGCGTTTCCGTGCGCCCTTTTTCTCCAAATCAAGTACAAACTCGTCCAAAGATTCCATTCTTCTAGATCAATAAGGAGCTCGTCAGTTTAATCAGGTCTTATAGTGCTGGCATACGAAACGAGCAGCAGTTATATATATTTTTCTCCTCGTCTATGTATCTTTTTTTCTTTTTTACATTCTCTTAATTAGCAGCATACGACAGAACGGCCTACACGATCACTTTGTGGGCCAATGAATCACATTCACCCAAACTGTTAACTCAGCGGGTTCAATTTTTGCTACGCGAGTTCTATAATTTTTTTAAAGGCTTTTGTGTCATGTGTCCATAGAAACAGCGGCGGGCACTATCGAATTTGAAGCGAAATTATGTACAGTTCAAGAAGCTGTATACTTGCTGGCTATGGCGTACCAACACGTGAACGAAAAACTGTGCATTTTATTTCCTGCCTACCCTTTGCCAGTTTTCAGCGCAACGGTCGGGGAAAGCAAATTCGACAGTATTCTCGAGCCACAAAGGACACCGCGACGGGCTTGCTGAGGCTCAAATGTTTCAGCGAACTTTGACACCGTATCAAGTGCGCGAATATGTGTTATGCACAGTTAAAAAAAAACTGAAATCAAAACAACAGGCCGCTCCTGACGGCGCTCGAACGGAACATTCTATTTTCATTCTCGTCATTCCAACGTGCCTCTCCGCGCGCGTCGCACTATCATTCGCAATGGAATCTCGCACGAGAGTGGCGCTGCCGTTTGTGCTAGTGCACGATGCATGTCGCAAACAAAAACAAAAAAGGAGTTCTTGTGTCTATGGGGGGCGTCCTTCGCATTGTATAGAGCGACACGTATACGAGAAGCGTGTAATTTCAATAACAACGCCACCAGCGTCGAAAGTGCGCCCACGATAAAGCAAACGATAAAAGACAATAACAACGCACTTTGAAAGACGTAAGAGAGAAAAGACCGGGGGGAAAGCGACAAAAAAAAAAAAGATCCCTAGAATGGCGGTGCTAAAAGCGAGCGAGGGGATCTAGGTCAAGAAGCCGGCTGAAACGCAGAGACGCGCTTTTTGGTGGCGACGAAATATTTTTGTCAGCGGCGCACAACGAGGACCCCGATACAAGGCTTTGTGCGCTTTCTCCAAAGTGTGTGCATTAATTTGGCTCTTTGACTGTTTCCTTGCTCCATCCGCCTGTACACTCGGCAAGAACCAGAGACGCACAGGACGAAGCGCGCAGAAACACAAACAGAAATAACGCGAAAAGCTCAACGAAGGAAGGCGAAAAAATAAACCGGCACACGAAAACTAAAGGCTGGCGCGTGCACGGTAAGACTTTTTTGTCTCGCATTCTTTGCGAAGAACGAACGGGAAAATGTAAGAGAGAGAGAGAGAGAGAGAAAGAAGCTCGAAATTGGACGACAACGCCCGGCAAAAAAGAACAAAAATATTGACGCCCATCGATTGAGCTATGGCAGTCTCAAAAAGACGGTCACAAGCACAGCCGCTTTATACACTCCCATTTTTCTGTCATTCAAGAAAACTCTCTCCTTTTATTTTTATTTTTTTTTCTCTTGCCCAGTACTTGCTCTATTTCTTTTTATTGAGAGTTCGTTGCGTGAACGATCACTTTTCGTGTTCAGCAACAACGGCACTATATACGGCGCGGCGCGCTTAGCAGCCGGTATAGGGGCGGGGGCCATTCGGTCGCTTTTCAATTTCTCGCCTCCACCCGGTGTCATTTGTTCCGAGTTGCGATGCAGAATCAAGAAACAGCGACTCTTCCTCAGTGCCCCCGATTGATCAAGGGCGAGAAATGCCCAAACCGCGGACACATCTTGACAAGTGTGTATATACACTGCATTCGATAGCGCTGGATCGTGCAAAAACGAGCGCGCCCTCGCGTGCACCTGTTGGTCGATGTCGCATTTTCTATAGCTCCGAAGAGAAGCAGGGAGGCGATAAAGACTCCCCACTCTGATCTGCATCGTATACGATCAATGAGCCATTTGGCGTAGCCCCATTAGCGTGCCACGCGACCACTGAAGAAATCGAACGATGCGGGGAACAGCAGCGCTACGAAACAGCCTGTGTTTGGGTCCCAAAAATGGGAAGGGTAAATATCACTCTCGCCTCAATCTTCAAATATTCGTGTCGTCATAGCCTAATAATCAGATGAGCAAGAACGTAGGGGGGCGGGGGGGCACCCTTTACTCCGTCCCAGAGATAGTGAAAACACAATAATTTCCTATCCTTCCTGCACTCCCCCCTCTTCGCCCTCATTTTCGGAAGAGGTCACTTGGTGGCGCACCTGTTAATCACATATAGATGTCGACTGGTCAGCTACTGCGTCCGAAAGCAAGTGTCCGCTCACACTTTCCACATCGAAAATTCCATATGCCCCGCCGCAGTGGTCTAGTGGCTAAGGTGCTCGGCTGCTGACCCGCAGGTCGCGGGTTCGAATCCCGGCTGCGGCGGCTGCATTTCCGATGGAGGCGGAAATGTTGTAGGCCCGTGTGCTCAGATTTGGGTGCACGTTAAAGAACCCCAGGTGGTCGAAATTTCCGGAGCCCTCCACTACGGCGTCTCTCATAATCATACGGTGGTTTTGAGACGTTAAACCCCACAAATCAATCAATCAAGATTCCGTACGTGTCACGTAAAATACGGGCATCGTTGCAGCTCGCGCCTCCTTCCAAGGGCTCATCGGCATACCGCAAGTGCGTCCTGCGTACTATACCACTCATTTTCACTCGGCGCCCTGCATCGCGTTTCGCAGAGTTTCCCTCCCATCGGCGTTATGATTCTCTCACGGTGGCGATATCAGCGAGCGAGGAGGTCCGCCCTGGAGGCCAGCGTGTCAGGCCTTTAAATAGGGGACACTCCGCGACGAGTGAGCCGTAAGCGATTAGCCCAACCACCGAGAGTGAAACGTGAGAGGAGCCGCCTTGAGAAAGGGCCCCAGGCCGGCTGTGCGGGGAAGCCAAGTGGGCTTGCGTGGCGCCCTTGATAGTATACACCTTATTATAACTTTCGCCGCCAGCAAAGCGTTTCTTCCGCCGCATACCAGTGCGTTGCGCCACCGCATGCAAACCGTGCGGAGCGTGTCGCGGAAAACAAGGCCGAAGACGCGCGGGAACCGAGCATGCGCACTTGAGGCGAGAGGGAGTTGCGGGCCTCTTGCCATGTTTACATTTCTTACGCGCCCAGGCAATGTAGACGTATGCCGCGCGAGGCCTTTCGAGGAGAGCGGCATTTAAAGCAGCACTGATTCCGCCCCGCGGCCATATACGAAAGAAGAAGGGGCAGGCTGCTTGTTTTTCGCCACCAAGTTAGCCAGGATCGTTTTTCTTATTTTCTGTTGTGTGTCTGTGCGTGCGTTCGTGTGTGTTATTGTTGCTCTCCGACCTCTGCCTTGGCTTACCTTCCAGCGCCCGCCCTTCGAATCTCTGGCATACTTCCCCAGAACCATTTGCAAGCGAGTGCACACTCATACGTCGCGTGATCTTGTCCTCCGAGTCATGTTAGTAAAAAGGGCGGAAAAGAAGTAACGCGCCTTTCAAGTGACTCTATCAAGGTTGTTTGGCGGAACGAAAGGAACATGAGTCAGAAGCTGGGACAACGTCACATGATAACAGCCTACGCCCGCTGACTACATAGCGCCGTGCCTCACTCGATCGAGTACGCGCATGCGACCGCTTTGCCTTCCGTATAAGATGACGCACACTCCAGAACTCGTCACGCGCTCACTTTGAGGTTTACGCAGCGATTACCCGAAACCTGACAAAAACTACATCCTTAACTTAAAACCACTGATTATGCAAGTATGCAAATGACAGACTCACATATAGTTAGTGGCGCTGACATGCTGCGACAGATAGGGTGGTTTGACATCGATGACAGGATGTATATATCCACAGATGTGCGCACGCCATATTTGCATACTTATAATAGTGACATTTCTATACGAGTTGGCGCACACTGCAGTGACGCGCAAATGAAGTCGTGCCAAACTCGTTCTTCGAAATGTCTGGCGCGTGCGTCACGTGCCAGGGTGTCGCATTCTTTTCTACCCCTGCTTAGGTAACTGAATCATACTTGTCATGAAGTTCATTCTCACTCATCGCCAAGAAAGTGCTTGTCGACGCTGGGTTGACTTCAGGATTGACCAATATTTTTCTTCAGACTTGTAAAGATGGCGCAGCCCACCTAAAATACCGACTGGTTACCTTGCTGTTTGTCCTCATTTCCTGCGAGCGCGGTGCAAAATTTTGGATGAATGCGCACCGACTTCTGCAATTATTGATCCAACGGAAACAAGTTCTTTATAAATGGCTTTTGAAATGCGTGAACCAGGAGGATAAAAATTAATTGATTTTAAGCCTTCGCGGTGTACTGCCTGCATACGGCGACATGAACTCAACCCTTGAGCCTGAAGCTTCAGATAAGTAGTCAAATATTTATAATAGATTGCAACACTAAAAGAGGTACTGACACACAAATTTTCAGATTTTTTTTTCAATCAAATGACAGACCAAGCAAACCCTCAAGTGCCTACAAAATGTAGCACTAAGCATGAGTGCACCATCAAACCTTGATTACAGCATGTCTGTCACAAACGAGCGCTCAAGAAAGCGCGCGACTCCGAATAATTCTAGCGGCGGCGACATTAACACCGAGTCGAAGCGCCACTCGGACGCGACAGAAGCTAGCGCAAAGAATAAGCACCAAAGAACGCCGCACGCGCGCCTTCTCTCCCCCTCGAAGTCGCCGCCCCTATATACGCTGACCAACTTCTTCGCATTATCGCCGAGCAACTCCAGAAACATCGAGAACAAAGGCGCGAATCACTCCCCGGTTGCGTCACGGGTCGCGCAGAGTTCGAGAAAAGTCTCGCCGCTTTGGCAGTGCGGCGCTCGCATGAACCTATCAGAACCCAGGGCGAACGTATATAAGCCAGCAGCGGAGGGATCCCCAGGAGGAGATGAAAAGGTTTTCCACCTACGGGTGAAGGCTTGTGTTACAAGCAGGAAAAGAGTGTGCGTTTACCGGCCGTGGGCAAAAACGTGTTCTGCAGTCGCAGCGCGTGAGTGGCTGACGTGTTACCGGCAAATACGTTTTGTTATTGAAGTGCGTACATTTGACGACGCGAGGGTTCCTGGAAGAGAAAATTCGGGAGCAGCGGAACGACAACCGGCGCTAGGCTTTGATTGAGTGTTTTTTTGAAGAGAAGCACCCAAGCTTTGTTCCAAGAACTTTGGACTGAATTCGTTTGATGATCATTTTATTCTATAGGTGTCTTGGTTAGTTGATGCATGAGACTGCATTGTAGCGCGTGTTGTTGTTTGTGCCCGTTGTTTGAGTAACTTGTGATTGGTGACATATTGTATTGGATTATTGCCGAGTGTGCATGCGTGCGCGAATGTGCAGTGTGTGTGTTTGTTCTGCCATATCTGAGAGTATATTTTGTTGTTGTTATCAACTCTCAGCTCTGCCTCGCTCTTTGGACCACATCCGGCGTTTGCTGGTGCACTAAAAAGGACAAATTCTCAATTGTCCATGCTTTCGTGGTGCGTTTCGGGAGGACGACACGTCCTCCCTTTGAATCAGCTCGGTGACTGCCTCCCTAATTAACAGGGCCAGTGACAATGAGCTAAAATTGCAGTTTCAGTTTCTACTGTAACCTGACGTGACAACACGGCACGAGCTTCTCGTCACGTGCTCGCAGAAAATATCGTGACGTTTCCACGGCCTCTCAGCATCGTGGCTCCATTGACGCACAAGCGGCCATCCTGGAAGTTTCTGTACCCGAAGTCACGACAACTAGCCAGACTGCAGCGTGAAGTCACCAGGATTATTACTGTAGCCTGACGTCAAGCTAGTGCCGATGTCGGTAGGTGCATGCTCCCACTGCAAAATCGATTTTAATACCAAAATAAAATATCTTTCTCATCAGCATTCGCTGAGCTTCGCACTTGTCAAGAGATGTCTCTGTATGCAAGAGATTTGTATTGCAGAGTAAACCCGCCTTCAAAAAAAAAAAAGTGTCCGCACCCCTTTAAGTCACGAAGTATGGCTACGAGTATTGTGACCACTCTTTATAAGCGTACACTATGGGTTGACAATACTCCTCAAGCGCTGTCATAAGTAAACTGATTGATTGATATATGGGGTTTAACGTCCCAAAACCACCATATGATTATGAGAGACGCCGTAGTGGAGGGCTCCGGAAATTTCGACCACCTGGAGTTCTTTAACGTGCACCCAAATCTGAGCACACGGGCCTACAACATTGTCATAAGTAAACTGTACAGCAGGAAACATTACTTAGTTCCATACATGATTCTATATACTCTGCGACATAATGTAGTTACGTTAAATCGAACATCACGCGTGGAAAGGTTCGAATCACTCAGTGCTCCACTTAAATTCCATCAGCGCTATGGCGTGGGGAATGGTAATTATGATTTAGAAAATAAGTGAACGTTTCACAGACGCGCAAAGCTACCAAACTATATAGCAAACAAGTCAGCTACTTATGATCAAATAATGGCCATTGCATAGGCACATGTGCCACACAGATGCGTTCAGTCAGCGCGAGCCCCCATCGGAGAAAAGAGCGCAAAGTCTACTATCGCGAACCACAGTTGCTGTGTGTGCTTGAACTTCACAAACACTTGTGAATGGCTGAGACCATTCTGCTCTTCACCAACTCAAAACAGCGCGACCGTTTCTTACTATCAAGTGAACTTGGGAGCAAGAACCAGTTCGAAATACTTTCCTGAGTGACACCGAAGTCAACAAGATGAATATGGAGTGGTTCAACAGCGGCATCCGTGTTAGACGGCTCGTTCAAAGCCGGCGCAGTGCAGACACTGACGCTAAAAAAGCTCGGCTTGACGAGTGGAGGATTCCCGAAAGCAGTGCAGCCTTGAAGTCGCGCTACTTTTAACCCACTGCCGAGACTCCTTCAGAGTTCGGCGCACCCCGACGTGGCCTGCAACAGCCGAACAACGGAGAGACAGAGATAGAAAGCGCGCATTGGGACGTTCGCGTCAGGGTTCGGAGCCCGCGGATCCTCAAAAACAGGGCGCCTCCAGCGTTTGCCAGCGGGGCAAACCGGAAACCCAGCTTCCGGTGACTGCTTTTTGTCCCCCGGTGGCGTGAGCCAAATTGTGCGGCACCCAACAACAACAAAGCACCACGACAGCGTGACAAACCCACGTGCGAGAACGCGCAAACCCTGCAGAGCGAGGGCATCAGGGATGGCTGGCTGTACCACGAGACAGAGTTCGCGAGAGTGAATACGGAGGCAGGAAACGTATCCATATAACTAGTGGTTGCAGTGGCTATACACACCACGCTAGGGTGGCTAGAAGTATACCCACGCCTGCCGGCGCGCTGAAACACAAAATAATAAGAAAATGTATCGACGTGAAAACACGTGAGTCGTTTAGTTGCTCCTTCGTTTAGTTTCGCAGTGGTCCCCAAAAGTTCCCGTCGGGGCCATGCATCGACAAGTAACTGTGACCGGCATTCTTCTTTGCGCTCACTTGTTAACGTTCACTGGTATACGCAGGTGGCAGAGTACACCTGATGCAACCGATCACTGCATTCGTATATAGCGCATAGCGGAACGAACACTTACATGCTATCTTTACCAACCAGTCACCGTGTGTTTTTCGCGATATTCGTACGGTTTGCCGCTGATTTCCTGTTTTATGTCTTACGGAGAATAGGTTCTGAGAAAGCGTTTCGTTTCCCCGGAGATGCTCGCACATGTTTTTTTGACTCAATTGTGAGGTATGCCTAAATACGCAAGCACCGAAGCGAAAACGTCATCACGGTGACACCAAGTATTGCTACGTGACTGTGAAGTATACTGCAGGTACTGCCTCACGTTTCCGCCATATTGAATCAAACAAGAAGTATCACCACTCACAGGTATACTCTTAGCATAATCATTTGCCAAGCATAAATATATAAGGCGCGAGGAGGGGAATCCTCAAAAGAGAGGAGTCGCTTGACCACGTATTTGTATACCTTATAAGGTAGAGCTATTCGGCAGGGCCATGCATGAAGCGTATCCACAAATACTGTTAAAATGTGCAGTCCGGACATTATGACACATCCCGAAGAGCGCACGCGAACCAGTTCTGTCGGGAGCACTTTTCACAAAGTCGGACAACAAGCAGGAACCACTGCGCCGAGCATGATAATGCAATAATTGCCAATATAGCCAACATAGCGCAATTGCAACCACCCCCATTGTTCCTGGGTCAAACATTATCTCCAGCAGCAAATATTAGCTCGCATGCTGCAGTGATTAAGTCACGACCACGTGCACAACTTCAAACGCATTACGGCCTCGGTGAGCCAAATGACTCACTTCGAAACAACGATCTAATTGCATTCCACACATTTCCAGTATCGGTTCAGATGAATAATGCAAGTACACAATAAAAAAAAGCGAGTACCTGTCAAGTGGGAACGCTGGGAGCAACCACGACAATGCTCTCGCTCGCAGCTTGCACGGCCAATTTCGGATGGGCTTTTCGGCGACTGACAAATACAAATGTAATGGAACGAAAGAGACGCACGCCTATATAGGCATGTCGCTTCGTTTGTTTTCTAACGTTAAGGTGCCGCTGGCGTAACTTGCAATGTTATGGTTGCCGCGAATCCCGTTTAAAAAAAAACACCCATACCTTCTCAGTGGCATAGCCAGGGAGTGGCACACCGGGCACGTGCATCATTCTCCCTATAAATTTGTTTCTTCTGCCACAGGATACAGAGCACGATATGATATTCGACCACACTTGCCTGTTTGCATGGTGCACACTTCAAATAAAAAAACGTAACACACTCCACCCCCCACCCACCACCAACAAATTTCACCCTATGCCACTGCACCTTCAGTATTACTCTTTCGATGTGCTTCCGTCTGTCCTCGTTGACCGGATTATAGAGGACTAAATACGGAAACAAGGGCACGCGAAATGAGAAATCGCAATGGTCATCTCGGTAAATTCTTCGTTTTTACGAAGAATTAGGCAAAAGTTAAAATAGACACGCAACCCTGAAATATGAGGAACAGTAAACGTAATAATAAACAAATAAAAACAGTTCCAGAGAGTTGGGGTCGGCCGGCGGCCGCATACACGCAGCCGTCAGCAATAGTCGGTCGAATTAAGTGGACAAGAAAAGTGATTACGAGCACGTTCCTATAGGAAAAGAAAAAGAAAGAAATTGATAAAGGGGACCACGCGATGATGTGGAGAAGAGAGGAACGCGAGCGTTGCCGAAGTGCCTCGGCGCCCTCGAGGGGCAGTTAGCGACAGCGCAGGGGGCGCCAGGTGGCCGAGCGCGCTAATGAACCACACTTCCGAGGCGCGGCGGCTTTGGAAGAGCGCGAGTTCTATTCCCTCACGGACTAAAACATCAGGGGGCCGAGACCTCGCGTATGTACTATGTATATATATTTTTAACTTCTCCAGGGAGGCGGGGTGCCTGAAGAAGAATGGCGCAGGAAGAGAAGCGCCTCGGACACGCGCTGAAATACGCCGGCCGCGCTTATAGCTGACGTCAAGGGCCTCCCTTCCGAGAAGAAGCGAGAGCCGCCGTAGAAAAGAAATAGAACCTCGGAGAAACGTACGAACCTCTCGAGAGACACGAGGAAAGCCCACTGCGCGGGACGTTATTATAAGGAATGGCGCGCTCATTTCTGAAGCGGGCACACACTGCAATTAGAAAGAAAGACGGTGGAGGGGCATACCACCGAAACGAGCCTCGCCTGAAGTGTGCGTATGCAGAGAAAACGGCAAAACTTGGCGAGCTCTCTACGAACACGTATATGTACTGCTTTGTTGCCCTTATATGGCCGAGAAAGTATATTTCCTCGCGAAAGACAGGTCGATAGAAAAAGGCACCGCATCTTAATTGGTGCGCCACAGTTTCGGCATGTGAAACTACACAGTATAGCGAAAAAAACTTTTCGAAAGCACCAGGGTCTTGCAGTAAATTTTCTTACTTAAGATACGCTCGTAAGAACGGGGCTATATTTGGTCGAGACGTTGGACGTACGTGTTACGCATGTAGCAAAGGCTTCATCAGCGGAGCAGTGACAAGCAAAGCTTACGAAAGAAAAAGTTCGCCAATATGTTTCTTGTGCTCTGCGTGATTTCATAAGTGATTAATCGTTCATTGAAGGTTATCTTCGACCCCCCCCCTCTTATTATCCGTTTACTGTATGCACTTCTTCCAGGACACGCGATTAGAAGCGCCACAGTGACAAATCATTTTTGCTCTTGCGACTGTATGCGCAAGAGCACGCTTCTGCCGTAAAGAGGTAAGTGTTTGCGTTTTCGATTCAACCGTGTGGCGAAAGAGCATCCACTGATTGATTGATTTGTGGGGTTTAACGTCCCAAAACCACTTTCTGATTATGAGAGACGCACGTAGTGGAGGGCTCCGGAAATTTGACCACCTAAGAGCATCCACTGCGATTCACTAGTAACAAATAATGTCAAAATATTCAGGTGAGAAGTGAGGCAGAATTCTAGATTTAACATTATTATAGATAGAGAGCGCCATGGCGTACAAAACATGACGTACATTCGAAGTCTTAGTCACGCCAGAAATATTTCCGCAGTCTTCGCGCGACCTCCTGCAGGGACCGCACAAGGTTGAATTGTCAGACGGAAATATGATCAAAGAAGTGCGCAGCTGCATACGACGTAGGCCGACATGCGTCTTGAGAGACGGGAAAACCATGCAGAGGACATTTGCACGACATCGGCAGAAGCGGAAGCCGCATGTGCAGTGCACCTCCCTCCATCTGCATTCCTAAGAGAACGCGTCATGCGAAGCGACTATATAGACTACCTGGCATGGCAGACTACGGAGTACGCCCCGCCGTGGTGGTCTAGTGGCTATAAGGCTGCTGACCCGCAGGTCGCCGGATCGAATCCCGGCGGCTGCATTTTCGATGGAGGCGGTGCTTACGCAGTTATACAAGGGTATTTTTTTCGCTTAAATATTTCGCGGGTAAGCTGATTCCAGTGCGCACTTTGCCAATAAAGATCACCGATCGAAGAGGTGGGTGCAACCACAATCCCGGCAATGCATGTTGTAAGGTGCCGTAGTACCACATTGTGCACGTTACTTCGGTAACGAAAAAGCTGTGGTCCCTGTCCTGAAGAAAGCCCACAAATCGGAAAAGCGCAACAGTGTCAGATCCGTCCTGTCATTTACTACCATGTGTGCACGACGTCTCGCACAGGCTAAAAAAGATTGGTCAGGCCGCCAACAATCTGCTGGCTTTTTCTGTACCGGAAAAATCGCACAGAGACTTTGCAAGCGGGTTAGTACCCCTCGCGCAAACTCTGCCCCTTGCTCTGTTGTGCACAGGTCACGCTACGTCCCATGCGCAGCGGGAGTCGTCTATTGGTTTCACTGACGTGTGGGAACGTCTGTATTGGCCAAACCAACAGGTGCATGCATAAATGACCACCTCCGAGAACACCAAAACAACATGCACATTGTTGTACAACGGTACCTTGGCATCCATTGCCGGGATTGTGGTTGCACCACCCTCTTTCATCAGTGCTCTATATCGGCAAAACATAGGAATCAGCTTATCCGCGAAATTATTGCAGCGGAAAAATAACCCTTGTATAACTGCGTAAGCACCCCATCTGTTGCTTTATCACAGTTAGAACGTGATTACCTGGCTGGGCTTTGAGGCAATCGAGGACCCGTCACACGTGTTTCAATAATGACGCATTGATTAGGCTTGTCTTTTGTCTTCCTGTTCTGTATCGTCGTTTTCGGCGCTTATATTTCGCCACTCTGCGAAATAAAGTTAGTTCGATGTCAGCGCTTTTTCTGTCTGTCTTGTCCCTTTTTTTCTACGTTAACGCACTGAAAAAAACTTGCAGACGTGGATCTTTAGCATTGATTGCATTAACTACGTCTCTTATTGCTGCGTCGTTGCCATAGGAACAGCTTGAACGCAGTGACGAATGACACAGCAAAGAAACGGTCTTAAACATTATATATATATATATATATATATATATATATATATATATATATATATATATATATATATATATATATATATATATATATATATATATATATATGTATATGCGGCAAAGTGCGTTGAAATTTTTAAATTACCAGGACTAACAGATGCTGAATAGGCACAACTTTATTCACAAACGATCAGCGCGAGATGTGAAGAGTATTTCAAGACGGGAGGACGGCTTCAAGAAGACAAAAAAAAAAAACATTACTTGTATGCAGCAAACTTTACGACCATACTGTTGTTCTTCCCCAAACATTTCTAGAGCTTCGAGCAGAGTCCGTGCATGCGTAAAAGTCCTTACTTGCTGTATGTATACTCTGTATACCAGCAAACTGACTGATTGATTGATTTTCTTTAAAAACAAAATGCCATACTCATCAAGCCAGAGGGTGTAGTAAATCTAGTGCCACTTTCTTAATTAAAGCAGCAATAAAGCAACCTCACCACATTAAAAAAAAACTTGCTATACTTTCGAATGCGAAAGTATATATAGAAATGCGATAATGTGCGCGAAAATATATGTTAACGCAACATTGTTTTTCACTCGTATACATCCTTAATATCGCTCCTATGTCCCTAACTGTAAAAGTTACACTTTGCGACAGCAAGGAATTTAAACCCTCAATATACGCTTAGCCATAAACTGGAGAATTGTAAACTAAGCTCCGCACAAAAGCTCGAAGCCGGATTTTTCGAGAACGCCCCCGCGAAAAACTGAAACAGCGAACGAGGATCTCAAAAAGAAAGAAAGGAGATGAGTGCGCGCGAAGGAAGGCCAACGAAGCCCGTCGTTCACGAGACATAATGCGATCAAAGTGCGGCACCTCGCACTTTTCGATTATCCCCGCAGTCAGGCGCCAATATAGGCCCCTTTCTTTTACGCCGCTTTCGCTCTGGGCCTGGAATTTCCGACAAAGGCGGGATTAGCTTTAATTGGTCCAAGAAGGAAACGGCGGCGTATTTACGCGAGTGACGACGCTGACAAAAAACCAAGAAAGCGCACGAGGCAAGACAAAGAGAGGAGCGCATAATGGCCGCACTGTCGTCGCTGGAGGAGGGCCGGCGTAGAGCGAGCGCCTTCACGGCACACTGTATTTCTTCACTGGAGAGCCGATCACTGTGTGCACAAAGAAGTCGGCCCGGATACAGCAAAGCGGCCGGCACAAAAAGCTCACAAAGTTGCGCAAACAATTTACCAAGTGGGCGGGCAGACAAAGCGCCCATTTCGTTGTCCACCTCTAATCTGCTTAGTCAGAAAAGGGATCAAATCGGGCTTTAAAGCCAATAAACGAAGCTGCGGCCCATATGGTGACGTGTCTCCTATGCCCAGCCTCGCTCTAACCAACGCGGCATGCCCCCACGCGCCGTCAGCAGCAGCCGCTGAACCCAATAAAATCCTCGGGGGGTCAGTCGTAACGCGGGAAAGGGAGCGATTAAAGCGATAACATTTGAGGCCAAAGCGGTCCCTGGGGCTGCAGTAACTGTGTAACGAGATTCGTATACGCCGTGGCTGCAGCTGCTTGATCAATACAGCGCCGCAGTGCAGGTCATACACGCCTTCTGGGGGCCACTTTATACAGACTTGTCGTGCCGTCGAGAGGATATATAGGAATCCAGCGCTGTGATGACCACCGCTTCACAGACGCCCAGCTCGGGACAGCTCATTTATAGAAGCGTGGTGGTTATACGAGCCGACGAATGACCGCGCGAAGGAGCAGAAAAAAAAAAAAACACGTTATGCGCCGCTCCATGGAACTACGCGACACGATGTTTCCTATATGGGTGTCCAATCATATCGTTATTTTATGCGGCTCGCCAAGACGTAAATGTTATCCCAAATCTCGACCGTTCGTTAGCTGAAGAGCAACATTCGGGGCACGTAAACAGGAGAGCGTGCAGGGTAAATGTTTCGCCCAGAAGTGCGCAGAAAGAGGGAGGAAGGGCTTAAGCGAAATGAAAAAAACGGCACTAGGGCGCAAAAAAAAAACGCCTCGCCGCACTTGATCGTGCAGTCGAGTCGCTCTGCCACTCGGCACACCCATCCGCGGGCACGGCCATCAAAACAGCGGCCACAGAAGCCGCCAAGGAAACAAGCCCGCGCCATAAAGCGAGCTCGAGGGATAAAAAGGATGCACGCGGCACAGCACAGCCGCGGACCAACGCTCATCGACGAGAGTGCAGCCGATCCGTTTCTGCCACTCAGTTAAAGGAGAAATATCTCGGTCCGCGCTAAGCCCCTCAATATCGATTAACGCTTAACAAATCGCACGCTGCGTACGATTGTCCGAGCCGGTGGTGCCGGCATTGCCTCAGTGCCGCAGAAGAGCGGGAAAAAAAAATTAAAATAAATTACGAATCCGGGCAAGAACTTTGCTCCGTCTCGGAATGCTGCGAGCGTGGGAAATATAAGGACGTGGTCGCGTTTTGAAACTATTGCATTCAAAAAACAGACTGCCACCAGACAGCTGGAGAGAAAACGAAAAAATAAAAAGAAAGAACTTCCTTTGTAACAACTTTCACGTTCCCTCGCAGCTCTTTTCTAGAGCACTTGGAAAGTGCATGCTGATGCAGCGAAATAAGGAGCGGCCCGTCACGAGATGGTATGCGCAAGTAAGTTGTGGCACTGGCAGGAGTTCTGACGCCAGCCAGTTACAAGAGCTATTGACCTGCAGTAATCAGAGAATTATGGCACGGAACTATTCAGGTACGAAACTAAAGAACCCCTTCGAATGTGGATGCCTCGTTTCTCTGAATTTGAGTCAGTAGAAAAGCCATAAGGCTGCCACACCAGCAACATAAAAAGAAATAAACGTATTATTATTATTATTATTATTATTATTATTATTATTATTATTATTATTATTATTATTATTATTATTATTATTATGAGAATTCCCGCTAGGCATAAGTACGCAAAAATATTTCGTTCATAAACATGCAACATCACGCAGATCAGTTCAGCTGTCCGCGTAAACTTTGTGACACAGAAGCTGAATATCAGTGTCACTGTTTCCGAAGCAATGAAAACAATGAGCAGGCGTCAAGAAAAGAGCTCCACAGACTCATACAATCGAACAGCGGGTCACAGTGGGAGAAAATATAAATAAATGCGGAAGGATAAACACACACACGAAATAAGAAAGAATAAGAAATAAACGCGCGCGCATATAAACGGCCCTCGCATATAGCCGTGACCTCGTGGAAGGCACGGATATCATCTACAGCGGAAGCTCACGACTCGATCGGTTTGACAGTAGCCCGCAGGAGGAGCGACAAGAGGTTGGCCGGCGTTTCTCGGAGACGCCGCGCCAACAAGCGTTGGCCAGCGCGCATAAAAGAGCGCCATGTATGGGCGCCGAGAGCGTGCATGTCACGGCAGCTTCGTGCAGCCATTCACGGCCGCTCGACGGCTCCTTCCTGCAAAACAGCCCGCGACAACTTCTCCTCAGCGGCGACGCCAAGACAGGAATCGAAGTCTCTATGGAGGGCGAATCCCCGACTTCCTATGGCGGCAAGAAGTCTTACCAGAGAGCTGGTGAAGCCGCCGGTCGAGCACGAGGAGAAAGAAAGAACATAAGCGACCTGATCGCGAGAAAGAAAGAAAGAAATAGTGGATGCAAGAGAGAGACCCGAAGCACGGAGTATTTTGGCGGGCGTTTAGGCGCGGGAACAAGTCCGTCGTGGCTTATGCAAAGCAGCTTCTTCTCGTACGTCCACGAGGCCAGGCCATTACGCCCGAGGCGGCGGCTCGTGCAGAACGAAATCCCCGGTCACGATCCGAGAACAAGCCCCGCAAAACGGGAGTACAGAAATACGACTACCTGTCTTTCTCGAGTCGATTGCAAGAAGGGGGGAGGGGCTCGTTCGGTGGGACTTAGGCCTGGATTAGAAGAGGTCCAATGTCCCATTTTCCAGCTTTCTCGCGCTCCTGCCTTTGTCGGGCCTCTTCATGTGTTATTTTTTTTTTTCCATTCAAAGACACGCCGGCTTACGTGCTTGTCGCGCCAGGCCGAATGAGAACAGACAGCGGCTTCGTTTTTTCTTCTTTCTCCGTACTTAGTCGTGCGTGTTACAAAACTGCAGTAGATTGCATTAACATCGGCACGTGAAAATAGCTATGCCACAGAAAACATTCTGCACTATTAGTGAATGAGCTAGTTTGCACCGTCATTGCTCACCTAACTAAACCAACACGTGCCACGCCGTGGTGCGCCTTGGAACACGCGAAATTCCACCAATACCTCACTCCTTCGTTCAATATTTTTTTTACCGTAAAAAGGAGTGCACAAGATCACTTCTAGCTCTGCACTAAATCTTGCCGCATCCGTGTACCAGTATCATTCTTGTAAGAAGAAGCCTTAAAACAAAGGAAATGAGAGTACTCTCTACCGACTCGGGAAAGAGAATAAGAGGACCAATACGAACTGTTCCGCCATCTTCCACGTATTTTCCACCTTACACACTGTCGCAGCAAGATGCCGTGGCATGCGTATCCAAAGGGGCGATTGATTACGGCTCTTCTACCTAATTCTCAAAGTGCACTGAGCCGTGAAAGACAGAGCCTTTGTGTTTCAAAACATCGCACTGCAGATTTAGAAGCCAAACATTACACCAGCTGGAAGAAAACATTCAACCCCCTCCCCCGCGTGCGAGTGGTTGTGTTTATAGAGACTCATAATCACGAATACAAAGAAACTGTTTCAAGGGCAAAGAAAAAAAAAAGAAGAAGGCGCCGCACAAGTCAATGAGCCGTTCAACCAAACGGTTGCTTCGATTTCACCAAAAGTATACGGGCGAGCCCAACGGAGAATATAGTCCTCTCGTACTTAGCCGACTCGTTTGTGACATGCGGCGCCGAGGGCGCGCTGCAGCCCAACGTCCGCTGTCAAAACGAAACGCTCTTCTCCCTCGGTCGGGAGGAGTCGATGCGGCGCACATCCAAGCCGTCATCGATTGCTGGCCCTCGGTGCAGCAGCCATAATTGCCCGATCTGCAGGGGCCTATATGAAGGTCATCATCTTCGATCGAAGCCGGTCCGATTACCCAGCCAACAAGGCTCAAGAGACCGCGCGTATAACCGGCTCGCCCCTGCATCCACCCGCACGCCGCCCTATCTACACTCCATATGCGGGACAGAGACAAGTGGCTCGTGCAAACGTTATACGAGGAGGACGCATTAACGATTCTTATATAAGGTGAGCCCCATATATGGAAATCGGTACACCTCCGTATTATACTTGCAGATACATTCCATGCGACGCCGCTATTGCCCGCGAAAGTCCAGGTCACTCACATTTTTTTTTCCTAATTTGCGCTGTAGAAATCCAGCCTTTCTTCAATACTTATCTTCGCTGCCTTTGGAAATATAAAGTATTCCTGTACACTTAATATTGAATGTAAAGTCAGTGAAAAGTTCGTGTCGCTGCCCTTCTTAGACTTGGATTATTATTGAGAAAGTTTCCCGTGTCCCACATGCGTTGTGCACGCTACGTTTCGTGTTCTCGAGAGTGGCAGACCATATAATGCACGGTACCTCTGGCACTTTAAGCAACAGGCAAAACGAAGGGAACACCAGTCGTTACGATTCACTATTGCATTTCTTGACAAACGGTTCCGTTCTATGCTTCTATAATGAAGATTTTCACGTGATAGCGAAACAAAGAAGCAGTCGACTCCAAACGGGGCGCCCGCATTACAATTCCAGAGGCACTTTTTGAGGGCTATATTTTAATATCACCCACACGCACGTGGTTGTACGGTAGCGACGGGCGGTCTTCGTCGCTCACTGGGCGCTTTGCATGTAAACACGGAGGCTATCTCGCTGCAAATCACGGCGAATCGCAGGAAATCTGGGTGCTCGCCCGATTTGTCAGCGCGTTCTCTCACCGCTGTCCCGCGCGCAGTGAAACGCAGGCCTCATTTGTCACGTTAAGTAAGGTCAGAAGGCGGTGAGGAAGGCGGATGAAGCACGCGGTTTTATGCCAGCGGGAAGAGGGTATACTAAATGGCGAGGCAAATCGAAATCGATCGCGCGCCTCTCGGCGGTGTATAGTTCGTTGCCCTGCACCTTGAGAGCATCGCGAACGCTCCGCCCCCGCCGCGGCTTTTGTTTCACGGGTGTACCGCTTCTGTCAGGATCAAAACTTTTGACGATCCGTTTTGTTTCGGCGGGTTAATGCTCATTCATGATGCAGGCCTTTTCAGGCAGTTGCACTGCAGCGGACATCGCGAGCGCGCAAGTCTTTCTAGAAGGGGCGACATGATCCTGTTCGAGCCGTAAGCAATGTATACACACGCGCCATGGCAGCTGTGCCGCCAGATTAGATTTTCCAGATACGACTCGCACCGGGGGACCAGGAAAAGACAGGAAGGGGCTCATGCATTCACTTTACGCACTGGTGGCAAACTCGCATGATTCGATTTGTGCCAGCGAGGAATAGTTTTCGGGGAAGGGGATGGGAGTGGCTGATCAAAAGACAACCGAAGAGAGGATTCTCCTCTTTTCCGACAGGCCAGTCAGGGTGAGAATAGTCTTCGAACCAATAGAGCGCTGCTGCCGTCGACACTGGCGCCTCTTGTCTTCTTCGGACCGACAGGAAAGATGGGATGGGGTTGCGAGGGTCTGGCCGCGGGCGAGACAGCCTTCGCCCGAGGGCGCACTCCCAGCAGCGTGGCTGCTGCCGCTTTCGCCATGCAGCGACAACGACGTCGTATACACACGGAGCCGACGGAACGAACTCGTGTGCGGTCGATAAGACACACACGAAGAAGGAATGCCAAGGCGAGAGATGCAGTTCTCCCGGCGACGCGCCCGGGGACGGAGCCTCTGCCGTCGTCGCTCGAGTCCCGAACGCAACGCGGGACGTAGACAAATAGAAAAGCGAGCTGCAGAAAGAGTCACCGCTGTCCGTTATATTCGTCACCGACACTCCAGTGCCTCAGCGAACTTTCGCGAACCGGCAAACAGGTTCGTGTGAATCTCAACACGATTGGGCCAAGGTAACATCACGCAAAAGCAACTGGCCTATCAAAGCGGCAACCGGTTCCAGACGCCGTCCAGCCGGCGATGAAGAGCCGGTATAGTGCTCACCTTGTCAGTGTCCAAGCCTCTTGGTGAGCGAGTAATGGCATCGAAAGAAGCCACGAACGTGTGCTTCCCTCGCGACCCAGATGCGGAGGATGAGGGAGGCTCTCAATCGGGCCTGCCGTGATCGGGTCAGAGAAGGATGCGGCGTACAACAAAGACCATCACCGAAGGCCTTCAGCCGGAGACGCCCCGGCAAGCTCATAAAGTTTTCATCGCACCTCAACGCGCGACGGGAAATCGGATCGAAATGCTGCCGCGCACAACGCACCCACCAATGCCCTACAGCTCTCCTCGCCACATACCACGATATATATATATATATATATATATATATGCTGACATACAGCACCGATGTATCGCCACCCTCGCTCATTATCCCGGCCGGGGAGAAAGTTACTCGAGTGCCAAAACTTTTTCGAGCAGCTCCCCTTAGCCGCGTTTTTTTTTTCTTAAATCTTGTCTCTGCTGTGTTCTTTGGGGCGCTCGCTCGCAATCCTCGGCCTCGCGCCAACCCGGCCCGAAAAGTGGAGCTCTATCCTGGGCCGGCACGCGTCCCCCGAGAGCTCAACGTCAATCCGGGGGCGTCATTCGCGAAACAAAGTCAAGGCGCCGAAAGGTTCACTCGGCGCCTTGATCCCCTCCTTCCTGGTGCCCTTCCCCTCCCAGCCCGCGTGCAAATTGTTCCTGGCTGGATATCGATTTTCAAATCACGCGCCTCCTTTCCCCGCGCCGCAAAATCGGCCTTGCCGGCAGCTTCTCGCGTCCGCATCTGCGACCGATATTTAGGAAGGCTTCCGCATTTTGATTTGCGTTAACTTGCTCTTGCTTTGCCTCACTCGCCTCCTGCGCTCTTCCGATTCCTCTCTGCCGCGCCAGTTTCAGCCATCCGGAGATTGTTGAGTGCCGGCGACACCAGCCGACCAGAACAAGATTAGGCACTTTCAGGGAGACATCGGCTGGCACGAATATGGGACACCTCTTTGCGGGTGCCTCTGGATCTCAATTTCCGAAAGTGCCAATGGTACCAGCAAACTAGCTGCTGCACAGAGCATCCCCTTCGGCAACTTAAGTCTAAAGCGCGAAATGAATTCCAAAGATTGATGACACCATGTGCAGTAAAACATGCGATCAAAAATTAAGCACAAGTTCATATACGCTGCACCTCGGGAACAACGAAGAAGTGCGCTCAAGGGCAAACTGGTCCTGCGCTGTATTTCTTGAGCGCATACGACTATAGGCTCCTATAGCTTAAGTATAGTTCGTTTTCTAATGTCTTCGTATAATCAAAGTCAGAGCAAGAAGTAGAAAGCGCGCAACCAGGTCGCAGTTAATACACACATATGCATGGCATTTGGGAGAGCAGTTGCATGCAAGTCTTGGCTGTCTGTGTCTGCGCTCCGGTAATCATGAACCACGGCAAAGTGCTTTCTAGAAAGGCAACGAGTCTTATAAGTGGCTTCTACAAGCAAGAATCATAACACACACACGCACGCGGAGAGAGAGAGAGAGAGGAAGAAGTACCTATAGATGAGTCTCTCCGAACTTGATATCGTCAAAACAGTTGTTATAGGCATAACGTTGCTTCTGCCTCATTCCTATCGAGCGACCACCACCTTTTTAACGATGTCACATTATCCTTGGGTGTACACACACACACACACACCACACACACACACACATATATATATATATATATATATATATATATATATATATATATATATATATATATATATATATATATATATATATATATATATATATGAGAGCCGAGTATATATATATATATATATATGTGAGAGCCGAGGTAAAGACAGCCGGCCTCTACTGCTGACCTCATACGTCAACAGCGACTAGCGACAGGTGCCCGGATAATAAATGAACTAATATGGTGACCCCATAGGTCACTGCTTGAGATCACGGCCACAGGTATTGAATCTCGATGAGTGCAATGCATTCACAAACATCCGCGCAGTTCATGGACCTCTGAAGCCAATGAACGTTACTGCTGAGCTATGCCAGCTCTAAATCGCGTGCTCAGTACGATTGTACTGCGATACGTGTCATATATGTGCATGTATTACAGTCATATACGGTAAGTCCTACGTTCCAAACTGCGACCATTGTTGCAAAGGACGCAGCAGTGCATGGAGCCGATGCCGAGTGTGGAATTAATTATCCATTCCGCGATAATGTGACCACCATATTCCAATTATCCTTTTTTTTCAGTCATTTTCTCGTGTCTGAGCTAAATGATATCGCAAGAATCGGTCAGTCGGGAGCGGTTGTTCATATAGAAGAGGAATACAATCAAGCTAAACGAATTACTGCGTCATTACATTCCCAGACAGCTTAACGGAGATCTGGAACACGTAAGGACCAATAAATGTCCACTTCTGTGCACATTTATAGGTTCATTTTTCAACCAATGAATATGGAGAGAAATTACGACATCATTTCCTTACCCAGTATTATTAAGGGAAAACAAACGAGCAAACAAAAGATTCAAGCGAAGTTACCGCGATGCGGTTCATGTCACATCCGTTTCGGCGCGCGTATATTCTAAGAACATCGCGAACTTATTCAACGTGCACTGCCGAACCGAGTGGTAGTCGTAACACAGTGTTTGCGTATATAGTCATGCAAGGGCGAGGTGTGTTGAAACGGCGTGCAGTGTTAGAGCGAGCAGTAGCATGCAGTGTACTTTTCCATTGCAAAGCGCGCACGTATACATAAACGGCGCCTCGGTCGGGCAGAGGCACTGTTTGCCGCCACAGCACAGTGGAAGCCGCCGGGGCTGACAGCAAGTACAGCCAACTCGCGTCAGCCGTGCGTCACTGCGACGGGGCAGACAAAGCAAAGGCGCGGTGGGACGTTCACTGTCAAATGAGGCGACCTTCGAAGCGCTGTTACGGCAAACAACACGTTGACGCCTGCAACGAGAGTACAGCTACAGCCAAGGCGACGGGGAGCCCGACAGGTCCCTTGATGAAGTACCGCGCAGTGCAGTGAACCCCTCCGAGAACGCCGAGAATCCGTATTCGCGTCGGTCTTACTTCATCTCGGCCCAGTTTCAGCCGCTTCATCTCGAGACGCGCGCGTAAACGCTTCAAAAGCAGCTTGTGCAAGACAATCATCTGTCACTGACACCGATCCTTAAAAAAGGGACTTCTTGCAGTAAAGTTGGAAGCGAAGCGCACTTTCCCGTACGGGGCTTTAGTTTCGAAACACAACGTCACTTCCAAGACTTTCCGTGGTTTGGATTTCATCCTTGTCAGTGCCGCTGGCGAAATCTAAGCCTCGCCCACAGCGTTCGAGTGCGTTGTGGCACAACGCACTACTGCATGGCCTTTCGCGATTTTGGGCGTTTCGCACCGCCAGCAGCGGGGGAAACGCAGCGCGTCCCGCCGGGAGGACGCGGTGGATTGCGGGTCGATGCGGAAAAGCAGTGAAACGCCGCGACGACAGGAGCGTCGGTTCCCGGGAACGCATTTCTGCGCAGCCCTGATCGTGGTGCACCGCGTCGAAGATTCCATACCCCACGCACGAACGCCGCCGAAAGGCTGCGCCACGAATGGAACAATAAGCGAGCGAACGGAAGGAAATAAAGGGGGCAGCGACAAAAAAAAATACTAACGCAAAACGCGAGGCACGTAGCCCGCACAGCCAGGCGAGCGCGAACGCCACGGGCGAAGCGCTGGATGCCGGCACGCCAAGACAGATGATCCAGCGCGCCTGGGATTCCAGGACCGCACGAAACCAAATCGCCAGGCTGACGGGCCCGCGGCGGGCGCGCCGAGCAGTGCCAAGTAAAAAGCACACGCGACGAGCCTCATCAGCGCGATGTACCAGAGCGGGGGCGCGCACCAAAAGGGAAGAAGGCCTTCGCATTCACCGAGGCTGCATTATCCATCTCGCCGCTTCCTGTTCAAATTGAATCCGCCCCTTCAAACGACGACCGAGCAACAGTGAGAGCTCACAAAGCGCCGGCGGCGCCGATAACGTCAAACTGATCGAGGGCACCTCCTCCCTCCCCACGGCCGCTGGGAGCTGCGGGTGCCGCCCTCCCGGCACGAGGCACACCTTGCGTTAATTGATCGACGAGCTCCGCCAAGGCCCCCGCAGGTCACGACGCTATACACACACGAGCCGTGCAGTACCAAAAGGCGAACGCGTGTTCCAACGACGTCGGCCTGGAGAGACCGCGCTGGAGCTGCCGTATATACGCGGGCGCTCGTGCATAAGTAAACCCTTGACCGGAGACGCTGCAGCTGTATTTTCTTTATGTCTTCCTTTCTTTCTTTCGCTATGATACGCACTCCGGAAAGCGACGGCGATCGTCAAAATCGGGTTTTCAAAAGCATCTTGGAGAGAAAGCGCTTAAAGTTTCGCTTTGAGGGCGCTCAGATGCACTCAGTTTCAGTTCTCCATCCGCGCTGCCTTGTCCTCCACCCGCGCTGCGGCAAAGATAAGATGCACACACTCGAGGCACTTACACCACTCTTGTTTCACACAGCACAAAATATTCATGGCGCGTTTGCCAACCCACAGCGCCATTCAGCCGTGAGGTACAGAACGATACGGCAGCAATATAATCAGCAGCCGCGCAAGTTTTGAGTTCCCGGCACAACATCGCTCCGCACGCAGAGGGTGCTAGAACACCGGGGACGGAAAAAGTTTGGAAGACGCCGGCCGGCGATCATCGATTTCCAGGATCGTTCCCTCCGCCCGGCGCGCCTGATCTCTTTTTTTTTTCTTTTTCTTGTTGACCCCTCATTTCTTCGCCCTCGCGCCCCTTTTATTTCTTTTTCCGGCGTGCTAATGTTTCCACGCAGCAGCACAAAGCGTGGCCGGCGGCGACCCCAGAGCCGCGGTCCCCGCAATGCGCGCGGGAAACAAAAGGAAGAGAGATCCGCCAGGGATTAGACAGCTTCCCCATCTCCCCGTTTCGTTGGAGGCGCTCGCAACAGCTGCGTCCGCGCGCAGCGCACTCCGCTTGTTTCCAGTCGATGTGACTGCAGGGTGACAGGGAACCTGTCGCCCGCAATTTAATCTTCGCCGGACACTCTTCTAGCCCGCCCTGCCTTCCCAAAACAAAAGCAAGCCGACTCATGAGACTCCCATCAAACAACTTACACTTTTATAGCAACGCAGGCCTGAGTGCGGTTTGACGCCGCAGCGGCCATATAGCTAGCTATATACAGCTCGACAGCCGCGGGTGGGTACGGGGACGTACAAGCTATATAGCGTATCTTTCATGGCAACGTCCTCCGGACAGCTAAGATATTACGGCCGAAATCGTACGCGAAGCTTCACGACTGTGTGTGCTCAACATAAAGCAGTAAGTCTAAAAAATATTCACGAGCAATGCGAAACTGTGCACAGAAGACAAAGCCCTTAGCTATGGGTACTAAAATAAAGTGACAAGAGTTGGAATGAAAAGGCGAACTCTAACGAAACAAACTTAAAACTTGTGGTACATTGAAGTGTTTTTTTTTATTCGCAATATTCCTAAGCAGTGTGGTTGTTAACTCACCATACTCAGTTTTTATCTTGCCGTATGTCTTTGGGCACGAAGTTTGTATGTGGCTGTATACATAACACTGTGGCCTGTAACGACAGTAGAACCGTGCGATGCAGACAGCAAAGATCCTCGGACAAGATGGATCAACAGACCTGATCAAAAAAAAACGACTGCCACAGTGGTGCGTAAGATGCTCATTGAACTGAGACGCTCGTGCACCTTAAGGAGCCTCGGATTCCTTCAGCTGTCGCTTCTTATCTCCAGTGGTGGTAGTGGTTAGAAGATGAGAAAAGGCACCTAATTTCTGCAACCCGGTCGGGAGCACGGCGCAGTGCCTAATCTCCAGTAGCGATACTTATTGGAACACGCTAACCAAAAAGGTCACAACTCTCTCTCCCTTTCACACCACACACCACACACACACACACACACACACACACACACACTTTTGACGAATGCGGCGGGCGAAAGCTTGTACGACGGTTCCCCTCGGCAGTGATAGCAGAACAGCTGCACACTCAACGGGTGCGGAAGCGGCCTGCCCTCGGGAAGGCAGGGCGCGCAGCTGCCTGCCTCGAGGCTGGCGAGCTAGCCGTGTTTTGACTTCCAGCGGCCAAATTTTTCCGCACGCTCGTCCTCCTTAGCGGATTGCGCTCCTTAAGTCGCCTCGCACGCCGGTGCATATATAGGCGGAACGGCCGCGGTGGGGACCCGGGACAAACGTTATTACGGCCCACAACGGGGCTGCAGAAACGCCGCTCGTGAGGTCCCGGCTGTTAATTACCGACAGCCCCGATTCGGTGTTCCATTGCACGACACGGTCAACCGACGGCGATGCATCCCGGCTGCACCGCCGAACGCTCAATGAAGCCAGGCATATTCGGCGAGGTCTGCAGTGCGTTTCCCACTGTGATTTTCGATTTCACCAGTGCGCAACAAAAAGAATGCGCCGTTACCGCATAAGCTGATGATTCCATAGTAAGGAGTTTCTTGTCCATGGCGGCAGGCAGGATTGTAGAGGAAGGGAAGCATTTTTGTTCAACGTAATGACCTTGGAGTTTGCTCGACGAGCAATTCCTACAAGACGACGTACGGCGAAGAAAACACTGCAGTCTGGCCTCAGCTATATATACCCACGGGGTGTATTTCACATAGCGGGGGAGTGGGCGAAAAGGCATCGGCCACAAGAGTTGCCATGCGCTCGAAATGCCTCGTACAGTATATCCTGTTCTTGTTAGTATTTGTTTTTCCCTGAAATGTGCGTACAGCCATCATGATAATATTGAAATCTGTCAAGCTCACACAGCCCGAAAACGCTTAGCAGTATACGTGTCCTGCAAACTTCCGGTTCACTCACTCACTAACTCACTCAATAAATAAATAAATATGCGACGTTGTGTACTACGTTTTCGAAAGCAATAACTAGAATTGAAAACACTCAATCAATCAGTCAATTCTTGTTATCTCTTCCTGTCGCATTCAAAACATCTGAGCCGTGCTGCCAATCAGGGCGGCAGAAGTAGCGTCTTTTCCTTTTCTCAACCTCTCTCTCTCAAGACAGGGCGCGTCGAAACAACACTCCATCCCAGAAAGGCAACCCTCGCCCGAACCATGAGTGAAGTAAAGAGACCCGGTGTGCAGAAATGCGACGGAACACAACGAGGACTCTGCGTGCGCGGCCGCCGCCTGAGCAGCTGCTGCTGCTTCTCTTGGAGAAACGCGTTCGCCAGGCGATGCCCAAGCAGCCGGGCGAAATCGAAAGGCCGCGCAATGCTCGAGGTGGCTTCGTGTGGGGGAAGTGCGCGCGGATACGGTCTCAGTCGCTGGGATGATCAATATTCTATTTCGCGCAAGACGTGACACCGTCTCTCCCCCCAAACACTCGCGGAAAAGTTGCGATTCCTCCGCAACGTGCACACCCTCACACTTTTCCCACGACATTCGTCACCTCACATTTCGACTCGTACATCGACGACTACCCCTCTTCTTCTTCGAAGCTGCCTGTTTGCATCCGTGGGAAGAGCCAATTCTTCGAAAGGAGGATATATTATGTGATCATCCTCTCGCCTCGTTTTCTCCCGGCGCTATTTGAGTAACGCAAGTGCGCAGGTGGAGCTTCCTCTTTTGGTTCGAAGGCAACGTCACCAGGAACTTAAAGGACGTCATAGAAGCGAGGAAGGGAAATAATGACGCTACACAGAAGTAACGAAAAAGCACCATTGAATGGTGTAAAAGTACAAGTGAATGTTACGTGCCATATATGAGGCACACATGCACACATACACTCCATTTACGACACCAACATCGCATGAAAAAGCACGTTCTAATGAGAAAGTGCGCGAATAACATAGACACCGGTCGCCGCCACGACAAAAGGACAAAAGAGCGCTTATATTCCGCTTGAACTGCACAGAAAGCTCATGCCGTAAAGACGAGACCGCCCGAAAGTCATCATTTCGCACGGTCTGCGGCCAGCTGCGGTCTCCATGCAGTATACGAAGACTGCGGTCGGCACAGCGAATATTTCTCGTTCCGCTTTCTTATTATTCCTCCCGGGCGTTCCTTTTGTTACGTAGCCCCTCATTGCCTTTAATCTCTGATCTAGAGCTCTTTGTGCATGCGCAGAGTTTTGTTTAGAAGCAGCGATTCTTCCGCGCTCGTGGTTTCACGAAGGCACCAATGAAGATGGCCACACGCGAAGGAGACAGACCGCTGTTTTTGTTGAGAAACGGCGATCAGGCGACGGGCACGGTTGAAGACGGGGAGCGCATCACAAACGCCAGACGCTATACAAGAAAGTGACTTTATGTGAGTGTGCAATCATACGGAGAACATAAACTGCAGACACAAGCTCAGTAACCACAGAGTGGCTGTCAGAGGCGCACGCCACGCACTTTCAAAGAACGGAAAACATCAAATGCAAGAATCAGGAAAACAAAGTTAATCTTGAGAAGACTGGCGCGAGCGCGCACCCAGAGTCACCCCACCTCCCTATAATTCATTTCTTCACCGTGCGCGGAAGGAAGCGCTCTTGTTCTCGGCTGCGTACTCACGGCTCTCTAACCACTCCAGCAAAAATGACCGACGGAGGCTCCGAGATTCGCGCGGTAAAAACTTTCGCGACGCGTCACCGCGAGAATGCACAAAGGGGAGCGCAGCCAAGTATATTAACTGTCGGGGAGACGCGAATACCGCCACCAAAACAGCAATCTTCCGAGCGTATAAACAAGCGAACAAAAAAAGCAAACAAAATGCAACGTCGTGACACTTTGGAATGAAATTATTTATGGTTTTCACGAATGCTCGGTGCAAGTATACCCCTCCTGGCAGTATGCAGTGAACCAACATGGATGCTGTTGTGACCGGCGCCGGAGCTGAAGAGGGAGCGGCGCTCCTTTAATCTTCAAACAAGTAACCGAACGACCGGCTGCCTACTGTTAGGACCGGCGCCAGGTCTGACCATGGATCGGCGTTCCTTTTGATGTTCCTTTTTAGTCGCCAAACGGGTTGGCGGCCTGTGTCCGCCATGTATTGTTCCCCCCTGGCCGGAGGGTGCGGCGTCTTGCCGCCACGACACCGTGAGCAGTTCGGGAGACCACAAGTGCAGCTTCTTTTTTGGAAGATGACGGCGGCGGCGGCGGCCGGAAATCGTCCCGCTAATTGAACGAGTCGTTCGGCGACCATTTGAAGCTTGTTTACGGCGGCCCTTTCGATGGATGCAGTCATCAACTTCAGACCCCTCGCCCAGCGACACCCCTTGACGAGGAGGAGCCACGTTCGTGCCACATGGCCGTGCAGTGACCACGCTTCAATTTTGAACGTTCACGTGGACCGTGCGTGCTCGCCACCCTCGCGGGTAATGTGTGATCCGTGGTTGGACGGTGCCCTCTGTACGCGGTCCCCGATCTAGGGATCTGGGGAGGACAGACCCTTTATAATGAGCCCCCACGGCTCATTCGGTGTGCTTTTTTTCGAGAAGAGAACCAGGCAGAACAGAGCAGAACCGAGCAGAACCATGTAGAACCAAGCACCATGGAGCGCTATGTTAGGAGTCATGTAGAGGCCTGCCACGTTTGAGGGCTCACCGTGTAGGGAGTTCGCAATGTATATATGGTAAATAAACCCTCTTCAAGTCTCTCTTCCTCCTGCCTCGACAACTTCATCCCGGACCTCCGGTGTCTGGAAACCCCGGTCGCAACAACTGGTTGGCAGCGGTGGGATACGAGTCTGCGACGGAGAGCGACATGTACCGGAGGCCAGCCGAAAGCCCTGGAACTCGGCGGGATCGAAGCAGCGTACCACCACCGCACGTAATGGGGTGAGTGCCTGGCTTTGTGCTTGAGATATATCGAGTCTTTTAGCCTAGATTCGTTAAAAGATAGATATAACCAACAACTGCCTGGCCACTGTGGTTGTTATCTCAGCACAAGGCAGCACTGGATGATTATCTGAGCAAGTACGCTAAAGCAGGAAAGCTTAGATGATTCAATAGGAACAAGTGGTAATGTTTCAAAATTTCTAAGGGTACGTTGCGGGTTAAATTTTAGGATGTTGTAAAAAGCAGGAGTGAAAAATTAACAAGAAAAAGTAGAGAGGGATGTTGGCCACGTAGTGCTACTTGGGTGCTTAAGCTTATGGTCTCCGCTGTGAGATTTGCCAGGCTTCAATTTCTCTAGACCCAGAATTGAAACGCTGGTTGGGTTTGTGTTTTGTCACAGCTGAGCCAAAGCAAAGTAGTCGCCATGGATCTTACGAGATTGACAAGAGAGAACCTGCTGAACCTGTGTTGGGATCTGGAGCTAGATTTTAATGATGATATGCCTGCTTCTAAACTCCGCGAAGTGATTCTCGAAAGCAATAGTGACAATGAGGAAATCGAGCACTTCGGGAATATGTACTTATTGGACCAGGAGGAGGAAGTACAAAGGGCGCAAAGAAAGGAAAGATGGCGCCAGGAGGAATTGGAAGCTGAGCGCAGGCATGAAGAACATATAAAAAGGATGCAGGAATTAGATGAAGAGATAGAAAGGCTTAATTGTGAATTGGTGGCATTGCAGCAGAGTGGTCAATCCATAGATGTAGCGCACGAACGGTGCGATGTAGCGGCGGTGCCATTTAAGACCGAAGCGAAGGCTACAGGTCAGACATCTGTAGATGAAGTGCACGAACGGTGCGACGTAGCGGCGGTGCCGATTAAGGCCGAAGAGAGGGCTACAGGTCAGAAATTTGCAGATGTACCGCACGAACGGTGCGTTTCAGCAGCGGTGCCGTTTAGGGCCGAAGAGAGTGCTGCGGGTCTGATATCTGTAGATATAGCGGCGGTGCCGTTTGAGGCCAAAGAGAAGGCTAGTGCCTGTAAGGGAATGGAACAGGTTTTAACCCATTCTGAGGGAAAAGAGCTCGCGGTCACAGCAGGGTGTGAGGGTTCCGTGGTGGTGGAAACGAAGTTAAGATTAACAGAGTGTTCCATCGAACCTTGCAGCCCTGTAGACCATGTTGATGAGCGTCAGAGGCGGACGAAAGGCTCCAGGTTTGGCACCAAGGAATGTGCCAAACGGAGAAAGCGTCCGAAAAACAGAAGCGCGGCAAGGCTCGCGATCAGCGCGGCGCGTTTGACGAGGACCTTCAAACGGCGTGGCGGATTTGCGAGAAAAGGCCCGTTGTCTTCTCTGACTGGCTTAAATCGCATGCGTCTGAGCGGCCGGAGAGTAAGGAACAGAAGTGCGCAATCTACGCGGCCGCGGTCTAACGATGAACTGATAGGCAATCATCAGGACTGGGCGCGCGAGATGGCGGAGGAGCATATCGGTGATGAAGAACGTCAGAGTAGGACGAAAGGCTCCCAGGTCCGCACAAAGAAGCGTGCACAGGGGAGAAAGCGTCCGAAGGGCAACAAAAAGGCAAAGCTCGAGATGAGCACAACGCGTTTGAGTAAGGGTTTCAGACGGCGTGGTAAAATCGCGAGAAAAGTGCCGTTGTCATCTCTGACGGGTCTGTATCGTATGCGTCCGAACCGCCGGAAAAGAAAAGCGCATCGTACGCGGCAGTGTTTGAAGGATAGATTGCTAGGCAATTATCCAGACAGTCCGCGCGAAAAATCAGATGAGCATGTGGGTGCTGGTGAGCATCAGAGATGGGCGAAAGGCTCCGTAGACGGCACCAAGAGACGTGCAAAACGGAGAAAGCGCCGTAAAAAACAGGCAGGCAAAAATCGCGACGCGTTTGAGGAATGTATTCAAATGGCGGAGCGAAATTTCAAGAAAGTTGCCGTATCGCAAGCGTCCAAGCGGCCAGAGAACAAAGAAAAGAGAAGCGCATTGTGTGCGTAAGTGGTCGAAGGGCAAGAGACCCTTCCGTTGTTCTCGCGGTGCATTGGACGGGGTGCGGGGCAAAAGAGTCGGTGGTTTTCGAGGGGCAGGAAGCGACAGCAAGTCGGCTTCGAGGAACGTCGCGGGGTTCGGTAGCAGGGCGATTGACGCGTGTTGTAGACCCCGCTTCTCGAGAAAATCGTTCCGGGCGCGACCACCGCGAGTTCGACTCAGAGTTGTTGCGAACAGCTGTTAGCCTCTCGGAAAACGTCGACTCGGGACTGTTGAAAGGAACATTTTGTTTGTTTTTGTGATTTTGTAAATAACTCGTTTGTACTTTGTTTTCGTTAGCGCTCTATCATTTTGGTAGCCTATATGCGTTGTATAGATCTATTGGAAGGATAGTGACACGCATTAGAGCGTACAGAATTAGGCGTTTGTCATCGGCACCGGAGTTGGTTTGTATGCGTCCGAGCCGCCGGACAAAACGAAAAAAAAAAAAAAGGCACGTTGGGTAGAAAGGCAGACCCTTTCGTCGCTCTATCGACGGCATGTTTGATGGACTGCGGGAGTGCGAGGTACTCAGCGAGAGTAAGAACGCAGGTTGTCAGCGCAGAGCTTTGCGGGGGTCGGAGGCGAAGCGAATGGGTTTTGCCATTGTTCCATTTCCCGTTCGCCTAGAAAGACCCACAGGACGCGACACCGCGCGTTAGTCCCAAAAAGGAGTAGACATCCGTGAGCTTTTGACGATGGTCATTAGTGGATTTATTTTGTTTTGAAATTTGCTTTCGACTGTTTATGTTGTTTTGGATTTTAATGTGTTTTTTTAAGAATCGCGTCTACCAAATAGTGTTTAGGTAACACATTTTTTGGTTTTGTTCATTTCTTGGGCGTTGTACGTTTAGCTAAGGTAAGCGTTGTGCGATTGCATAAACGACACGCATAGGAGCCTGCGTCATGGTAGATACGTGTAAATGAGCAGGAGCAACGTTATGAACTAATTATGACTGAGCGTAGAGACGCAAAGTTATTGCTTGCGAGATTTTTCAGGATTCATGCGAAACTTTTTTTGTTGTTCATTTAATGTTTTGTTCGCATGTGTCCGGTGTGTAAGAAAAGCTAGCTCGTGAGTTTATATGTATGCTTTGTGAAAGTGGCAACAGCAAGGGAACGGTTAGGTGGTATCTCCTCCAGGCAGGCGCACTGTGATGTGCGTTTGCGGATGTATAATAAAGATGTTCCTAATGCAGGTGCAGCACGGCAGTTATGCTTTCGTCTTCTCAAAAGGAATTGACGACTGGCTTTGGCGGCACTAAATTTCGGGAACTAAAAGATAGCGTGAAGTAAAATGCTTCATTTTATGAGTATGATACCTGGTGGGTTACGGCGGATTACTCACGCAAGCACTCGGGTATGCCACGGTGAGCGCATCACTTGACAATTAGTTTTCTTGAAAGCAGTTTGATGGGAAGATTATTATCGGATCGGGATTAGGAGTTTTGGTGAAACCTCAGAGAAACGTCCCGATTGCTGCTTTGTGTTTGGTAATACTGCTTAAGTAAGGTTGCTTTTGGATAATTTGTCGGACTCGACGTGTCTCAGTGCGGGCAGGGTGCTCTCCCGTGCCTGTGGTGGTGTGTATGAATGCTTTTCCCAGAGGGGAGCCACAAGGAACGAGAGGGAAAGAGTCCTTGGCTGAGCGTCATCAGCAGTGGCCTGGAAGACAGCACTACACAGCGACACTTCGAGCAACCTGTGCAGCTGGTCACCCTCAGGTCGCTTCTCCCGCCGGCGGACGAGCTGTTGTGACCGGCGCCGGAGCTGAAGAGGGAGCGGCGCTCCTTTAATCTTCAAACAAGTAACCGAACGACCGGCTGCCTACTGTTAGGACCGGCGCCAGGTCTGACCATGGATCGGCGTTCCTTTTGATGTTCCTTTTTAGTCGCCAAACGGGTTGGCGGCCTGTGTCCGCCATGTATTGTTCCCCCCTGGCCGGAGGGTGCGGCGTCTTGCCGCCACGACACCGTGAGCAGTTCGGGAGACCACAAGTGCAGCTTCTTTTTTGGAAGATGACGGCGGCGGCGGCGGCCGGAAATCGTCCCGCTAATTGAACGAGTCGTTCGGCGACCATTTGAAGCTTGTTTACGGCGGCCCTTTCGATGGATGCAGTCATCAACTTCAGACCCCTCGCCCAGCGACACCCCTTGACGAGGAGGAGCCACGTTCGTGCCACATGGCCGTGCAGTGACCACGCTTCAATTTTGAACGTTCACGTGGACCGTGCGTGCTCGCCACCCTCGCGGGTAATGTGTGATCCGTGGTTGGACGGTGCCCTCTGTACGCGGTCCCCGATCTAGGGATCTGGGGAGGACAGACCCTTTATAATGAGCCCCCACGGCTCATTCGGTGTGCTTTTTTTCGAGAAGAGAACCAGGCAGAACAGAGCAGAACCGAGCAGAACCATGTAGAACCAAGCACCATGGAGCGCTATGTTAGGAGTCATGTAGAGGCCTGCCACGTTTGAGGGCTCACCGTGTAGGGAGTTCGCAATGTATATATTGTAAATAAACCCTCTTCAAGTCTCTCTTCCTCCTGCCTCGACAACTTCATCCCGGACCCCCGGTGTCTGGAAACCCCGGTCGCAACAATGCCCAGAAGCAGACTCGGGAATCGGTGCGTCTGCACCCTGCTGTTAAACTACACGTTCAACACTGCACCATACATTGCATAGTGTCATGAAAAGGTACCTGCGCGCATTACTGACAGGAGTTTAAGTTTTCGGAGTTGCACAGCAGATGGTTTGAAGAATTAAGAATATCGCGTGCCAACTTTTTGCTCGCAACTTCCGTACCATCCATCACACGGGTTTCGCACATTTATCTCTTCCACGCATATTATCTTTGAATGCTTTTGCAGCGTCAAAAATGCTATAATTATTTCGAGTCAAGTGCGCTCCCCAGCCATTGATGTATAATGTTTACGAGTTAAACTACACACTGCTTATGCCACACGGTAAAAAAAGAAAAAAACCTAAGCGGATTTACTGATGTGCGACCACTGAGAAAGAAGTGCTTGCGACACACCCGCAGGCGACAGAGACACAACCGCGACATTTTCGCACACTATAATCTAAAGCTCCTCGCAAACGGCCGCTCGTAAAGGCAGCTGACACGAAAGGAACTGACGCCAGCGGCATAACGCCAACGATTCACGTGTCGTCGGCCAGCTCGCGGTCCCGCCCAGCTTCTATTCTTCCACTCAAGATGGCTTCGAGTTCAATCGGTCGCCAAACAAACGCGACCTGCGCCCGTCGCAGCTGCATCCCAGCACTCGGATCTCGCATTCAGCGCCAATCAAGGCCGAGGCGACAAAGGCTCACCAATCGAGAAGCTTGTCTGCGCGCGCTGCCTCGTGGTTCGAGTTGACCGAGGGTCTTGTAATTTCCTGCAGTGATAATTCGCTTTGGTCGTTCATTTGCACAGCGGCCGTGCAAACAAACCCCGGGTCTGAGGAGAACCTTGTCACCTTGGGCGATTGCCATATTGACACACTGGTCGGGTCTCCAGGGCACGGACTTCACTCAGCGGACACTGGCGAGTACGTAGGGCGCGGCTCCTTCGTTCAAGATGGAGTCGCACACATTTCGGCTGGGCGCTGATACCACCGAACTAGAAATTACAGATAAGAAGAAAAGTGCGGAAGACGCTTCAGCTTTGCATTTAAGAGTGGAACGCGAGAGCGTTATCGGGCCCCGTTCGCATCGCCTTATCATTCGCTTCTGCGTAGACACCGTGACCGCACACGCTGTGGGAGAATTGAGCAACGTCTGTGCGCACGACATTGGCCACTGTAAAGATTCATAGAAAGCGCGCCCACTACAAGTACAGTTTAGAAGTATGCCATGATTATCCATTTTGTCAGGTACCGAAGTACCCAGTATACAACGCGCACCTGCGTAACTACGCACTGGAAGATGGTGAAGACGAATCGTGGTAAAGATCTCTGCATTATAGCTTTAAACCCCTCTCTCCTTACGCAGTACACAAGGTGTGACGCCTACAGTTAGATTCTAAGCTTCTTCCGCGCTACGGTTACGTTTGTTAACGCGACTCCTCGACCAACACGACACGTGTACAGACATATGTTCGCAAACAGCGGGAGGCTCCTCCGACGCGCCGCGCTCGGAGGCAGCTTTGCAGCTGCTGTGCCAGGTGTCACGTGATCATACGCGGTGGTGGCGAGCTTTGGGCTGGGCGGAGTCCGCGCGCCGCAATGTCAGTATACAAGCGCCTCAGTATGTCGACGGCACCTATACCACTGTTTTCAAACATGGAATAGGTCTACACATGGCCTTTTTTCGAAAGCACTTTCAAGCGCGGACCTGTCTCTGCAGTGTGGTATATTTGACAGGCGCACAGAACGCGTAGGTTTGTTTACAGCTCGAACGCAGTTCTTTTTTTTTTTTCAATCTTTGCATCCATCAGGATTTTTTGCTCACGGACAACGCCGCCTACACCGTACTTTCAGCGACACGGGACTGCGCTATCGCTTTAAATACTGATAACGGGATAAAAGAAAGGAGCAGTGCCTAATCGATCAGGTTTCGAACATCGACTGCGAGTACCCATGTCACATTTTCCCAAACGATCCAAAAATACCCGTGTCTTGTGCTGGAAATATTTACGACTCAATCGATGCTGGTGCTTGCATTTCTAACCACAATGCAGGCATTAATTTTTTTTATAAGATTAGCGAAATAAAGTACAGTCGGGAGGATTGTCTGTCGTGTGTTCATTGCGAAGGGAACCGGGAAAAGGGGAGCCGAAAATAACTGCAGTGGTGGTACTCATGTTGCAGAGCAAAGTTGTGCAATAGGCGCTCGTTAAATACTTAAGTTTAGATTTTTTTTGTTAACGAAGGAAATAACGAGCCAATGCGATACACGAAATGCAGTTATAGAAGCTGCGGAGACGAGCTTATTTTTCCTTGACCTATGTTGCACCCGGGGAAGCAGCGTCCATTGCCTTCTTCATAACCACAAATGAGATTTCCACAAAAACAGATAACGCGAACTGTCTTGTCCGTGAATCTTCTCAACCCGCGCCTGGTTATCGCCCTTGCACTTTTGACCTGACCTAACCTGTAGCCACATGCAGAGCTGCCTGATGATGTGTCAGCATACATGCATGGTGCACTGCAAAGTGCAGGCCAGTTTTTTTTAAAGAACTAAATGCACGACGTTTCGAATTAGGCACCTCTTAAAAGAGTAAAGGTTAAAGACAGTAACATATGGAAGCACACATATATCACCGAAGCTGCAACTGCCACTCCAGACGCATGGTGCCGGATAAACCGTGCGGGTTGGGAAAACAGCCGTTGACAGTAGCCAAAGAGCAAACTGGAGTTCGTGCATCAGATAGGCGGTCTCGCCGAATGGCCCATAGAGGGGGCGATAAGGCATCGACACGTGTTTGCGTCCACGAGCCTCCATCCCAGTGGCCCCGGCACAGCGGTATATAGACTATCTGGCGGATAGGACTGTTGCACATGTGCCTGTTCCGGCCTCCAAGCCAACGTGACTCGAGACAGAGGAAAAGTCGACCAGCGCTTGGCATGCATCCAGCGCCTGCAGCTATAGAGCTGGCGTGGTCGAAATCGATTGAAATCCGGGCCCGCTCTCCCACCCTTAAAACGATCCTTTTCTTCCAGACAACGGAGCTCATTTCCGCCATCTCGCATCAACCCCTCCTCTTCCTCCTCTCGGTCGCTCTCGCCGGCGCACTTTTATTAGCATATCTCGCCCGTCTCCGGCGGGCGCGGAGGCTGCCGGCGTGCAATGACTGGGCATCCCCAACAGGACCGAGGAAACGCTTCCACGAGGCGGCTTATAACGACAGAGGGTGGGGCGGGGCATATATCTTCTTTCGGGCAATACCGGCTGCACGAACAAGGCGAGAGTGGGGGGGGGGGGGGACGGATACGCAGGCCAGCTTCTCCAGCGCCACCGGGGGCTTTAATGCGTCTCGGCTAACTCGTCTCGCACTCAGTTATATAGCGCGAAACTTTCCCTGCCTCCCAGCCGACTTCCTGTATCTTCCCCTCCCGAGCGCTCGACGGGAAAGATGAAATGAATAGACGATATTTTCGCTTTAGGGCCACATGCGGGGTAATTCGTCGCAATGTCGTTACGCTTTATTTGTTTTCCGGGCAGCGCAGCCACTTTGGCCCGGATGGCGAGGAGTACTCTCCATCCCAGCCATCGTGCTCCGCGGGCTTTTCGAGCGGATGCTGCGACAAGACCGCCTTTCAGCCGTGCTTCTCCGCGATTACTCAGCCAGCGTTACGCGAGATGTATATATGCCCGACGAAGCCGCGAGGATGCAGGGGAGGGGACAAAACGAAATTTTATTGTCCCGTTACTCGTAGAACCGAAACTCTGCCGTTCTTCCACTATATACTGTGCTTAAAGAAAATCGGGTGCATAGACGCCCCCGATCGACATTAATGTGGTCGCATTTCAAAAAGGGCGTCACGTAATTCGAAAACTCACGGGTTTTCTTTTAAAACAATATTACGAACATCAGCCACGAAGTAGCATAAGGGTTGCAAGTCGGCACTCATTTAGTTTCTTTTTTTCTCTTACCTTTCTCGCCCAATCACCCCACCTTTTCCCTATTAACGCAGCAAAATAGCAAACAAAGAAATAATGCGCTGCACATATTTAAATGCTATGTTCTACAAAGGGAAACCTGAAATATGGCAGTGGACAGAAGAAACATGAAAACGACCTACAAGAAAATTGAAACAAGATTCAGTTAATCAACTGTTGCTATTTAGATCATTAACCCAGCATAGTACCCATATGTACACGTGCACAAACGATTGGCAACCTATCAATTTGGCTTCTTACGCAAACATATTTCCAAGTCTTCGTCAAAGCCTTCTTCCCAATCTGAAAACACGCAGCACGGATAGTCTTGAGTGTCCTCACCAGTTTACCAAAACATGACAAAATTCTATGCGTCCACAGAAAGCTATAGTACATACGCGAATGAGTCGGCGGGTTTTGCGCGCACTGGCTGCATCTCTCTCTCTCTCTCGCTATAAGTCTTTTTTTAAAACCTAGCTTGGGCACGCAATGAGCAGGTCTCTTATACCGCCAGGTGCTTAGCACCCCGCTAACCCGCTAGACAAGCGAGCCGCACATGTAGGCGTTGTATTCAGGGGCATATCCCCGATACGGAGAGGCTTCCCTTCGGTGTAATATTAATCGCGCAAGATGCTCGGCTCGGCTACTCCTTGATTCAGCGCCTACGGGTTCGCGCGAAGAACCACGGCACCCGGGGGACGGCCAGCGGAAGCCGCGCGACAGGAAAGAAGGGGAGCGCCGTCACGAACCCCGGCGTCATCCCGAGCAGCTGCGCGCTGTTCAGACCAGGCACGAGGGCGAAGGGGAAAAAAAAGAAGGCGAGAAAGAAGCCGAAACTATCCGGGCCTCGATTCGAGGCGCGTTCGGGCCTCGTTAGCAGAGGCCAGCGGCTCCTGTCAGCCGGGCGCTGACAAATCGCCAAGAAAAAAAAAAGGGGCCTCCTCAAAGTATACGGGCTTCACGCGGCCGCCTTTGTATTTCGGGCAGGAGCCGGTGTTCGAACTACGGCTGCAGGGCGGAGAAAAGAAACAGCGCTCGGCAGCGCCGCCGGCCAGCGGTGCAATCAGTCGCCGACGGCCACTGGAATTCAAACAAGCGGCCGGTGCAGATGGAGCCGGTGGCCCACGACGCTCTCTTTGTGTGTGTGTATGCCGTCGAGAATAGCCGCCCAGGGGCTCGGAATAGCTGCGAAAACAATCGCGTTTTCGTCGACCACACGCTCGACTGCGCGCCGAGAAAGCTCCCCAATATTTTTTTCGAGGGGGATCGCCAATTCCTCCGACATTGGCACTTTCCTAAAAAAAAATTGAAAAGAACAACGAAAACACCTCTCTCGGGAGGCCGAAAATACGCGAGCAACGCGTGGTGCTCTTGCTCGCAGCCAATGTCAAAGGTTGCGTGCACTGGCGCGCCTCGATCGTCCGCACCGAAAAACGCTGTCGTCTTGAACGTCGGCAGCGAAGTTTCTCAGAACGAAGCGTCCGCCGCCACGTCGGCGGTTAAGTACTGAGCATTTCAAAATTTGGCAGACTTGCATGCAGTCGACTTCGCAATTACAGGAAAGCCCCACTGCCGATATACGGTACTCCAAATCGTGCGATGCCTTCTTATGCTACGGTGAAGAAATCCAGAGCAAGTGAAAGCTAAGCAAAGACCGTACACCAATGGCATCTACGCCCCTGAAGTTTGTTCTTGCTGGACTCATGCGGTCAATGCTTGCCTTCTAAACGTGTTAACAGCAAGAACCTGCGGCGTTCATCATCTACATTATTATTATTATTATTATTATTATTATTATTATTATTATTATTATTATTATTATTATTATCCTCATCATCTCACACATACTGTCCACACATTGAGTATTCACAGTGCATCGACACTTTTCTGGGACGCTTGCGGTAATGCACGTAGCTACACCGTGAAGAAGCAAGAACAACTCATAACGGTTACGCAAATTCATTTTGCATCCGTTAGGCGTCGCAAACTTCGTGAACGCTTCTCGGCGGGAATGCACCATACACTCTCGCTAATAATTCAATTTACTCGGAGAAACTCCAGTACAACGAAGTACACGACATTGATAGTGAGCAAGGATTCTCGAGACCTCATTGTTGTCAGTCGCACTGATCATTCTTTCGGAGGTGCACAATAAGAAAAAAAAAAGTATGAGAGACAGCTTTAGAAAGACAGGGAGAAGAAGGATGGCCAATCCCGTTCGCACCGCGCCCGTTTTGTTGTACCCGTCCCATTTCTGTGGCCTTCTCTTTTCACATGACGGCCGATTGTTCTTCCCAGGGCTTGTTCGAGCACAGGACGACCCCGCGCGGGACGCTGGTGATTGGCACCGGAAGCGACGAGGCTCAACAGTTCCGAGCGCTCAAGGCAGTGACTCAGCGGCAGGGGGTGACTTAACACGTTCAATTCGGAAATTGCCCTCTCCGCGGCCCAAGCATGCACCGAAACAACATAAATAACGGACCGTGGCATTATCTTGGAAGAACAGAGAGAAAGAGGGGTAAAAAAAAAATAAAGTGTGTCGCGAAACAGCTCAACGAGGCACCCGGGCCACCGCCATCAAGCACAAAACTGGCACCCCCCCCCCCCCAATCCTACCCCTCGCGGCGCTAGAAGAGAAATGATGGAAATGCGAAGGGGAAAAAGAAGAAGAGATGCTGACGGGGGAAGCGACGGAACTGGCAGATACCCAGCTCCATTTTAAACGAGCTTAATCGGCCGGGCCTCGTTTCTTTGTGTGTCTCTATTGCTTCTCGCTCACCCCCTCCACGCGTGCGAGCTATTATCATTACAATACTTTGTAGTGCCTTCCCTTTCGTCTTGTTCATTACCTCTTGGCGCCCCCTCCCCACGGGCCTTGTCCCGGCGCTATCAGAGTGCTTCCAATTACATTCCATCAAGCTGTCGTTAGACGCCAAAGGTTCGCTCCCCTTAGCGTGTCCTTTGCCGACTGTGCTCGCACACATAGCGCCGCGGACGGTGTATCGAGCGCTTCCTCGAGATCCAATTTCTTATGGCAGCACCATGAATGGCTCTCGGTCGTCGCGCCAGCGCACCGCGGCGCTCGAGCAGCGCTGCTTCCTCCGATGGGGAGCCTGCTGCAGAGTCGGTCGAGTTTTGGGATTCCTCTTCGGATCGTATAAGTTACTCAACGTCAGGCCACCTCCTCCCCCCAAGTCTCTCCTCCCTCATGAACCTCCGGAATGGACAGAGCGGAGAGGATCAAGACCCGATGGTGACAGAACGCCCCTCCACGAGCGGGAGCAAGAAAAAAAAGATTAGAAGCCCCGCCCAGAAAAAAGAGAAACAAAAGGAAAGCGTGATTGAATAGGCTTGCGGTAATGAAATAACGAAAACCCCTCGAGAGGAAAAGAGACATCAGAAATCCAAAGCAAACCGGAGGACACGTAGCCTCATCAAGTCATCGCACTGCCTCGCGGCACAGGGTTCGTTTTCTGTATATTCATTTCCCAGGGAAAAGCCTACATATATAAAGCGGGGCCTTGTCTGCAACATTGAAACAAAAAGCCAGTCCCACTCGCACTGACAAGAAAAGACAGGAAGGAAAAACTATCTTTTTCCGGTGTAGTAACATTCGCTGTCATTTAATACCGGTGTCGAGCATCGGCTAAGCAGAGCGCATCCACGAAAAAGCTTTCCGTTCCACCGAAGGCGAAGAGAAATCGCAGCCGAAAACCCGGCTGTGAAACTTCCCACATTTGCCTCGTTCAGGAGGAGGGTAATCATTTAATTCCCTTACATATCGTTGTGACACAGTTGACACCACCGGAAGTCTGTTCAGTCGCCGCAGCGATGACTTCCCAGCGCCCGCACAAAGTTCTGAACAGAACTTCCAGCTTAGGCTTCTTCTTTATCACTAAATACTAATCCGCATTTGCGCTCCACTTTTGCGACGCTAGTATACAGCGGAACGCTAAACAGGTCCCGAGAATGCTTCAGGAGCCACAGCAGAAAATTGTGCACCAGTTTAAGGTCACAGGTGCACTGCGATGCGCGGAGCTAGTTTGCACTAAATGTAATTTTTTTTCAAGCATTCTATCACTTATGCGCAAAACATTCAGTTACCGAAGATGCGAATATAACGCAAGCATGCGTGACTTGCACGACTTCTTTTCGCGCTGGGCATAGTACCTTCAGACAGGTACTCGCGAAACAGCTGAGCGTAGGTGTTCTTTTGTTCCTCGTTTTCATAAAAACATTTAGAAAAGGAATGTATTTTTTTTCATTTTCATACAGGTTGGAATGAATATTAACTTTTTTGAGTTAAGGTGGGAATGTAGTTACTACCATTTATGTGTGTACTGCAATTCGTTATTTCTACATGCCATGTAACGCCGATTAAAAATGACTGCATGTTTACGATGCCACTGACGCGCTTGCTCCGCAATGCTCGAGACGAAAAAAAAAACGCATTACTTTTCGATCTACAGTTGAGAAACTTTTTTAAATGTTCCCAAATAAAGCTGCAACAACTTGACACAGGCGTTTCGTTGACCTGACGCCGGAGTTAGCGAAGTGCCGTCGTCCGAGATGCGCGCAAAACGGCACACTGCGAACGAAAGTGCGTTTCGCATGTCTTTTCTAGCAATTGTAAACATCCTTAAAACATGTACGGATCTGTGGCCGAATTCTCAAAGCTTTACATTCGCAAGTGACGCACATGGGCAGACAGCCTCCGCTATCGATATGGCCACTTTAAAAATTGGTTGGACTTCGTTCTCACGAAAGAGTCTAGCGGAAGAACTTTTCGAGTTCACGGGAGACCTCGACATTCAGTTGTATAGCTCGACGTTTATTCCGTCTACCTTAATCTATTATGCTATACAAACCAAAATATTTCACCCTTCGTAATTGTAACGTTATACCACCGCCATCAAGCACAAAACTGGCACCTCCCCCAATCCTACCCCTCGCGGCGCTAATCCGTAGCGCCGTGCGTTACGGATTATCAGATACGGTTTGATTAGTGCTTTGTGCAGTAAGATGACAGCGCGGCTTCTCGTCTATAGCAAGGAGTGTACGCGTTATTAACGTTCACTCCCTCTGATTTTTTTTTTTTCAGCAGCTGCAGCGATGAGCTGCTGCGCGTGTCGCCCCAATCCCTCACTCCCACATCCGTTTCAGGGCACAAGCTGCCGCGAGATGCAACTTTTCTCGCGGGTCAGCGCACTATATGCAGTCAACACGCGCAACCCCCCCCCCCCCCCCGGAACATCTCACGCACCTACCGTTTTTTCCACCGCCCACGGCCCGACTCGCGCTCTATCGACTGGCGCCGCGCGATCTATTTTCCGCTCCTTCGATACGGCCAGCCTAGTTTTGCAGAGTTTTTCTTTCCACCCCAGCAGCCAAAACCAGCGCGGCCCGCCCCCAAACGCCGGTCCACAGCTGTTTCTCGCAGCAGCCACCTTGTGTCGGAGGAGAAGTTAGCATTTGTCATCGCAGACCGGCGTCGTCAGCGGCGCGACCTCGCCGTCGGCTTCGCACGCGTGGCCCACTTTCGGCGCATATTGCGCCGAGGCCCGCAACGCGCCGCGATATACGTGAAAGACGCGGTCAGTTGGCCGCCTCTGATTTGCATGCGGCGCCGGCCCTGTGACGGCCGCATGTATGCGCGAAAACGCGCCCGACGCGAGTAGCTTCAGCCCACTCTATCTATTTATAACAGTGCGCATTCGGAAACGGGCCGGACGCCCCCGCAGAGGGAAGCACAACCGACAGGGCTGACACAACACGTGCTCCCATTGCGCTGGCGTCACACTTGAAACAAAACGCCGTCGAACTTCGAGAAACGAGAAAACAGACCGCTGAGAGAGAAGCGCGAAGGAAAACATGATTCTTTTTTTTTTCTCTCTCTCTCAGTCGTTCTTCGGACGCGTACCCTATATATATGATAATGCACTTTATGTTTTCCGCCGTCCCGTTTTTTGATGAATTCTGGGCACACGCACCATTCCGGTCACCGCTTCTACAAGGTTCCAGTCAGAGAGAGAGAGAAAAAAAAGTCCATAATCCACAGTATGTATAGTAAGTAGCACAGCCGCGCTGTACATACGCATACCCGGTTTCAGTCTTTATCTTTCGATTCCTATATGTATATATTTTTCTAATCACAGCGCAATAAACCAACACGGGCATAAGACAGCTTTGAGCAAACAATCCGTTCCCTATATATCTCCAAACGAGCGCAAGGGCCTGACGGCCATCATCCATGTATACATAAATGCACAGCGATCAGATGCAGTTGATATCCCAAACATACGAAAATACTTATCCGAAGACTTTTTTTTTTGCATGATGACTCACGCACTGATAGGTGAATAAATAAATAAATAAATAAATAAATAGCTGCGCCGCAAGCGAACTTCATTGAACGCTTAGGCGACGCATCCAGTTGCCGAGCCGAAAGGAAGCAGGAAAGTTTAAAGGTTAAATGGCGTGTGGATACGTGTTTAACTTGAAAGTTGGTCGAAGCTTGAGTAAATCATTTCCAGCTTCGAAAAAAAAAAAAGCCACGCACAGATACATTGCAGAGGCTAAGGGTCACACCAACAAAGGAGTCTTTCTTTTTTATTTCCTCCCGAGACGACAAGAAGTAAAATCTCGTCCCTTGGCACCTTCCAGGAATGTCGTCAGCGTTGCAAGAAAATAACAATAAACCTTCTCACGCCACGACGCACAGATAAGCACGCGCCACCGACACACATCTTTGGGTTGCACAAGCGGCTGTCTCCTTCCCCTCCCCGCCAAAGCAGCCTCTGAGATTTCTTTTTATTTTCTTTTTCGCGTTCTAGCTATGTACATGTTTGGACGTTTTCAAAAATAAAAAAAAGGAAATAGGAGATTGAGAGGGAGCAAGGAGAGTCTACGCTCAGCGAGGGGTCCCACCTTGCAAGGGACTAGCGAAAGAGCAGGCGAACCTGAAGACGACGCTCGTTCGCCTCGAGTCGCCTGCATTCCAGCGAGGGTATCAGAGGTGGCCGCTAGGGCGGCGGCGCATGTATCACGAGATGACGAGAACCGTCTCTCCACCTCTCTCTCTCTCTCTCGTCATTATTAATCTTCGGCGCAGTAGCGTTGTTTGTTAGGGGTCCCCGCTCGCGGTCCGGAATGGTTTGGAATAAATGATCAGCGGAAATGGTTCCGAACGGTCATTGGCAGGGACGTGCGCTTGGCGGGTCCGAGCGTATGGCTTGGACTCAGCCCCCCTTCCCCTCGCTCCTCCACTCCCCGCTTCTCTACACCCTGCCAGCGCGAGTGATAGCGTCTGAATCAATAACGAACTGCCCCGAGGCTTCGGTCATCAAGACAGCAGGCATGGGTGTATATTAAAAAAAAGAAATGAAAAGCAAGGATCCACGCGCCACCGGGTACACGGTTGATGAAGCTCTCATTTAGGACATGCGCCACGAGAGAGGCAGGGCACGAGAAGAGCGGCTAGGGCACCCGTTAAGACGAACATCGTTTGCACTAATATCAAATTAAATTCTTTTCCAGTCGTAATCTCATTAGGAAGGCAGATCGCAACGTCTCCACACTGCATTTAATACGAGCACGCTGTTCTTCCAGCCAGGGACGACATCTCGCACAGCGGCACACAAAGTAAAGAATTAAGCTGCAGCGTTCCTCGCAATCAAGCGCAGTGGAGCCACTCCTGCTGCATCGATGCTTTTTTTTTCCCCCTTCTTCTCACCACAATTTCTTGCCCTTCCTTCCGCTATATTGTTATTCGCGTTTCGTACCATTTTGGTAAAATCAAAAGCAATTAATATGCGCTTAATGACTATTCGATTCGGCTCCGCGTGCACGATCGCAAAAATAAGAAATCGGTCACTTCCAGCGGGGACTCGGTCGCGAAACTCTTTCCACTCGGCCGGACATACAGCAGCGTTCGCCTGCGCGTTTTACAAGGCGTCCCACCTCCGCCGTTCACCCGGCGGGCGTCGCTTCACTGTACTCCTTAAAACGCAAACCCCACGGGATTGTTTGATGTCGTTGTTTTATAGTTCGTCGCTGGGCGAACGCGCGCAGCACCTGCTTTTCTGGGAAACTCTCGGAGAAAGAGAAAGCAAGCTTGCCTTCGTCTGCGGCGGTCGTTACGACACGAAAAGAAGTAATCAAATTCACAGAGTGCTTCGATTTGATTCGCATTTGTGAGGCACCACGCAAGAACGATTCGGTCCTTTTCTTTGGTCCGCTCTTTCTTTCTGCACGTATAAGCGACCCGACGTCGTGTTTATAAGAGCGCGCGCGCTCTGCGGGCACCGCATGCGAGGACGGGAAGAATCTTTGAGTCGGTTGTTTTTTTCAATATGAACGCGCAAGTTCGTTTTCTTTTTTTTAAATTTTACCTCAGATGATGGGGTCACTAAAATAATAACGATAACTTCACTGCGGAACGTGGGTAACGAAACAAACCATGCCGGCAAAACGAAAAAAAAAAGATAGAGACGTTCGATTTGTGTGTGTGTGTGGCCGGTTACGTTCACTGCACTAACCACCAGATAGATAGATAGATAGATAGATAACTTTATTGTACACCGAGGGAGGAGAGTCGGGTTTTACCCCGACGCCCCTGCGGGCCGCTCCCACGTTGGAACAGGCAGGGAGTACCTGCCTGCGGCATCGTGGGCCCCTTGGACTAACCACCAGATTGATTTTTTTTTCACAGGTGCACGGGCCCAAAATAGGCCACCCGAAGCCCTCCGTGCGTTCAAAGCGCATCGCAGAAACAACGGAGCTGCCCTACTTGTCACTGTCACTATACTAAAGTGGGAACACGAGAAAACAAAACAAAGAAGAGAAAGGAGAAGAAAAAAATGCGCGTTCGTAGATGAAAAAGGGCAGGGAGAACGAGAGTAATAGAAACGGCGGCTGACCAGTGACGAGCGAGGAGGGCGACCGCGCCTACACACGGTCACGCGACTGCTGCCCTGGCTCCGCGGGCGGTCCCGCGATGCACAACGGCAAAACGTTTTTTTTTTTTTTTCTCCTCTTCCGAGCGGTGTCGGGCCTCGGAGCGCGAAGGTCATTCACCGGCCTGTGCGCCTCCGCACGCCCGTCAGCGGCCTCAGATCGATACGGGGGTGGCGGTCTACTTTCCGCCGCATCTTCCCGCCTCCCACTCTAAAACTCCCCAACTGTGCAGTGGAACCTTTCAACGCCCATTTTCGTCGAGGCTCTGGTGGTAGTAAGCGACAGCCGCCGTTCATACGCCACCTGCAGGCTCTGCGGGAAAGCCTCCAGCCGCACGATGGTGGAGGCGAGCGGGCGGAAATGATCGCCCTCTCTCCCCTCACTCGCATGACTGGATTTGGTGATCAGGTGGATTCTTTCTTTTTCTCACATATTTGTTGTCCTATGTAGCAGAGGACGTTGTCTGGAATTTCTTCAGTATATGAGCGTACAGTGAGCAGTAGTCTGCGATTCCTCTTCAGCTCAGTTCACATCAAGGACCACTCCGGGAGGTTCATACGATACCTAATTGGTTAGATTATTAAAAAGAAGGAAGCAAGAAAGTGAACGTGCTAAAAAAGCCACGCTAAAAAGTCAGAAAACATCGAGACTGGGAAGACGACGTGTATACATGATACACTCTGATGCCATAACTGTGACATTAATGCTGCAGCACTAGCGCGGTCTAAAAGGATTAATCAAAGGAAATTAAGGCTTCACATTACGTACCTTTCCTATCTGCTAAATGCAGGCAACTAGACGTGTCGTCATATTGCAGCCTTTAAGTAGCACGTTTAACATACGCACTCGACTCACTCCACTCGCGCTGGCGCAGCCGGGGCGCTGCAAACGCGTCAAGCTCCTAAACGCGGAAATGTGGGAACGCTGGTACATTGTGACATATATGTCCACACTTATGGTCTGTGCGAGCTGATGAAGAAGCGAATATCAAGAATGTAAATGTAACTCCCGTAAACGTCGCTCAACCTAACTTCCCCTCAGAAGTCTACTTGCTTAACCGCGCACAATCACCACGATTAAAAGCATGCGAGTGGTGCACGCACCTCTTTAAGGCACACATTCATCATGTATATATATATATATATATATATATATATATATATATATATATATATATATATATATATATATATATATCAATCATCATCAGCCTGTCTACGTCCACTGCAGGACAAAGGCCTCTCCCATGTTCCGCCAGTTAACCCGGTCCTGTGCTTGCTGCTGTTAATTTATACCCGCAAACTTCTTAATCTCGTCTGCCCACCTAACCTTCTGTCTCCCCCTAACCCGCTTGCCTTCTCTGGGAATCCAGTTAGTTACCCTTAATGACCAGCGGTTATCCTGTCTACGCGCTACATGCCTGGCCCATGTCCATTTCCTCTTCTTTATTTCAACTATGATATCCTTAAACTCCATTTGTCCCCTAATCCACTCTGCTCTCTTCTTGTCTCTTAAGGTTACACCTACCATTTTCCTTTCCATTGCTCGCTGCGTCGTCCTCAATTTAAGCTGAACCCTCTTTGTAAGTCTCCAGGTTTCTGCTCCGTAGCTAAGTACCGGCAAGATACAGCTGTTATATACCTTCCTCTTGAGGGATAGTGGCAATCTACCTGTCATAATTTGAGAGTGCTTGCCGAATGTGCTCCACCCCATTCTTATTCTTCTAGTTACTTCAATCTCGTGGTTAGGCTCTGCGGTTATTACCTGACCTAAGTAGACATAGTCTTTTACAACTTCAAGTGCACTATTACCTATCTCGAAGCGCTGCTCCTTTCCGAGGTTGTTGTACATTACCGGTCCCCCTTTTCTGGAGATTAATTTAACCTCCGAATATATATATATATATATATATATATATATATATATATATATATATATATATATATATATATATATATATATATATATTCGTCCTGCATGCGAGAAGGCACCACGTAGTCGCTCGTATCTATCAAAGTGAGTACAAAGAGGGCCCCTTCAATTCCGAGCGCATTCATCTGCAGACAAGTGGTGCGCTAACAAGGAAAGAATAAATGCAGGTGGGCGGGTTCGCGCGAAATTGAAAGAATGCCGACGCGCCACAGACGACGGGGGCGAGTGAAAAATGTGCGGGGGAGCAGTTATGGGGAAGCCGTGCCACCAAAAAGGCGTCAGATGTTGCCCTTACCGATGGGCATGGTTGCAAGACGCGGCACGAGCCAGCTCGTCTCTGCTGAAGAGAGGAAGCACCGTTGTCCGTTGCAGACGAGACTGCTCATAGCTCCCTGCTATTGATTCATTTATTTTATTCCCCATATTCCCCATTCAGCAAGGATGTTTATAGAAATCTGTTTCGTCAGGCTGAGAAATGACTTTAAAAAGTTCAAACCCGTGGCTTTAAAAAGTACAATCTACGCTGTAAGAAGACATAAGAGCCATTTCCAGCCGCCATTGATTCCGAACTAATTTGCAATCGAGTGCACGTCAACTATAGCAACGAATTTTTTTAATGAAAGAAAGAAGATACAGAATAGCAACGCCTGAACCAAAAGACAGCCGAGTCGCTATGGAAGAGCTTTTTTTTTTTTTTCGCTGACGCAACGTCTCAAACCTCACGTTCTACTGTGTCTTTTCAGATCAATCATTGGTGCGTGATCCAACGAAATTGTATTTTGAGCGCTGCGATGTTCACCATGAGGCTCAACATACAATAACTATACGGTAGCCCCCTTGTCTGTGCTAGCTACCGAATATTTATACCAGCCACTTATGGAAGTCAGATGAGGTCAACGTTGTGATGCAGTTAACACTTCGATTCGAAACCAAGATGGTCGTATACTTCCCACCATCAAGAGCGTCTCAAGGAGTATCGACCGAAATGGGGAGTGCACACTTGCACCAACACTGTTTGCATAGAGTTTCCAGACATTAATCGGATGTTAATCCTGCTTTCATGTTTCGATCCAGCACAACCCAACGCACCCCTGCTTACTGCCCCTTACGTTTGTCTTCCATGGGGGAGTAATTCTGGCGGGAACATACTCCCCCAACTCTAGAGCAGGGCAACGAATCTGAGACAAAGCTCATTGGCGGCCAACAAATTGCGTCCCAGAAGCACTCGGCGACCACACACACGCAAAGAAAGAATAAAAATCCACGCGCTCTCGGTTTCATGGGCAGGCCCCTGCGCTCTTTTGGCTGCCTTCGGCCGGCTCCGGTCGCGCCTCCCGTGGGGAGTTCGGGGCCGCGCCGCCACCCGCAGGAGCAGCAGCGCCCCAGGGGGAATCGCGCAGCTACCGAGGCACGCAGTCCGACCCGATTATTTCACGGTCCGAGACACCGGTCCCCCTTCTCGGCTCCATTGTTGCGCCGGAGAGGATTCATGCCGAAGGGAGCGCGCCACACCGCGGGTTCATCGAAAGCGGAGCCCGAGAAAGCAAAATACTATACGCTTCTTGCCAGCTAACAGGTGTTTCTGAACCCAGTCCCAACTCATTCTCCGGCCACGTGGACTCAGCTATGCCAGGCTCGAATTGTGCGTATGTTGGACGCTCGATTCAACACGCCCGTTCACTTTTTTTTTTTTTACTTCCATCGCTTTTCCCCAATCTGCGCGCTCCTCGGACCGCTTTATTTGAGGTAATCCTTTTTTTTTTCACCTCAATCTTTTCGGCGCACCCTCCTCCTCAGTCTTGTCCCAGCAATATGCCACGCGCAGTGGCAGAGCGGAATCTTACCGTCCACATGTTCCTGTTACCCGTGGTCGGAACACCAAATGAGCTCGCGAAAACATGTCCCATCGCTGACCTTTTATTCTCTGTGGAAGGCGCATGCCGACTCTTACTCTTTTTTTTTCTTAAGCGCTAACGATTGTTGCACATGCTGCAACCTTCTGACATAAGCTGCGAAATGCGGATGATTTTTTTTTCTTTTACCGGTGAATCGCCAAAGATAAGAAAGTAGAAAGCACTTCATTAGAGCGTTAATTGCGGCAGTCCCGTCTCTCTTTCTCACTCTGTCTATTGCAGCAGCGCCAAAAAACGCCTTCAGCTAGGTGAAAAGTTTTACTTAAACAAGCTGCCTAGGCAGTAGATGCAGGCAGTCGATTAGCTTTCTAATTCTTCGTGTGCGGCCACACTATGTTTTCAATGAATTCCCAATCAGGGATCTTTAACCGTGCCGACCCACTGTTTTGTGAATAATGAGGGCACAGATTTATTAACCCGTCATTATTAGCATTGTTTACCTTCATCCAGATTGCTTCCTTTATTTACTATAGAGACAAACGCTATAACCAATGTACAATTACTCAGATAACATATGGAGCGCGCGGACATCACCGAATTTTAACGCGTGCATGGGCGACAGCGAGAACATGCACACACAAAGCGAGCGCAAATCATTATGGCGAATCTCATTGTCAGTCATGGCAAGATATAGCTCTGTCCACGCGCACGGACGCACAACTCATGCAGTTACATAATCGCAGTATTCCATTCTCCACCTACGAAAAATGTTAACAAATATTCGAGGTACGGCATGGGACAAGTCCGAGACAAGGAAGACAATAACAACGTTCCTCTGCGGCATCGCACTCGTAATCTACAGTGTCTTCAATGTACACGAGTACCTGATTGCTCCTACAAACCAAACAACCGAACAATAACCATCTACGAGACCATTCGATACCCGGAAATGCTTATTATATAAGACTCCTCATTTTTATCCACGACACAGCTGCGTCTGACGACTGCGCGTGACGTAACGAACCAATTTTCGAGTCGAGTTTGTTTATAAGGCAATGGGCGCTGCTGGGGTCTGAATGGAATAAGAAAATCATTTTACAATGCATTCTAGGGGGACAACAAAAAATAAATAAAGCGTTTCGTTGACCACTCGCACTGCGTGTTCGCCGTTAGTCTCTGTATATATATTAAACAACCATAAATGGTGTAGAGTGATCCACTTGAATCGAAAACAGAATTTCATCAGTGCGATGATGCTTTCTCCACCATTATGTCTTTTTTGTTTTTTAACCACGTCAGATACGAGATGAAGGAGTGACCTGTTCCCAGTTAATAAACAACCGATAGTTAACCGCTAATGCTACAGCTTTTAGCAAAAGTATTTCAACATGCTGTTGTTGGGATTAAATGTTCCTGCCAGAGCCGAAAGCAATTCGAAGCGCTCTTTAAAACGCCCTTTTTTATAGTAACCATCGAAAAAATTGCGATTTTTACTAATACGCCTCACCAAAGCACCACCCACGTTATTCCCGACCAAATAAGAAAGATTATGTTGGACGGCATCGTTCCAATCCCAGTTATGAAAAAATACTACTTTTTCATTAAAATGATAACAAGGTACACAATTACGAGGTGGCTAGCCCAGTTATTGACAGGCGAGCGAGCACGCGGCGGACACGGATGTATGCACGAAAGGTCACGGGAAAGATATCGTGACGTCCAACAAAGCGTAAATATTCTCGTTATCTGCGCGCTGTGGATAGCACAGTCACATCTCGCTCCGCGTATTTTAACGAAGCACCACTGCCCTGATCAAAAGCCACCGAAGCCGGTAGGGACGTGGTTCTTGTTTTATAGTTTTACTGAACGAGCTAATAAACTTGACAACAAACGTGTTATCTCCTGGCAACGTTCAGTCAGGCGTCACAGAAAGAGCTGTCAATGCTCACAAACAATATTAAAAATTTAGTTCACTGTTGATTTCCACAGTTTATTGATTGATTTGTGGGGTTTAACGTCCCAAAACCACCGTATGAATATGAGAGACGCCGTAGTGGAGGGCTCCGGAAATTTAGACCACCTGGGGTTCTTTAACGTGCACCCAAACCTGAGTACACGGGCCTACAACATTTCCGCCTCCATCGGACATGCAGCCGCCACAGCCGAGATTCGAACCCGCGACCTGCGGGTCAGCAGCCGAGTACCTTAGCCACTAGACCACCGTGGCGGGGCTTCCACAGTTTACATGCAATAAGCAACAATTAAATACTAAAAAATGACAAAACGTTTCAAAATACGAAACTTTGAAAGAACTCTGCTAATGAGTACCAGCCAGTCACGTGCGTTGTGAATGTGACCTCACTGAGCACGCGCGATATATACATGTCACCTAGAAATGCTATATAGTATAGCGTGTATATAGGGAGTTTTCGGATACAGCGACTCCATACAGGTCGCGAATATGCGGGCGATATAGACAGACAGCCAGTCGCGCAGTAGGTCTGGCTGCCGTTTCCTTCTAAAATGTCAAGCAGTGCTATAAAGAGAGAGAGAGAGAGAGAGAGAGAGGACTACAGCACATACGGAAAGCCCACAAAGGGGCGACTTGTAATCCACGCCAACGGCACCGGCGACAAAGGCCCGTTCCGATCGTTCGCACCTGCTCCCAGAATGAAGTGGCGCGTCGCCGGGGCTTCACTGTTTGTGGCGCCCGCATGGCGTTAAAAGGGGAACCGGCGGCAAAATGCGCACCCGGCCACTGCAGCCGCGGGAACAAGCGGTCGCGTAATTACGTCGGCTGCGATGAGGGATCATTTTTAATTAACCGGCGACTTACCAGTCTGGCAAAGAAACGTCGTCTTGGCCGTCGCTGGCCTCGTCAGCGCGTGCGGGCGCGAATATCTGCCCCCCCCCCCCCAAAAAAAAAGAGAGAAAGGACCCACCGGCCCAGCGGCGTCGCGCTTAAATGGCTGCGCCTGTTGAGCATGTTTGCTGCAGTCGGCAACGGAGGAAGCGGCCACTGCTGCCGCCTCGGCGCACAGTCACACAGGCCACGTTCTTGCGGATAAGTTGGAATTGCTCTGCGATGAGGGCGGCTCATCGTAATAGATGACATTCCCACATCACCAAATGAGTACGGCAAAAAAGATCAGACGAAACGCGCGACTGCAAGTCACTACGCGAACAAAAAACAAAACAAAAACACGCCACTTCATTATTATTATTATTATTATTAATATTATTATTATTATTATTATTATTATTTCGCATTTACAGAGGCTAAGCAACCCCTCGCAAAACGTCCCTGCACATTCCACACACGCACCAGCTTGCGGCTATGCAGATGTGGAGGGTCATAGGTCATCGCATACTCAGCGAGGCCCTTCACATCACAATGGGCAACTCGCGATCGGTATAATACCTAGGCTGGCCGGTGCATTTACTCGGCACGCCATTGGTAACGTCCGTAACGTTGGTAATATTAAGCTCCGTGTTGACCGTAGCGTTTCCGTTAATTTCTTTTGTCTTACATTTGCGCCGCGTTTAAGGCCGCCCCAAAACGCCTCGGGAGGAGGACAGCTCGGAAGTGCGACAAGTACGAATGCCGCGCTTTCGATGTACGTGACCGCGCACTTCATTAATGCTGTTGCCGAGTGTATACGTGTATAGACGCGCGCGATGGGCGGACGGCCTATGCGTGTGTTCGCAATGCAACAAGCGGCCATTACGGCGCGTCGCCTCGTTAGCCAGCACACAGAGCCGTTTCGTCCCTCCCTCTCTGCGAACGAGCACTGGCTGCAGCACAACATTTAGGCTATAAAGTGGACCGACACGTCGTCCGACGCCAACGAAATGCGGACCCGTATAAATGCCCGCAAAAGCAAGAATGCTGACGCATGCGAGTTTACGATAGGAGCACATCCACACGTTTGAACGAGCGGCACGATAAAAAATAGCTCCGCGAAAAATGCAAAGATTGCGCACTACTCTTGAAGCATGGAACCTCAGTGGGATACGATTCGGAAGACGCAGCGAGCACGCCATTGTAATCATTCCTCAGATGTTAAGCCTTCTCGGCGGATACGAGCGCACAAAAAGAAAAAAAAAAGGAAGAAAGCTTGGACTTCTGTGGTTGAACTCGCTGAAAGGCGAGAGAGAGAAATGAAGATAAACAATTCTTACAGGTGAAATAATACCGCGCCCCCCCCCCCCCTTTTTTTTCATGCATGACAACGTGCCGAAAGTAAGCGCCACATGGTTTGTAAAAAAAAATTCAAATTCAAAATGGTTATTTGAAGTTACGTATTATATGCACATTTGGTTGACGTGCGTCCATTCCGGGAGCTTCTTTGAAAACTGTCATGTTTGTAGATTTAGCAGTGAGAATGACATAAGGACTGTAATTCGTAAAGGCCAGTTGATATAAAATATCGAAGTTCAATTATAAAATTCTCCTAAATTTTCATTTTTACTTATGTTTACGACAAAGAGAATGTTAGAAGGATAAATACTAAAACGCGAACGAAAGAAAAGCATGTCTAAAATAAAACGCAGCTCCCGCACAGTGGAAGACAGCGTGCTCGACAAGACGACAGGGCCCATTGTCGTGCCCGGACGATCGACGCGCGCGACAACAACGACGAATTAATGAAGCATTGTTGGAAAGCGACGGGGTTTTTTTCGTCCGTTTCCTTCGATGCTTGCTCTCGCATTGTGTGCGAGCGCCCAGCCCGCCGGCCAACGGCTCCCGAGTCCTGGCACCTGCGGCGCCCTTCCACAGCGCCCTCTCCCGACCGCGCTGACGGCAAGCGCCGCAATGCGTGCCAACCACCCTTTTGGGGGCGCTCGCCGAACCTGCTGGATCGCCACCACATTTCCGAAAATCAGACGAACACGGTGTGCTCAAGAAGGACGCAGGGACGACGCCACGGGTGCCGAGCCACGAAGCAGTGCGTTCGATGCGACGGATACTGGAACAACGAAGAATTTAAAACACGACCTGTTCGGAAGACGAAAATGATGCTTCTGAGACCCAGGCCCGGAGTTCCGTTTTCTTTTTTTTTTTTTCGACAAAATGAAAATGTTTTCTTGGAGCAACATTTGTGAGCGCTGTAATGAAGGGAGTGCAAAAAAACAGCAGAAAAACAGCAAAGTGTACAAAAGAAGCGAAGCCGTGATGATCTCAGAAGTCGAAGCACAGCGAAGCATCGAAACTACGCGGCCGTGTCCAAGGAGAATGATAAGCAAGGAGAATGATAAGGAGGGGGGGGGGGAGGCACCGTTTCGTGTGTAGGCTCTTTCTCCAAAAAACCGAAGGAACAGCGGCACTTCCGGAGACCCGAATTCAGTTTCCTGAACAAAAAAAAAAAAAGATACGACGCCCAAACGGGGGATGGCTGCTCCGATATAGCGTGTGTCCGTGTTCTGCGAGCCCACTCGGGAAAGAAACCGCACGAATTATCGAAGGAGAGGAGCAGCGCAGCTCCGCTCCATCTCGACAAGGCATCCGCTTTTATGCTGCGGTCTCCGCACGTACTTTGCTTTCTCAACCACCTTTGTTTTTTCTCTTTCTGCATTCGCATACCGTCTACACAGCCCCTTTCACAATTTTTTCTCTCTCTCTTTCTCGCTTCTCCCATCATTGTATCCTGGTTTTCCATCGAAGTACCCTTGTATATACAGCTCCAGGGTTTGCATTTCTGTTAAAATAAGAAACGAAAGCAAAGGAGAAAAAAAAAGCAGGAGATCCGGAGACATGACTGAATTTCGCGGGCGCAACGATGCTTTTTCCATCGCATTGCCGTCGAGTCGTTGAGCGTCTTCTCCTCTCTGCTCCATTCTTGGCAGACAAAAAAAAAACCCGAAAAGGAAAGCGGGAATATAAGGGAAAGTGAGGGAACACAAAGGGAGTAAAGAGAGGAATAAAAAGAAAACATCTTCCATCTGATTTGAAAAGGAGACTAACGCTCGAGTGAAATTGGAACCTTTGCTCCTTTTTACCTCTTTTTCTACCTCCGTCTCCTTAGCCGTGACGGGAAGACACTACACCATACGAGCGGCGTCTCTCGTTTCCAGGACCCTTGCCACGCTCCTTTGGAGTTCTTCTCTCCCCTCAAAGGACAGTTCTCGGGAGAAGATTTACTGTTCAGCGTGCAGCCTGTATCAGCGAGCCCATTTTTCAACTTCCGATAGTTTCTTTATCTTGTTCACCTGCAAACCAGCTGCCCCACCTCCCCCCTATCACGTCCCGTGCGAATAGAAAAGAGAGCTCTCCTCCTCCTCCCCCCAATTTCCAAATAAACAAAGGGAAGAAGCGGGAACTCGCAACCAATTCCGACGGAAGGCGTGCATGTTAACGCCCGGCATAGCTCAAAGAATGAGAAAATAGCGAGAGACAGTTCCGCGCAACAAAGTAACTGAGAGCCCACCCATTAGACATTCAAGACTGAACTCGCATTCACGGTGTAAAGAAGTATCTCTTAAGTAGCATGCTCCCATGATTACCCAATGTTGTACTTATTTTAGTCATACGCTATATTTCTTCGAGGTCTTCGCAACCAATGATCATGAGCGAGTTTCTTTTTTTTTCGACATCTAGAAGGCTGCCTCGGAAGCGCTCCCAACGAACAACTTGTGAAAGGGCTTAGCACGTCTGAGACGATTAAAGGGAACATTCATATCTAACGTAGACTTCCACGCAGAGGACACAGACGTTGGCCAATCGAGAAAATTTGTAGCGAACGCAATAGCTGCGTGATGGAAATCGGGGGGTTGGTGGCAGCAGCAATGCAAGGACGAAAGGGGAATTTATGCCTGCCGCGCTAAAAAGAAGCCGTCCGGTTGCGAGAAGACGGAGAAGCGGACACCGAAAATATACGACTCGAATTTGAGACTGCAAAGATTCAGTCGCATCCGTACGTTTCCGGCGACTCTAGAAGGGAAGCATTCGGAGAAGTCGGGACACGTTGCAGCCGATTCGAACTTTCGCAATGGCGCGCGCGGCGTTGCCCATCATTTCTCCGTTTAAAACGAAGCAAGAAAGGGCTTTCGCGACAAATTTCGAGCAACTGCGTGACAAACTGCATGCACGGAGGCACGGCGGGACGCGTATCGTTGCGTGCGTACGTAAGCTGCGCTGCCCAACGTAATCGGCCCGAACACCTCCCGGAGCTGTCGTGTCAGATTATTCTGCGAAAGCGAAGCAGTACGTTCCTAACTTCACCCGCCGGACGCCACTTTGGCAGCAAAAAGGACGGCGTAATACCAGCAAAGGGAGGCGATATTCGGGGGCCTATATATTATATAGACCTGTTCCACGTTTGTAAACAGCGGTAGGCGCCGTCGACATACTGAGGCGCTAGTATAGCGACATCACTGAGCGTAGACTCCACCCAACCCAGAGCTCAACACCTCCCTCTACGATCATATTACAACTGGCGCAGCAGCTGCAGCAAAGCTGCTTCCGAGCACAGCGCGACGTCGACACAAGCGCCTCAGTATATCGACGGCACCTAACGCGGTTGGCAAACATGGAGTAGCTTACTTTCGCGCGCGAATATTTCGCGTTCGTCAACGCCGCGGCTGTGTCCTCGACGAGAGCGACGAGAAATGCAAACATTCCGTGAGAACGCCGAAGTCGCCGACTGGCCGGTGTGTTTCCTCAGGTGGAAGCGATCGAAACGAGCCCCCGAAGAACGCGAGACGGGGAAAAATCGGCGGTTTTGGCCGGTAATCGCGTGAATAAATAGAGCGGCGCGGCGTTTCGCTCAAGCGCTCCCGACGACTTTCCGGGTGCAGCGAAGAGGTTTCGGAAGGCGGGGAAATACTCGGGGGCCGAACGAAAGCCGTTTCCGATCCGTTGAAAGCCCCAAAACGCTTTCAAATCCACGCAGGAATTCCGGTTTGACATCTTAACCGAGAGTCATTTCATTGTAACCGACCCTTCTGACAACATCTTCCTTTCAAGATCTGAGGAAAAAGAATAGTAAAAAAAAATAAAGAAAGGTCGTTAGATTATACTTTCCGGACGACGCATTTTTTTTCTTTGCTTTGTTTCGTTCACAAGGCAGAGGTACATGCGAAAACGATTAGCTTGTTTTTCTTCTATCACTCAAGTGAAAGCTCTACAATATATGTTTGAAGATAAAGGAGGGATGACTAAAGCGAAATAACAACCGAAGGCAGCAAGCAAATCATGGGCAGGCTAAACAAAGCCTTACGCTTGCTCCCCCCCCCCCCCCCGCAGGATTGATATGAAAATTTCAGCCAACTTCTTACGCTTCGTGCACGATAACAGAATGAGAGACACCTCGCGTGACGTGTCGGTACCAGATATCAAGTTTTCGAAAAGAGCACATGTTAATCGAATGGAACATGAGCCACGCCTATAAAGTCAGGGTGAATGTTTCTCGCTTTTCTCCAACTTATGCGCGCAATCGTATCATCATTGTTTATACTTTTTTAGCTTTTCTTATCATCTCAAGACAGCGGCGGATGCGAGCTGAACGCACGAGGCACGATCGTTCACGCTGTAGCAAGCCTTCCGTCAAAATCATCGACAGGAAGTTTCGCCACCAGGTCCGCCATGACTGTAAGCCAGTTGAAGCCAGAAACGCTATAAGCGTGAAGGAAGACGCGAATCAATACGAATTGCGAAAAAAACAACAATATTGTAAAATATAAATGTGGACACAAATAAAATGACAAACTCAAAACAACCAAGAAAGTAAAATGCACATATCCATGGTTGCCCCAGGGCCACTAGTAACTTTTTTCCCTTCTTTGAGGCCTTGTTATAGGCGGTTAATACTACGAGAGTTTCTACCACTTGTTTCGATATACTTACAAAAGTTTGGCTTTTTTTTTTCATTTGACTACTTGTTCTTTTTTTGCCTTCACCTACCGCCGTTCATCTTTTTTTTTCTTACGCGCAGCGAGAGGTTCTTTGGGGCAACGCTTCCGCACTCGACCGGGGATCATTTATAATCTGTCCCGCGGAATGGCATCTCCCCCGGATATATATGCCCGCGGACGCAGCCCTGGGCACGCCCTCACACCTGAAGGATTGACCACCAGGGAGGACTTGGCCGTGGAATAGCTGAAGACAGGGCGCCCAGTTTGCCCCTCCTCCACACCACACTTCACTGAGCTCCCTGGAGACGCTGCTGCCATCGTGGCACCCAGCCCCGTTGGCTGCGGACCAGACAACTTTCGCACCCGGTGTACGTCTCTGCAGCTGCCAGAACAAGTAAGGAGAAGATGCGTCATCGCTCTTGCTTCGTTTTCCGGTTTCGCTCGAAAGTCATGCTGGGCTCGACCAATGAGCACTCAAGCTCGGAGTGGGAGTTGCGGAGAAAAGCAAGAAGAAAAATTCAGGACGCGAGCAGCGCGGCGAACGCACGGCCGTTATAAGAACGGCAATCATTAAGTAATTAATTCGATGTGCACAAAACAGCGTTCGCGATACTCTGCTAAACACCTTCAGGCAAAATAACGAACGAGACGGCGAAGCAGGCGCAAAATCCGAAGCGCGATTGCCTCCTTCTGATTGAGGGGCAGCACTGCGCCTTTTGAGCATTGAGCTCAATAGAGCAATAAAAATAATAAAAGTTACGCCATATCCTGCTAAAGGGAACCATGTGCAGATGCGAATTAGCGGGCGCTAACGCTTATAGTGGCGGTGACGTTGACGCTGACGCTCATTGCGGCGATGCGCAGGATAGAAACCCGGAGACGCGCAAATCACGCAGTGATGGATCGGTGTTTTTTACTGAAACATGTCAATCGCTGCTAATAGGGCCTATATATTATGTAGAGTTGCTAACGTTATATAGAGCTATATAGAGCTATATATATTATATAGAGCTGCTATATATTATATAGAGCTGCTAATGGGTAGTAAAAGACCGAAGACTTCGATTGAACAGAGACCCAACGCGCTGTTAATCAACGCTCACGCAGCGAATTTTCATTGTTCAACAACGCACAGGAGAAATCTCCCGCCGGCAGTATACCTTGGAAGTGCCTATATATATGGGTTGGCCACAGTTGCTTTTTTCAACGAAGAAACGCGCTAACAGACGCTGCCTGCATCAGCGTTGCGAGGCGAGAGAGGGTGGTGGTGGTAGTGGTTAGAAGAGGAAAAAGGCACCTGATTTCTGCAGCCCGGCAGGGAGCATGGCGCACCTTGCGCAGTGCCTAACAGAGGGAAGGGGACGCGCACGGGCAATGGCGGTGTAAAAGCCACGGGGAGGGATGCCTAGAGGAGAGGGATGCTAGCGTAGGCAGACGCTTTACGCGTCAGCGTTGCTAGGCGAGGAAGGGGAGAGCGTAAAAAAAGGAGAAAGAGGAGAGGAGACGCGCATGCACCACCAGGAGGGATGCCTAGAGGAGAGAGAGGGGGCACGAGTGCAAGCACGTGGTCGGAAAGAAGTGGAGAGAGTAACGCGCCGCTGTTGGAGAGAGGAAAGGAGGAAAGTTGCGCATGCGTAGTGTGAGTGCAGACGCCGTTGCCCACGCCGCGGGACATAGACCCGAGCAAGAGGAAAGAGACGAGAAAGCCGGAAGTATGCCGGCGCGCTGTATATCGCTCCATACATTGGACCGACTTTGAATGTGCAGTTGCACACTGCCATGTTGGCTGCGGACATGCCGGCTGCAAAGGATCACTGAAAGCTGAATATGCCTCTTTTTTCTCACTCTAGCACTTGGCACGAATACGATGGTAGAGTGCTTTTCTTTATTTTGTATTCACTGTAACCCTTCTCCGGGATACGAGAACTGCCATTCAGGTTTGTCCGACGAGTGAGCGCACGTGTCAAACCTGAAGGGCGTGCGCGACGGCGGAATCAATGAGCAGCGCAACCTGTCTGACACGAGTCCATTGTCCCCAACGTAGAGACGCCGTTCCCAAGGCTGCGCCGCGCTCTCGACGCTATTGCGTCGCCTCGTGAAGCGCGAACTACGCAACACCTGCGGAAAGAGAAGGCACGCGTATTATCGTGCGCGGTGCACGGGCTGAGCGGCATTCCTCGCGCGACCACCCTGTTTATGTTGGCCGAACTGTGCGTTTGCTTTAATGGCTGACAGAGAGGGGCGCAGGAATGCAGAGAGAGCCTGGCCGCATGTTTGGGCAGCCGAGCGGCGCCAACACGAAAGCATATAAACCGAGAATGCGATAGAGCAAACAAGCAACGCCTTGCTCGCGTCGCCCGCTGCCCTGGGTGCAGCATGCGGTTCGTTTACGCGAGAAAACTTTTCGAAGGGCTGCGCTTTCATTTGGTTCTCAGGGCTAAGTTGCAGAAGCAGCTCCATTGTTCCTAACGCGGTTTCCTTCTTTTCTTCATCGAAATGACAGTCGCCAACGCGTCAGAGGGGCCGGAAATAAACGGTGCGCAGATTTATGTTACCAAGATGAGATAATTTCGTAGTAGTTTTGGTAAACGATGTCATTTTTCTTTTATTCACAATTCATCACCAGTGTGCAACACTGGCAATACTGTCGCTATCCCGGCTGCGGCGGCTGCATTTCCGATGGAGGCGGAAATGTTGTAGGCCCGTGTGCTCAGATTTGGGTGCACGTTAAAGAACCCCAGGTGGTCAAAATTTCCGGAGCCCTCCACTACGGCGTCTTTCATATTCATAAGGTGGTTTTGGGACGTTAAACCCCACATACCAACCAATACTGTCGCTGCCTAGAGCGACTGCGCTGTCTGCGTGAAGTTCGTGCGCGGGAAGGATATACGAGCGCCCCGTCTCGGCAGGAAAAGACGGCATCGTCTGACGAGCCGCCATGATGAGTGCGTGCGCCAACTCACGCGCGGACGCGTCCTCTGCGGATTTCTCGGGGGTCCTATGACGCCACGTCGAACAATACCACTGCGGCGGCTCGACAATGGTTCACCGGAGCCGCTCGCAGCAGACGGCGGCGGGAAGAGGAATGCGTCGCAAGTATGCCAAGGTTGGATGCCCGACAACCTACCCCGCGTCCGCCCTGTCACACGACGCCTGCGCAGCGCAGCACTCGGCTTCCCTTTGCCGCCGCTGGCACGACGAGCTGTTCCGAGCCGGCCGCGCGATAAACGGACGGATGTGCGACGCGCGCGCCGCTATACGATTACAAAGGGAACGACGAACAACATCTTACGGCCCGACAATCGCGACGAAATCGCATCCGAAAGGTTGCCTGCATCTATATCTATCCTGATCAGTGGCATGGTTCCAAAGGAGCGGTTAAAAGGGTGGGGGGTCGACACTGCCCCCCGTAATATTCATATTTAGAATTTATATGCGCATACGCGTTAGAGAAATCATAACCCCCCCCCCCCCGCCCTCGAAATAAATTTGTCTGTGGCCCCTGAATGTCATTTATCCATGTTTTCAGCAGTGCTATTGCCCCTTTAAGGATAGTTTACATACTCGCGTATACAATTTGCTCGAAGCAGGCAGCGGTAAAAAAGAATAGCAAAATGGCGCGTTGGTGCAGCACGAGCTCGTACAGGCGAAGGCAGCGTCCCTTCATTGTTGTCGAGTAAGCTCGTTTAACCACACAGAGCTCGAAGGGCAACACTAACCCCGCCGCAGTGGTCTAGTGGCTAAGTATACTCGGCTGCTGAGCCGCAGGTCGCGGGTTCGAATCCCGGCTGCGGCGGCTGCATTTCCGATGGAGGCGGAAATGTTGTAGGCTCGTGTGCTCAGATTTGGGTGCACGTTAAAGAACCCCAGGTGGTCGAAATTTCCGGAGCCCTCGACTACGGCGTCTCTCATAATCATATAGTGGTTTTGGGACGTTAAACCCCACATATCAATCAATCAATCAATCAATCAATCGAAGGGCAACACTATGCGAGAAAGACGCGTTGAAGCGACGAAGAAAGACGAGCGCATAGGACTCGGCAAGGCCGCGAGATGAAACTCGGCGCGACCTTTTCAAGGGCAACGCGGCGTCGGGTTTCGCGGCTCTGGCCCGCCGCGGAGATGCGATAACAGGCCGCCACCCGCAGGAACGCGAAACAATCGAACAGGTCTCTCTCGCAGCTCACCGAGTTCAAGGCGACGCGATCCGCCGCCGAGCTCGATTCTCCCGTTATTGCTTCCCTCCCCTCTTCCCCTTGACGCTCGACTGCGGCGGCTGGCGGCAGAACGCCATAGCAGAGCCCGACGAAGAAGAAGCGTCTTCCCCGGTCTGGGACCAGCACTCACTCAGCCATCAACACGCACATTGGACGAACACCATTAAGTGAAAGCCACATATTGTCAGCAATGAACGACCAAACAGTGTCAAAAAACTGCTACAAAGGCTGTTCTAGACTTTATAAAAAGCACTGGACTAGAAACTAGACTGTAGGGTACTGTGCTAAGTGACTACTGTACATACGCACCACCTCTTCTTGTCCCCATCATCACCCTTCATCCCTCTTTCCTTCCCCTTTCCCTTATCCCCTGTGTAGAGTAGCAGGCTAGAGCGAACCAGCTCAGGCCGACCTCTCTGCCTTCTAATAAATTCTCACTCACACACAGATCGGTTACGCGAAGGGCATCCCGCCTTCTTTTCCCGTTGTAGTTGGCTGATTGCACAGTTATTTCGTATCAAATAAAAAGCCGTTCCGATAATATCAGGCGGCCATCACGACAGGATAGCGCCTGCGCTGCTGCAAGCGCGAGTTTGTGATGGGGTGCGGGTGAAATTTCAGCCACGCGCTAAATATTGCGGGGCATATAACGATCGACGTCGAGACATTTCTTAAAAAGCAAATCCTGACATCACGAACGCCGACACACACGCTGAACGAACAGCGGAGCGCATAAAATTGAGGCAATAAATGCAGACAAAGTGTCATTGCCCGAAGCGACAATAACACTCGATTAAATAGGTACATCCTAAAAAAACGCTTTTCAATGCAATTTATTTTCTGTTCGTGTAACACCTATGCCTCTTCCTCTCATCTTGACATCGCTCCAGTTCCGACTCTTCAAAGCAATGCTGGCAGCCGAACATGCAGCCGGCACTGATGGCAGTGAACAACGCGCGGTGAATTCCTCAGCCTTTTTTGCCATATCCACATGAATGCAGCCGAAATTAATTCGTCGTGAAGAACGTGGTATTGGCAAGAAGCGCTCGAAATTAAACGTACATACGAGTATGTGAATTCAAAACCCCCTGGTGAATAGTTTCGATAACCTATAGGAGCAATCTTGCATAAGTTTCAGAAACGAGCGTTTTATTTCTTGCCCATAATTATAAGTTCGTGTACCCCGGTGCTTCAAGTCGGCGCGACTCAATTTTTTAAAATATATTTTTTTTTCTCTTTCCACTTGTGGTAGGTTACTTCAACTATATCGCGAATCCTGTAGCTGCCTTCGAGGTTCGAACTTAAGCTATAGCTTATGTTCCGTGCGAGCGCTATAAATGTGGGACAACCAATACAGCCACGACGGCGACACAAACACTTGGGAGAGAAGCTATACGACGACACGACTCGCTGCTCTTGGCCACAAAGCGCTCGCGTTCTGCACGCCTCCCCTGGTGAGGGTTCTTCGAAATGAATGCAAATGACGTAACCGGCGCAAATAATGACCGTCCCGAACAAACGCCCCCGTGAACCAGAAATCTCGGCATCCACGCGCGTCTCCATTGTGGCGTCGTCCTTTGCTGGGTCACCGGCGATTGTTTTGGCGGTGTTCCGTGTGTGCGCGACCATGGACCATGTCGACGATCTGTGACCGAGCCGGCACTCAATTTCACGCTGCCTAATTGCGACATGCGTGTGCAGCACGCTGCACTGCGGTCACGGTGGCTGCGCCCCCCCGTAACGACACCCGGATGCGCCGCCTTTTATGCACCTTTATTCCTATACTTTATTTTTGCTTTCACCGCCAGTCATTCGTCTCGCAAATAGGCAAAGCGAGGGGTCCGCGCGCAATAAAGCACCGAGGACCTTCGCTGCCAGAGAAGCCTCCGTGATGACGGGAGGGGTGGTTCTTTCTTCCAGCTAGCGACCGTGGCCCCAATCGTGAGCCCCCAGCGTGTCCATCTCCGGCTGAGCGCGCTCGCTCCTCGGCATGCCACGATGACGACACCTGATGGCGACGCTTGGACTTCCGAAGAGCTACCCAAGAGCCAGCGGCGCACACTTTGTCGAGCGAAAAGATAGCCATCGCCAAAGTGTTACTTTAGCGAGAATGCGAACGAACGACCTGTTTCGAGCCGCTTCGGTCCACGCGCCGAACACGTAACCGCAGGAAGGTGCACATTTTGCTGCGGTCAGCACAGGCTCCGCCGCAAAGCCGTTGTACCAGCCGAATCCTTCCAACAGCCGGCTCCAATGCAGGCTTCTTTGGAAAATCTTTCTTAATGGCGGGGAGGGAGTCTGGCATTGGATGAGCGCGCTTTCGTGATTGCCGGCGCGACAGGGCTTTCCGCGCAGCGGGTCGGCTTCTGCCGAGTGGAAAGCTGGTTCAGCCTCCCGATATCCCTCCTTGCGTGTCGCACCTGCTGGGCAAAGACGGTTCTCCAAGCACGCCGTCCGGCGCTCACAACGCAGTTGTTTCGCTATAGTGCGCGCGTGAATAGGGCCGCCAGCGAAGCACGGCTTCTTTTGCGGCGAAGAAAGTCCCCCCGGGCGCCGTCTTTTGTTTCGGGACATCAGCTGTGGCGCGCGAGCGTGAAATAACGGTCGCGACGCCACACCGGAAACGGAACGCGCGCGCCGGCGACGAGGGGCGCCCAGCCAAGCGTCGGGACTCGGCAGACGCGCGTGCTTTGTTAGTCCGCACAGGATGCGAGCACGCACGGACCAGCGCGGCCAAAAAGCGCCGCCAAATAGGCCAGCATCGGGGCCAGAACAAAGGCGCAGCTCGCCGGAACACAAGTGCGGCACCAGGCGCAGACCGACGAGAATGCGCTCGGCGAGGGCCGTGGCGGCCCGAAAATTGGGGAATATCTGTTTATAATTACGGATCCCCTTTCCGACAGAAATCAGCTTTCACTGAAGGGTTTCGTGCGGCGGAGTGGGTCGTCCATGGCTGTTGGGAGCTGCTCCGCTGGGACACCATATGGGCGCCACTCAATGTAGACGAGGAGGCCACGGCTTGTTAACCTCGCAATTAAAGAAGAAAAGAAGAAAATCCCCCCCCCCCCCATATTTGCCACTCCTTCCGCCTTTTGTTAGCACGCACGGTGGCCGGGAATCGAGTATATACTTACGGGTCAATTAACACTCCCACTATAAATCGAGTACCTATACGTGAGTTAATTAGCACTCACACCATGCGGCCGCCTTTTCTAGGGCAGAAAAGAGTGGGGGAAAAGAGAGAAAAGAACGCCGCAGCGCTCAACATCGCACGCAAGCAGTGGGCCGGCCTGTTGGCTTGACGCCGGTGGGCGGGCTCCATTCCAGACCACTGGAGCTGCAGCGTGGCACGGTTAAACCGAGCGCCCCCCTTAACTGAACGAGCCATGTGGTACGAATAATGTCAGTCCTGGTCGAGCGGGGTTCTGAACTAAATAACCACGCTGTTCTAAAGACAACTTTTTGTAACAGTCCTTTTTTGTTTTTCTGTGTATGACAGAATGAAAATTAACTAGATTCGATTAGATCCTTCCGGTAGAGTGTTACCAGCTGGTCCTTACATTGAGTAACCTGCCCGGCTTTCCCTCTCGATTTTCATCAAACTTTGGCCGAATTACTCCGGGCTACCCCCCCCCCCCCCTTGTTTTTTTTTCTTATTTACTGACGATTTCCGCGAGTATCTGTGGCGTTCTATCACAGCGGTTGACCGAGAGAAGAACTTGGAACAACCAGCTCCTCCGGAACCCCCCGGGCTCTCCGGAAACGCGGAGCTGTAATTAAGAATCTAAGAAAATCTGAAAGTGGGGAGCCCCGTCAGAGCAAGGAAGGGCTCCGGTCGCGCCGGTCCGCGGCGCTGCAGTGCGGGCGCCACACCGACTCATATTTTAGCGGCGAGGAGGCGGAAGCAGCGGATCCCGAGCACTAAGTCACTATAAAGGGTTGACGCGGCGGCAACAAATAACGGTTTCCGCTCACGTAGGCCTCTCCAGAGAACTGTTTTCGCGCGGGCTCCTTTGCGGAGCAAGAGGCGCCAGAGTCGTTTCCAAAACCAAGGGCTATAAAGACGGCGGCCGTGACCAGCCTGGGTGCGCCGCTCTCGGAGGCTTCCATATTTTAATCCGGGCACGTTCGTCGGGCCTTCCAATTATACGCGGCGCTTGTTTCGCCTAATCTTGCTCTGGGAAAGGCATCCCACCTTCCCGCGCGTATAGACGATCCGTAGATCGTTGGTCCCGATAGGGGCTCATTACGAAACACGACACTCCTGCCTCCTCCACCCCCGGCTTGTATGCACACCCGCCGAATAGGCCGCGCCATCGCCTATCTCTTCTTACCGGCCACTTTCGCCCCCCGGCTTGCGAACCAGTCCAGCGGCCTTTAATTGGGCCTGATCGGTGAAAGCTGTCGACGGCTGGGGCAAGTCGCGGCCCGGAAGCTATGTAGCCACACACTGCCCACGCTCGTCTGCCAGCCACACGTGGGGGCCCCTCTGTACACGCAAGTGAAAGCGAGCGGCGTCAAAAGCCGAGCTGTGTCATCTGCTTCTCGTTCACTTCATTTTTAACAACGACTGGTCGCATTATTTCGGCCGCTGTTGTAACACTTCCTCCCACGTCAAAACGACTGACGGCATTGCCCTGCAACCTGAATTTTATTCAGCATTCTCTGGCGTGACTGGGAAGCGCTGAGACTCGCCGAATATCAAAGAGAGAGAGAGAAAAGTAAGACCCGAATCAAGCCCTCCCGATCTCTCCAAGACACGCACCATAAGCGCAGGTCGTCGCCGCGTTTACAACACTGCCCGGTTCTCTTCGACTACACAAGGCAAGCGCCGCGTCACGATTAAACACCGCACCATCGACATCGCTGATGCAAGAGGAAAGAAAGTGAGACGTGCCGAAATGCAGCTCCCGCACACCGCCACGGTGCATAATAACTCGTCATTTCCAATGCACAAGGTGAAAGCGGATCTGGCGCGCACGCTTTCCAGAGGCACAATGGTGCCTCGCGTCACCGCGGCAGGGGAGGGCGCCTTTGTGGAGTCCCCGACGACCCAGCACTGGACCCTCCCTGCATTTCACGCGGCGCAACAATATGCGTTACCCCCCTTCGTTGCGGCCTTGCTCAACAAAGACTCAAAACGCGTGACTTGACACTTGTACTCCATTCGACCACGCTGTGACTTCTTGACATAGTGACGCGTGGCACACGCTTCTAAGAACGAAAGCTATTTGGGACCGCTGTGACGGGTTTGGCAGGTTGTCTTTACTTTCTTTTACAAAGTATGAGAGCTGTATACAATAGAAAGGTATACCCTAGGCCACTTACGAAAGCTCGAAAGGAGGAAGATTGCTCATAAAAGGAAAGGTTGCTTCCTTTTGAATGCATCCTGACCTATATACATGCAAGTATGGGGTTGACAAACGCTTATTAAAAAAAATCGGCGCAAGTTAAAGAAATGTGTGTTACAATCTATAGCGAAAATAGTTAGCGATGATGAAAACACGTGATTCATATATATATATATATATATATATATATATATAATATATATATATATATATATATATATATATATATATATATATATATATATATATCTATATAGATGTGTGTGTGTGTGTGTGTGTTCGTGTGTGTGTGTGTGTCCAGGGTCAGGGATATGCGCACACATCTGCCGCGTTTCGATAACGGCGACGCTTATATGGAGTCGCCAAGAAAGGACGTGCCAAGAATAACGGCTCGTTGGCTGCTGGCAGGCGCTATATCTATACAAATGCTGCCGCGTCCGGTTGTCAGCGTCGCACCACGGGCGTACACAATACGGATCGACCCAGGAAACGCTTCAGGTATGCGTGGCGTGCGTGGCCAAATCTAACGAGCGATGATTCACAGTGCCGCGAGCGTCCTTGGGGAAGCGCTGTAATTGCATTGCGAGCGGCCACCCAACCACGACGTACTACACACACATCCGCGGTGGCGCGATCGCAGCGCCGCCAGAGTACACGCAACCTTCCGAGCAGCCCTCAGCCATGCAAAGCGGGCCCGTTCCTCGCGCGCCGGTCTCCCCTTTTTTGTCGGCCACGGGCATTGTCTCGGTACGCACGCCGCTACACACACGCGACGACAATCTTCTCCCGATGCCCGCGGCCATCACGCGTGACACGCATGCAGGAGCCTTGCGACAGCAGCGAGGCGACACGGTGAGCGCCAGTCGCTAGCTGGGCCATCATTGCTGAAGCCGCGTGCTGAGCATCACGGCATGGACAGCACGGGTGCAGCAGCCGCTCTTCAAAGCAGCCACGCAGATCACCGCGGCTTGACGATGAAGCCGACTGCAACATGCCCCCGAAAGTTCATCGGAAATCAACCAGGGTTAACTGTGGACGGCCCCGTTTTTCTTTCAGAAGCGAACGACGCCAACCGGTCGACATGTTTCTAAACGAGGGCATCGTCACACGTGCCCCGAGCTGGGACCAAGGGAGGGAGAAAATGTGGTGCAGAGCATATAGTAAGACGAGCCATGGACCTTTTTTTTTTTCCCAAAGACCGCAGGTGCACCACCGTGGCAGGACCAGTGCGAGACGATTGCATAAGCGGGCCCATCATTTATAACGAGCCCACACGCGATGTGATGTGTGCACGGGACATCCATCTTGACGGAAGGTGCGGGCACGAGCTAAGAGGGAGCACTGAAGGGTGCACCTCGGCAGAGCCTTCAACCCAGTTCCCGGTGCACCCGGGGCAGCGCAGTGGCCTGGCGCGTCGAGGAATGGCACGGGTCTCAAGCGCCGTGGGAGCCAGGCGGCCGGGTGTAGACAGCGCGGCCCAGAATAGCAGGACACTCTTCCGGAACAAGAGCCGGCAAAGATGCCGACTCCTGTAAAAATAACGTCGCGCGGCACTGAAAGGAAAGAAAAATGGCGCCTCACCGGGCAAAATTCTGAAGAAGGCCCCAGGGTCGCGAAGGCTATACCAGCGCGACTGCGAACATGCAACCTTTTGCTGCGACACACATCGTTGTCCTCCGCCTCCTCGTGTTCCAATGAAAGAGTTCCTGTTCGATTAGCGAACGCTGCAGGCTTCTCGAGCGATCGGCGCCAGCACTGTTGCAGCCACTCGACAAGTAAAAGTGGTACGGCATGATCTTAGGTTCTGCTCGGGAGGGTGTAACGGACAACAGACACGTAGTATTTGGCACTTATGCGATTACATCCACAATACGCGGACGAGCAAACACGCGCACGCAATTCGCGCGTATACATTACCGCATTAAGAACCCTCACCATCCTACGTAATTCACCGAGTTGACCCGAAACATCCGTTTCCCGCATTCGCAAGTTATTTGTCACTTCGTTTTGTTTTAAGCTCATGTATTTCACACTACACGAACTCCAGCGCTGCAGAATGCAGACGAAAAAAAACGTCGCAGGGCCTCTTCAGTGACATGATGCGTAGAATAGTTGAAATCGCCCTCATTTATTATAGAATGCCAAAACGTTTCGTTTCGCACTTATTTGCCAGTGTGAATTTAACTGTTTTTAAAAGACTCGCTAGCAAAACTACGCGAACACGGTATTTGCTTTCATGTCTGCCACATGTATTCCGAAGCACCATCGCTAACTTTCCGCGTGCGACGCTCGCGTAATAACGGGAAGCGTTGTAGAAAAGAAAAAAAAAAAAAGCAGCGTTTGCGGCAAACGCGACATGTGGCATGACGTGGCCGTCAGCAAGGCCGTAATAAAGCAATAAGTAAAGTGGCATACGCTTAATCTGCTTCGAAGCCTCCCCGGAGAAAAAAAAAGGATAAAGAATTGAAAACGCAGCATTCAGCACAAGAGTAGCGTCACGGCTGCTGTAGCCATACAACTTGCCCTGCGGATTTTCTCTGCGCGACAGGAAAGACTTTCGCGTGAGGAATCCGCGCTTTTCCTCGGCACGCACAGTCTTCGGTGGGCTTCTTGTCTGGGAAGGGGCCATGGGGACATACTCCGTTACATCATAGCACGAGGCATTCGTTTGGCGCTTGCATTTACTTGCCTGGGCTGTCTCCCCACCGGAGAGCAAGTTCAGCCGCCAGAAACCGCAAGCCACAGGATGTCAGAAACGTACACTTGCTCACACGTACATATACATAAGCACATTGCGGGAAGGAAAAGAACGCGATGCGAAAGAGCGAGCGCTTCAATCCACACACGCCGAGTTTACACGCAGCCAGTGAACATTTGCATCCAAAACGCTTATATACTTTAAAGGAACTGCCTGCTCCTTCGACAGACTGGTCTTTTAAGTAGGTCAAACCACGTGCAAATCTGCGTTCCTTATTGTTGCACTTGATGCTCAAAATAGTCTGCCAGGAAAAAAAATGTTGTTAGGAGAGAAATTATATCAAACAAAATACAGCAACAACTGATAATCGCATTTACGCTACAATACACGTCCTCAATTCATCGCGACGCGGAATTAGCTCTCACGAACAAAAAAATGTATGATGAAATAAAGGAGGCTACATTGTCAGCTTAAAAGAATTCGTACAGAGAAGTGCTCATAAGCAAGCAAGTTGCAAGTGGCCAACGAAACAGCTTTTACCACCAGAGGCTAACTTAAGGACGAAGAACCAGAGCTGCCACGAGCGCGTTATAAGTGTGTACACAACTGGCTGTTGCTGCAGCCATCGCGTCATCAATGAACGAGTACAGAAAACTAGTTTGCACCCTTAAAGTGGAGTTGTCATGTCTATAACACCCTTGCACCCGTCAAAAAGGGTGACCTCACTTTTCAAAACATCCTTAATTGTTGCCAACGGCCTAAACCCTCTTATCAGTGGAAATAAACGTGAAAAATAAAATCTATACAAGTCAGGGAACATGCCTTTACAGATAGCACCTGCATAGAAGATGCACACGCACGCTAAACCATACAGACAACCGAGCATATTGTGAAATACCGCATGGACGCAGCATAAGCGCTATCGTTAGGGACCATCTGCTATATACAGGCATAGTATCCTGAGCCACTGTTTAGTTTCGGTGGGAATATTTCTGTTCAATATAAAAGAACACTAAACGTTGAGCAAACAGGCCTAAATTTATACGATTGCATATAGCCCTGAAAGATAAACATAGTTCAATGTAAACTCACCTAAGATCCAACGGATTTTTAATGAGCGAATCCGAATTATGATTTAGTTCGCTGTTGCATGGGCCTTAGGAGTTTCAATAACCCTGAACACCCTTAACTCCTAAGGGGTGTTTTAGCTAAAACATCACCCCTAAAAGGTTGTTTGTGGAGCAAGAACACTCTCTTATACCCTTATTGTGAAAATTTTAGTTAGCTAAAGGGTGTTTCGCCTGCTTGAAGCCCCCTTAAGAGTGAAAAGCGGTTTACAGTGATGTATGAGAACAAATTCAGCGAAAAGAAGCGTTTGCCGTCCAACCGCTGACTACTCAGTGAGCATATACAACACTCGGTGGTTGAAAAAAGTAAGGCTGTATGTATACGGTGAAAGCAGCATGTCGACGACACCAGAGGTATCTCGGGCTACGTGTAATAATAGGTTGTGCACATTAGCTGCCCCATTTTCAGATAGGACGCAACCCCCAGCTCCGTCATCTATTTCGCGACGTGCATTACGGCACGGAGGAATTTGAGCATTGCAGAAGATCGGCCAGCTCTTCTTGAAGAATGACTACGTTGAGAAAGATTATTATTGCTGTTATTTATTGTAGCTATATCAAATATATACATATACAGTAGTCATTAGATTCAGGAGCTGAAGTGGCACCTATTCTGAATATGTCATATTTCTTGGAGACACGCTCGTAGGAAAATTGCGAAATATTCTCTAGCATGCTTCACTAAATATTTACCCCGAACGATATTTTTTTGTTATAGTTAATTAAGACGAGGCTGACACGTGATGCAACAAATGCTTTTAAGGGCGCCCTGATCGACTTTGTTGGAGCAGATGGCCTATAAGCAACTCCCACAGCTGGCCAGTCCACGTGGCGGGAGCAGCGTCGAAGGCCGCAGCCACCGGAAAGCCCATCTTGGCCGGCGCAGTGCTAGCTGACTCTGTTATAGCATGAAACGAGAGATCCTCGCGTTCCTCTCCGAAGAGCTTTTCTTCCTCGGGGAGCAAGAGTTTCTGCGGCATTGGTCGTGCCCTTTCGTCAAGGTGGAACACGAAAGGATAGAACTCATTTTTCGACCGACTTGCTGCTAAGCAGCACCCGTTGAGTTGTTATATATGATTTCATTTGTTACAAAATATGTTTCATATGGATCTATTGTATCGTTATACCCTTGTATCGCGATATCACATTGAATTTTTGTGTACATGTATACAAACATAATCATGTATATTAAAGCAAATGTCTTCACTGTAACGTAGTGATGTTAGTCGTGAAATATAGATGTGCCGAAGTGTATGTGCCCTGTTACTGGAATGGCATGAAGCCTTTGTGTTTTGTACATGCTGTAAATAAACTTTTTATGAACAGAAACGAAACCGCAGCGCCAGGATGTGGTGTGCGGGGTAAGCGACGCAGAACAGCCCAAGGCGCCACTGGTAGGCGCCGCAGCAAGCCGTGTAGGCGACGCGCGGCAGGGCAGACCTGGCGGGCGCCTCCGCAAGAAGGCCTACTTTCGAAAGAACCAGCTACGCCGCTGCTGGCAAGCTGTGTGTGTGTGTGTGTGTGTGTGTGTGTGTGTGTGTGTGTGTGTGTGTGTGTGTGTGTGTGTGTGTGTGTGTGTGTGTGTGTGTGTGTGTGTGTGTGTGTGTGTGTGCGTGCGTGCGTGCGTGCGTGCGTTCGAGTACTCCCATCGCGTAGGAGGTGCGACCAACAAGTGCTCGACTGGAAGACCACCGATACCTTCTGGACATGCCGCGCACTTCATTTCCTCGTTCCTATTGGTTCTCAAGTTTCTTTTCGAGCACAGCTAGTTCACCTCCGCCCTCGTTCGCGCTGCCTCGCATCGTGCGCACACCAAGACCCGTCCACCCGGCGATAATGCGCTGGCTGTGCTACTCGAGCGAACGACGGCCATCTTAATTACCGACCTCGACGGTTCCCGAGAAAGTGAGCCGACCTGATCGAGATTGCCGGTTAGGGCTCAGATAACAACGACGCCCGTAACGAAACAATTGGCACATGCGCCCACTGGCTGCAAGCGGGAAGCCGTGGATAAAGTGAACGGGAAAGTGCAAAATGTGAGAAAGAAAGCACGCAATGTACTCTCTCAGAATGACAGAGGCATTTGGAGACTGTTTGCCAGTTCGCCCCAATGTGGGATCTGTGAAGGAAACAAAATCCCACATTGATTTCAGCTGATCCATGAACTGTCGGTTTCCTTTTCGCACTAAGAGGCCCGCAGTGCCTCTTATATACGCGTTCCCGGCTGGGAATGGTCGAGGCTTCTCGTTTCGTAACTACTAAACAGGCAGCCGTTTCAAGGAGACAAAAGTAAGCATAGGGCGGCAGGCTGCACCAGATATGGACATAAGCGAAAGTGAACACTTTGGTGATTTACAAAAAAAATCAAAGAAAAAAAGAAACCAGTATTAACTAAGCGCAACAAATAGAATACGCCAAGCTCTGAATTAACTTACCTGGCAGCAAGGTATACCACGCCGGCGATATATACGAGCTCGAACAAGCACTTCCTTCTCCATATATTATATCAAAAGGCCTATTGGCTCTTCGTAGTATTTGACCGGCCGCTCAAAAGCACACGACAAGAAGGTCGATGGAGGCTATAGTCAGCCTCAATCGTTCTTCCTTTTCTCGAAATCTGTCCTTCGGGGTGACTATTACAGTCACGTTACGTTCAAAAAAAAAAAACACCCTCACTTTCTGCTGTATACGCTGTCTTCCTATAAGTCTCCGCCAACGAACTACACTAATGCATACACAAAGTTATAGAGCTGTTAGTGGTGGAAATTCGTAAGACCAGCTATACCGCCTTTTCACACAGCGAATTCGCAAAGCGGTAAAGGAGCCGGAGGGGGGGGGGGTGAAATAAATCGCGATAGTTTATTGCCCGAAGAGCCGTAAAGCCTTTCAGCAGTTCTGGTAAGCATGCGTCATGCGGCCACAAGAAAACAACCACCGGCGTTCCGGAGGGTTCGGACGCTGCTTGCGAGAGATGGGAAAAGAGTGATCGTTTTCATTTCTGCGCGGACCGCTGGCAATGCTCGCGCATACCATCGCAGCGCAGTGTTAGTCTCCCGTGTACCGAGCGCTGCCACGCAAGAATGTTGATTACCAAGCGCCACGCAAAAAGCGAGGCGAGCAAGCTCACGAGAGGCAAGCACGCTACCGGAGAAAGTGTGGCCGCCCTAATGGGGCTGACAAGAAGACTGTGCCAGCGCGCCTTTCTCGCACGCGGCCGCGGAAGCGCCCTGCAGCAGAAGCGTTCATTTCGGCTTCCGTTTGAGCGAACGAGGCGACCGTTACGTGGCAGGAAGCGCACGCGGGCCGCAAGGGGTGAGCACAACACTCGGGGGAGGGCATTAAGCTGCTGCTCCATTAAATCGAGGGGGCCCTTGGAATTAATGCCCGAGTGTAGGCTTCCCCCGGTCGGCCGAGTTATATTTATACCGCTCGGGCCTCGCCACGGCGAAAGGGGCGCTTTTGCAAGAGGCCAATTCTCGTACGCGCGCGAGTCTCGGAGCGTTGAACCGGTCGGGACGTCCAGCTGTCCGTCAAGGGCTGCGCGCCTACCGACCAAGGTCTACATCTCGCAAAGGCGTGCGCAAGCTCCGTGTATAACATGCCCACCGGCCGTCAGATCCGCTGGGCTATGGCTGGGCACGCACACGCATCGCATCCGAGCTCAACACACTCGCTCGTCGTATACATGTATTGTAGTTGGTGCCACGACAAGATTGGTTGCCTTGTGGCCGTTCTAATGAGTAGTTTGAAAGCACAGCGTATGGTATGTCCACAATGTAGTTCGAACCAAAGCTCTGCACGCTCGCCGCGGTGGTCTAGTGGCTAAGGTACTCGGCTGCTGACCCGCAGGTCGCGGGTTCAAATCCCGGCTGCGGCGGCTGCATTTCCGATGGAGGCGGAAATATTGTAGGCCCGTGTGCTCAGATTTGGGTGCACGTTAAAGAACCCCAGGTGGTCAAAATGTCCGGAGCCCTCCACTACGGCGTCTCTCATAATCATATGGTGGTTTTGGGACGTTAAACCCCACATATCAATCGATCAATGATCAAAGCTCTGCACGATCAGAAGAGTTCTCTTTCCGATAAGGTTTGGAGGTTCGAGAAGCAGTAACCCACCACACGCGATCGCACATAGAGAGAGTGATGCGACGTGAACGTAAAACTTTTGCGAAGGATGCGTGGACAGGCTCATTTTCGCCAAATGCTTTAGAAGTCAGGGCACTCAACAGCATCAGGGGTTCAATGCTCTTAAAAATAGTCAGGAATGTTTGCGATTAAACAGCTCCGGAATAAATTATGCGCAAATTTTGCTGTTTCCATAGGCGCAACTCCTTCGAATGTTTCACGTATATAAGGGGCTATAGAGGCAGAATAGAGAAGCGGTACTGCACGAAATGAACGACTACATAAGACTGTTTCCGACCGGACAATAGATGCATTTAGTTACTGAACCTTCGTAAGTCACCGCCGACGTTGCTCGTAGAACAGTGTATTGATCGTGCGGCTCGAGGTGAAGTATCGCAACGCGAATTTGCTACTTGACGCGGCAAAAAAAAAAAAAAAAAAGATGCCGCAGCGCGCTTTGTAGCTGCTTGTGTGACACTGCAGTGGAATGAACGAGTTGTCACAGCCGCGCAACTTTGTGCAACCGAACGAAAATTAAAGAAGCTGGTGTCGGATCGTGCACCACGGGTAGTGCGAACGACGAAAATACCTCGTAAAGGATAACCATGGGGGCAGGGCGCTGAATTTCATTCTATGTCATTGCCCAGCATACCAGACCGAACGACGTATTATGGAAGCCAAGCTCTGTCAGCTGGATTCACGGCCGCTTACAGAAGAGAAGATCCTGGGACCTTGGCCGACGGCTTCCCACACGCGCAAAGCCACGAAAGCCCTCTTGTACTTTTCAAGGACCACCAAACTTCACGACCCCTTGTGAAAGAACTGTGCGAGGCCGTGCTGTGTAATCTCGAGCTGACTATTTATGCTTCTCTTTCTTACTCCTCTTCTTTTCTGTCTCTTTCCGTTCTATTATTCCCCTTTTCCCCCACCCCAAGTGTAGGGTAGCCAACCGAGCCAAGCTTGGTTAACCTCCCTGCCTTTCCTCTCTATTTACCTCTCTCTCTTCAACCACAAACGTGGAATTCAATGCTCGTTTACATGTGAATACAAAAATACGTAAGCCTCTAGCCATCACTCTGACGGGTGAGGCGCGCTGGTCTGGGGCGAGACCGCAGCGCCGTCTTCTCTGACCAGCATCGGTGGAGCGAGGACTGCCGTCACAAAAACCACGAGCAGCGAGAATATCGCATCACTGGCCGTGTCGACCAGCGCGCAGACACACGCTAAAACACGGGAACCGCTGAGCCCAGCAGTAAGGGGGAGGGTCGACCCGGAGGAGAGAAACGACGAGGGAAAGGGCGCGCGGAGAAAAAGCGAGGATTTCGCGTTCGGCCGGTGTATTTCTCGAGCTCGCGAAACGAGACTGCAAGCGTGCACTGGATTCCGCACACCCGACGGCAGTCAAAACAGCCCGATATAACCGCGCCGGCCGCAGCTAGAGTCCTGCGCTGCTGCTGGTCGGGCTGCTCTGCCACTAGTTCACCGCGAGGGCCTCCGAGCGGCCCCGAAAAACACGCTGGCCGCACACGCTGTAAAACAAGCCGAGCCGCTTCCGAGCCATGTATGCTCCCGAGCAGAACCCACTCAGTTTTCAGTTTCCCACGTGTTTCATTATTTCATTCTCGTCCTTTTTTTTCTTCTCTGCCCTGGGAACTAAAGAAGAGACGATTAACAAGGCATACGGCGGCTAAGGAAATCCTCTTGAGCGTCGGCAGTGAGCGCCGAGAGACTGGCGGCGGTCGAATCAGATTTCTGCGCGAACGATACACCAAAGGGTCATCGATATGCAAGTTTCTAAATACGCGCCTCCTCGAGTTTGCTGATAATGACGGCAGTTCGTTGCCAATGATATGATGCATACTCAATTACACGCTAATTTCTACGCAACGCCTCCAACTCGTGTCCCTCACGAAAGTGGCCTTAACTGTAAAACACGGAGCGCGGAACGGTACAAAAAGTGTCACATCACGTCTCAAGCGTGTTTCGAGGTGCGCGTTTATTGTTGCAACTTTTGCGGCGTTCGCGTACTCGACCTATATTGATTGATTGATTGATTGATTGATTTGTGGGGTTTAACGTTCCAAAACCACCATTTGATTATGAGAGACGCCGTAGTGGAGGGCTCCGGAAATTTCGACCACCTGGGGTTCTTTAACGTGCACCCAAATCTGAGTACACGGGCCTACAACATTTCCGCCTCCATCGGAAATGCAGCCGCCGCAGCCGGGAATTGAACCCGCGACCTGCGGGTCAGCAGCCGAGTACCTCAGCCACTAGACCACCGCGGCGGGGCTCGACCTATATTCATGTCTGTGGAGTAACGCGAAAAGGGGCACACGATGGAACGCGATGGGCCTATAGGTAACGTTATTTGTGTGATATAGAGTCGCGGTATAAGGTGAAACCTAGATGTTACGTTTTTTTTTTTTTTCACTCGGAAAGACCGCTCTATCTGTTTAATCTCATATTTGCTGAAACTATAGAGTTGTGGAATGCAAGATGCATGTGCTATAAAGAAGACGCTTGCACAGAGCGTGGAGAGGAGTCTGCGCTGGCGAGGCGGTGAAGCGAACCAATGAAGTGCACGTATATATATATATATATATATATATATATATATATATATATATATATATATATATATATATATATATATATATATATATATATATATATATATATATATATATATATGGTGAGATTTCTGGATTGATTAGCACCACGATCAGTGCAAGGTGAAGGTTGACGCACTTGACGATTTACCAACACGTCTCAAGCTGCTGGTCAACACTTCACGTAATAAGCTCAATCGCACAACAGCGGGACGTATGTTGCCTAAAGCGCAGAAAGACAGCCTGCAAGACGAAGTTAATTTTACCCCGTATATTTAGATGTCCCTGTGACTTTCACTTTTTTTTTTCTCCCCATATTCCGAGATCCGTTTATGCAGTGCACGCCATCTGTGATTAAGAAAGGTAAATGGCTGGGCCGTTACTCCGCGACAGCCCAGGCGTATACGAGGTGTATTCCAACATGCTCGCTGCCGCAAGCTCGTTTGCAGGTGTTCGCAGGCACGCTCGATGTGGCGGGAGGCTAGCGTTCTTCCCTCCGCAGCGGTGCCACACGCACCCTACGTGCTCGAGGGGCTCCTCTTAACGAGGCCCAGCGAGCTGCCGCCGCTGCGTACCCGTGTACCTTGGACGGAAGGCTCCGCCAACGGAGAGCTAAACATGACGCCGAAAGGAAGTTGCGCGTCACAGAAGCTGTCCGGCGGGGAGCTTCATCACGTGATGCAGCGCCGGCATCGCGGTTTCACTTCCTTTGTTTTCGCGATCCGCTCGCCATGCAGCCAGCTCGTACTACCGGCACTGGCCGCTACGGGAACAGAGGCTGCGGCAGGAAGCGGCGCATCGAGTTCCAGCCTCGTGTACTTTGCCCTCGTCTCGCGAAGAATGATCACGTAGCACGCACGTACATATTGAAAAGACATGCTGTATGGATTTGCTTAGCCCTCAAGTTATAGTGCGCATCGAAACGCTCTACGTGTTGGCTGACACGTTCATTCCGTCAACGTTTTCCAGTCCCGCACCGTGAAAGGGTATACGCACATGATGCATTTGTGCTGTGTCACGAGGATACGCAATGGTATAGCCCAACTGCTTTACAATATACATCCCGACGCTGTGCGGGCATGTGCGACACTGCGATGTGCACACTGCCTGCGTCCTGGAAGCACTGCCCGCACCGCAATTTTAAGACACGTTTTGCTGCACTCGTTGTTGTAACGAATCACATTTACAACAGGCATCCCGACCGAGTTATATTAACTACGGCTGTCATTAAAAATGCGTGTTAATAAATCATAGCTAGTAGGTGCTTTAGGAGGCTGTTGTTTTGTGTGTGTGTGTGTGTGTGTGATTATTCGTATATTTGGCGACAGAGAGTCTCAATGATACGCGATTACGTTGTTGAGTGGAGTACAAAAGGTTCATTTTCCGAGGCCACGCCATATAAGGGTGTAACAACATTGGGGTGTCTTAGTTTAACAGTTAAGTAGAATTAATGAGAGTGCAATCTCGTAGGCCCAAATGGCGCAAAAAAATTACACGTTGCTGACAAGCGCACAAAACCATTTATAACTGATTTTGCGGGTGATCACCTTGTCATTCAAAAGCCATGCTCCCCTTTCCTATAGCATGCTCTCCGAAGTACCACTATACGAATATCGATTGGGTCCTTAAGGGGTTGGACAAGCGACAGCTAACTAGTGCTACTACTCATGATATAGTGCCACTTTTAGTGCACTCTGACAGTGCTGTTGCAGTAGGACAGATTGGGGTAATTAACATTAATGTAACGATTATAGTAATCACCTCGTACAGCGGCGTTGATGCAATTTTATGGGTGCAATTATTACAAATAATTCTGCTCACTTCGTAACTAATCAGGCAGAAATTTACACATTTCATTCCTCGCATAATAGGCAGGTACTCAGAGGTAATTTTATTCCTTAACGAAAGTCACCCTTATGTAATTGAGCCCTTTGATGTTCGGCGTTAAGAAGAGAGCGTGCTGTGTACCCGAAGCTGTTTTTCAGTCAGTTTCTAGTGTCGTATGAGATGTTAGTTAGAGACGCATGACACCGTTGAAACAAAGCAAACGTTTAAATCAGTTATCTTTTCTACGTTTCAGAACGCCTGCCTGTTCGGAATTTGGCTCATTACAGGCGAAGCGAGGTAACACAGCTGCTTTACCAATGCAAATAAACCTTGTTAAAGTATACATTCAAATAGACGTGTACGTAGACGAACAATGGACGATGCGACCGCGAATTCACACCACCTTGCATAACGAGCGGCCACGCATACCCAATACAGTCCTCACTGTAGTTCAATGCCTGTTCCGGGGCTCCTCCTATCACCATCAGTCTCTCGTTCAGTTCAAACGTCCACTTGACATCCCGGCGAATTGCGCGTCGGCCCACGTTGCGAAACTAAAGCGGAGCAGAATCGGAACACGAACCGACGCCGCTGATAAACGCTGCCCGACAAAGACACAACTTTCTCACTGGCGGCACTGCACATTTCGGCGGGCGCGCGGATACAACGCCGGGGACAACAAAACGGGCCAATTCCAGCTGGCCGTCCCACAATGGGCTCTTTGTTGGACGGTCACCGACGCGAGCAGCTCCTTCACAGCCGAGCGCCATCGGGCTTTCCACAGTCGGCTATCGATTACGTTTATTGGATTTTCTACACAAAGGACGCAACTTCGCCGCTGGAAACGAAGAAGAAGCGAACCTGCCAGCGATCTGGACCTACACGCGCGCGAGAGATTCTGAGCGCGTCCCACCCACCCGACAGAAGGTGAAAAAGCAAGTACGTGTAAGCCGGCCTTTCACCAGCAAATGCTATACTTAGTTAGTTACGGCATTTACAGTTCATCCTGAAACACCCTTCGGCAATCTAAAGCAAACAATTGTGCGAGAGCCAACTAGCGAACCATACTTGAGTTGTACAAGTCATCAAAGCACGATAGTTTGCCCGGGAGGCCCATGCGATCGCCAAGGCCTGCTTCCAAGCCCAAGGTGGCGCGTTAGATCTCTCTGCGCGTCAAAGAGCCCCGTGCGTCTCACTTAAGTCAAACACCACGAATGACCAGTCAGTCGGTTCGGTATGAAATGGTCACCAAAGGAACTGGCTCATATAATTTCACTCTGATCGCTCTCAGCAGAAAGCAGCGTTTCTCTATAGATATTTGTACAGGTGATTTATTTATTTGTGTATTTCACACTAACTACCAGCATTTTGTTATGTTCAATCAGATTGCGTCAACGTACGTTTTTTTTTGCTCTTACATCTATCATGTGACGTGCTAAACTCTTCCTTGCAAGGAACCCATTCGGTATTCTGTAAGCGCAATCTACAAATACAGCAAACAACTTCCTATTAACATTCTTTTAACGTTTAACTTTCGTTAAAAAGTTATTATTGTTTGATGCAACAGCCTGTCGCCAAGAGAAAAAAAGCGTTTTGAATGAAAAGCGAAATGAAGGCCGAGTTTAAAAGAGGCGCATGACTAAGCAAACACGATACAGCGTTAACGGAACTCGGGTGAGGTCGCAGACTCTGCCCATCGGGCACCTTGGCAGATGCACGCGTTTGCTTTCCTTCTCAGCGGGTTACTGCTTCAGCAACAAACTAACTTCTGTCCAGCAAAATCACCACCTTTCAGCTCACGCCTTTAAAACTCCTTACTCCGCAAGAGCTCATTTACATCTTTCACTCTGCAAACTCCTTTGCCCCCTTTCATCTCCTCGATCTTTTTTTTTTCTTTCACGCTTTCTAAACGTATACAAACAGTGAGAAAAAAAAGTAAGAAAGGCGGGTAAACAAAAATGAGGTGCGCGCCTAAGACAACACGGGGCCCATGAGCTCCGGCGCTCGCTTTCAGCCAGGAATGGACAAACAGCCTGGAGCGTCACAGGGCGTAAAGCAGCGCCGGGTGCGGGCATTCTCGTTCTTCCCCCCCCCCCCCCTCTCTTCTTTTTTCGCGCGAAGAGACTGGTATCGAATTATCGACGGCCCGCGCAGCGATACTCAAGCCGACGATACCGGTTTCGCAGACAAGACGGTCGGCCAACTGTGTCGCCCTCCCCGCCGTGCTACACCGGGCGTGCACGAAGAGTTCCGTCCCAAGAACAACACCAGCGCGCAACGCACCGCGAAGGTCCGATCAGAGGCGCAAAGAAAAAAAAAAAGAGAGAAACGCGGAAAAGAAACTATACTCGGCTGACTAAACTTGTAGACCCAAAGGAGATCGGAAGAGGAAGCAAGAGAAGCCACGCCAGGCCTTGTGAATCAGCGAAGGGAACTCCCCTCCCGCCTTCGATCTCCCTTCGGAGTCAATGACTCGGTCCGCCTCGACGTCTGTCTCCGGACGCTGGAGCAATCAGGCAAAAGACGGCGGCGCTTTGTTCGGCGCGCCGGTCTGCTGCCAGGAGCTGTTGCGCCGCGTCTGGTACAGCGTTAATGGTGCGCCCAAGGGTACGACCGTCTTGGGCGCACCGCAAGATGCGCTCCCATGTCGCGCGAGCCACGGATACTATAGCCGACACAACGACGGAGAGCCACTCAACTCCAACAAGGCAGTTAGCTCCGCGGCTGCAACTACAGCAGTGCGCTATCCAGTGCACCAATCGTTAAAGAGCGTTACTTGTTGCCCGGCTTATTACACGTTGCTGGCATCGTTCTTACTCAATGAACCGGAAATGATGAACATCTTCTCGTAAGACAAGTGGTTGCGGCAGTGTCTCGGCGAGTAACAGACATTTGGCGCCTCCCTCGGATGCGGAATTCAAACAGGTCTCGCGGAATCTCACGCAGCAATGCCCGTAACATATAGGAATCAACATCCAACTTTACTGTGAGTTGAAGACTGTCTCCAAAGCCATCCTTAATTTGCTTTTACGCAGCGGATCAGCATGCCTAGCTGCATTGCAGCTCCTAGCTGGCCGACACCCCATCACTCAACCCGTTTTGTCTTCTTCTTCATAACATCAAAAGAGAACCGTTGGCATTACCCGAGCATATATCGGAGTATATGTACCTACATGTCTGTCCCTGCAAAAAAGCGGAAGCAGATATTGAGCGCCATCTACGCGGACACCTGTGCCACATCCTCCAAAAGGGGCTCCGACAATCTGTTCACTTGTATCAGAACACACATATACCGACGCAGCTCTTAACCCAATCACCGAGTTCATCGATTCCATTGTGATACCATCGTTTGTACTATACTCTCGGCGCACCAGACGCAGATGAAAGGATGAGCTGAGAATATCGACGGGGTATACTTCCACAACCGCACATGACGAGCACTGTATGCTATAGTCGACGCCAGTCTAAGGCGCGTGTTGTGAATTAAATAGGTGCAGATTTGAGGTAAAAAAAATGGCAGCACAACGCTTCAACGACCGGTTAAATAAAGACCGTACGAGATGGGGCGAGCGGATGTAAGCCCCATTCTTTCACAGAGAAACACACTGGTGTCTGCGGCCCAGTATAAGACGAGCGGAAAACTAGAAACTATGGCAGAAATAGCTTCCACGGGCGTCCAAGCACAGCCGTCTAGTGGTTCAACAATGATTAGACAGTGCTGACCATGGCGTGCATCTACGAACGACGTGTTTTTTTTATTTTGTGTGTGTGTGCGTGTGTGTTTGTGTGTGTGTGACACATGCGTGAATGTGCGTAGTACAATTAGGTTATCTGCGCGAGCACCTTTGATTATATCGGTGAGTGGAAATTTAATAAACAAACAAAGGAGGCAGCGTCGTGCAGTACCTGTAACAGGTGGCGGAGCACAGATCGGCCGGCAGACGAAGCGTGATGGCTTACAGCTTCAGAGTGTGCAGGAAAGCGTCGACACCTGAAACCTAACGGGAGAAGGGGAGGGGGGGGGGGGGGGCGCTTGTAGCACGGCCACGTTTCGCTTTGAAAAAACCCAATTAACGAACTTCTTAAGCTCTCTATCGGGAAACAGATCACCTTCCATCACGCTGCACTGCCTCCTGAGCTGTGTATATATATATACGCCCTGCGTTAGAGCACCTCTTTTCTTTTTCTTTTTCATTTCATGTATACTCAGCGGCTCGAATTTTTTTCGTTCTTCAAACGAAATGTGTTCCACCGGGAAGTAGTCCTCTTCATACCCACCGATATACTCCCCCCCACCCCCTTTTTCTTTCGCGCTTTTCTTCCTAACGTGATTCCATGGTTGCTTGATTTGAGAGACGCGTTTGTAGTCGACCGGGCGTGGTTCGCCAGCGGCGGTTTGGAATCAAACTATGGCTCACTGAACAGGCAGGGACGGAATTAAGTGACGCGCATGAGAAGCACTCGAGGAGACAAAAAACAAAATGTTGAACAACAAAAAAAGAATACTGTCGCCGTTGTGGGGAGGCGTAATCGTTTGCTAGCTTAGAAAGACACTCCACACGAAAGGGTATATCGCGACGCGCACTCGAATTTATGAGAAGGACCCATTTTCGTAAGACCATGCAAGGCAGTAAATGGGCGGCGCCAGCAACAGAGGATTAAGGAAAAAAAAAAGAACGGAGGGGAGGCCCACTGTCACACGCGTGGCGCCAGCAGTAACAACAACCTTCGCGGGACGATCGGCAGCCGAGAAGCGCCGAAAGCTTGGTGGCGCAAATAAAGTGTGTCCCGGCAAGAAGCTCACTGGCTGAGTCAGCCAGCGTCCGGCAGGAGGAAGCTTCCGGCCGGCCGCGACTCAGTCGATTCCCAGGCGCGCTCCCTGAGTCATTTCGCGCGAAGGCGTGCATTGTCGCGGGTCGATACGGCGAGTGACTGACTCTGTGGAAATTACCCTGTGGAAAAGCCCTGCGTCGAAGGCGCAGGGCCACTTTTAGACCAGCCGCGCGCCATTGATGCGACGCCGTGTCGCACCCAGTTCCGACCAGAAATGAGGACGCCGCGGGCTTCGTTCGACCGCGCGCCACGGTGGCATGCTGCTCCCGGGGCAAAGACATCTGCGGGGACAACGAATGTATCGAAAGGAGGCCCCGCACGGGGGACTTAAATTTAGACCGCTTTATAAAAAGGCGCTTCGCGCGGTGACTCGGGATGCGCGTACTTGCATTGCACTTCCTCATCAAATTATGGCTGTAAACCCTGCGTCGAGGGATCAGCAAAGCTTACGTTTACGTCGAATAAATTCGATTTTAAAAACAAAATAAGAAGAGCAAGAGACGGTACGAGATTGCGCGAGCGCTAAGGAAGTATTAGGTGATGCATTTGTGCGGATAATTTGGTAGTATTTTACATACAGGGTACTGGAAAGCTTCAACCCGTGCACGAAACAGCTATAAGCTACAGCTAGAAACACGCGCTTGTTCAACTACGATCCGAAGGGCTGGTGCGAATATACCACAGTGCCCTGAAACAGAAAGTGTACGATCAGTGTGAATATAAGGACATATATATATGCTTCCCTGCAATGGAGAGAGGCGTAGGTTTCCCATTTGCTGGGAAGGATTGGGGACGGGGGGGTTAGAGTTAGATGAAAATAAGGTACATAAAATAAATCTGCATATCATTTCTGCTTAAAGACCGTATTTATATCTGTAAACACACACACACACACACACACACACACACACACACGCACACACACACACACACATCGACGAAGCAAACGGGCCGTGCACCAGGGCTTTCTGGCCACCGACATAGGTGACAATAGTACTTTCTTGGGCTTCACAGTGCCAAAACTATGATTTGAATATGAAACACGCCGCAGCTGGGACTCATAATCGAGCTTGGAAATCTATGGGTGCACGTCATTAGAGTAATGTGCGCCAAATGCACGCGTTAATAAGGTAAGCTTGCTTGATAATAATAATAATAATAATAATAATAATAATAATAATAATAATAATAATAATAATAATAATAATAATAATAATAATAATAATAATAATAATATCGAAACAATGCTTTTCATCCACTATTCACTTCTCTATTCATCCTTCACTAGCATCACTATTCATCCATAGTATTACAAAGAGCAGCACCCGTCACTGATTTCTCAGTAGGAAACAGCCACACTTCACAAACTTACGGTCTCCTTTGTACACACGCACCCGAAGCTTACATCGATTTTTATTCGAAAAGAATACGAAGCTAACTGCGTACGCGCGACTGTAACTGACGTACGCAAACATCTGCAAAGCGTAGAAATCGAAACGAAATGCGTGTTCTAAATATTTGCAACGTTGTTGTGGTGCACTTCGAACGCGCAAGCGAGAGAACGCCCCAGCTTGACATTTGTATTAGTATCGGCAATACAAAAAAAAGCGAAGCTTGACGCACAGCCGGCAAGCGCAGCCACTCACCGCGCGTCAGAAATGGGAAAACATGCCAGAGAAGTTCTGGAAAGAGCTGTGCCGATGAGATCGAAACACTTCCGAACATACGACACCATATACGCTCACGCGAGTTCAAAAGGGATGTGAAAAAAAAAGCACAAAAATTGAACCAGACTAAAGCGGCTCACCGAAATGACTTTAAACACCGAAATCACCCAAATCAAAGCAACCAACGTTAAGAGTCGAAACACGAAGTATGCCCGTAAAAGTTTTCAGTCACCGTGTGTGCCTGATACGGGGCTGTTGACAGATGTGACAAAAGAAGAAGGGACTCTTCGATTTTATCGTCAATGCGTCGGTCAACATGAGCGCAATGCGCAGGCAATAAGAAAGAAAAAAAATATTAAAATTTAGGGGGCAACGAGTAAGTACGTGACGAGAGTGTTTCAAGGGCCAAAATATATGCAAGTAAAAGAAGGGTGCCCTTGTTTGCAGCCAGCAGTAAACATTTTACGCCCACAGCATGCATGCCACACTTTATATCAATCTTTGCTTGCGGTGGACTTTTAGTAGCTTTGTTCTTATGCAGCCATAAGTGATATGCCATGCTGTCTGAAATGGTGAAAAGCGGTGAGCAAGCAGCGCAGGCATCGAGCAGATTAAAGAAACGAGAACGCCAATACAAGACACGTCTACTCTCGGCGATCTGCGGAAGAGAAACCTTTATCCCACGAAAGCCCGCACGTGCAACACTGAAAGCTTGCCACCCGCCCGTTTCCGGTGCCCCCCATTTGTATACTCGCTGCCTCTCGATTTCAGTTCCGTTTCGATCTGCGTGGAATAAGACGCAAAAGCAGCGCCACGGATGCACCGAACCGTCGCAGCGGCGCGAATTGCAAAGCCTGATTACTGGACCATGATGCCGACCAGGCGTCACATGCAGCGTATAAGCGCGCACGCCCCGCACGCCGCATTCCTTTTCCGCGGCAGTGGAACGAAACCTTACAGGCAACATGGCTTACGGAATGCCGGCTAAGCGCTTCTTCGATCATACGAGGCTTGCGCAAGGCGGACAGGGGAGTCGCAACGCCGTTCCGTACCGACGCGCATGCACGCGGTCTGCGACGCCGTCATCCTGCCGACACGCAACCGGGCGACGGGATCGAAGTTCCACATCCGTGCCACGGTGTCGAAATGTCACGGCGCCGGTGAGACAGCCGTGACATCTTCGGCGGAGCTCGCGCGAGACAGCCGAGCCGCGACATCTTCGGCGGAGCTCGCCTTTGCATGAACGTCGGGATGGTGCCCCTGCAACGCCGTGCCCCTTTGCATGCAGCGCGAGCCCTGGGAACGCCAGCTGCCAGAACGCGTTTCAGACGTTGCAGCTGCTGCACGCGCTGACAGCCAAGGCACCAGCTGTGGCTGCCCTTCCGTGTCCGCTCGTAACGACCGCTCATCCTTAATTGATCGCCATCCTCCCCTGGTCAAATGAAGACCCCCAAAGATTCGCGGTTTATCGAAAGCCCGCGGCCGACCGCATTTCGGCGCCGCGAGCACCCTCCTTCACTTTCCAGCGGGTTCGCCCCCTCTCTCTCTCTTCCACGGCAAATCGAATGACCCGGACGTCTCGGGACCTCTTCCACAGGTATTATCAAAGAGAAAACGTAAATTACGCGCTCAGGAATAAGGTGTTAGCGCAACGAACACGAAGCGCATCGACATTTCAAGGCAAGAGCACGCTCTTGCAAAAGGGTGCGTACAGCAGCAGAACAATCTTTTCGGCAAACAACTCGCCTTATAACGTCCCGCCATTACCTTAGATATATAAACCGATTGTCTCTTTTTTAACACCTGCATGGTCAGACAAGGCGGATACACTGTAGCTACATCGCAAGGATCGGGTAAGAAAAGGACGAAAAAGTGCCATTAATGAAGAGAGAAAACGAACTAAACGAAAGTCACATAATTAGGTTCCGCAGCGAAAGCAGATGCGCATTGCTCGCGAAAGCCAGCACACGCACAAGGAAGATCCCACCAGGTGTATGAGACGATGGCTGTTTTCAATGATACATATACGACTTAACGTTGGTACGACTTGCACGAGGCCTTGGTTGGGCGCTTCCTTAAAACGGCCACCGACTGAGCGATATACGATTGATTGATTAAAACTTTATTTGATTGACTGATTAAAACTTTGTTTTGATTTATTAAAACTTTATTTAGCGATATACGATGCTTCATAAACGCGCATGCGTTAATTTCGCGTAAGAGAACTCGCGCAATGATCGTTTATTGCCTTTCCCTTCAGCCATTCTCAGCAGTTTTGAAAGAGACGCAATATTTTTCAGGCACGGGCTTACTCAAATAGCTTTCGCGCCAGAGACAAAATGAGGAAATCCAATTGCCAGGCAAAATCAAATGGAGAGAGTAAGCGAGTAAGTGGACACAGAGCAAAGAGATGCCTTTCACAGTCAGGCGCGTTTCCTTCTCCGCAGCTTCGAGAAAGAGCAGCGTCAAACACAAAAAACAAAAAAACTATACACACATAGCACACATCCACACTGGTGTTCTTCAGGCGGACCTCAAGTCCTCCGCAAACAGAGCTGCGGTTTCACTCCGGTCTCCCGCTGTATAGATGTTCCTGCCCTCTTGACACTGGCGAGCACCTTGGCATTGTTGCTTTTGTCGGTGGCTGTTTTTGCACAGGCCACTATGAGCGAACTAAGGGCCTTCGCAAATGAAGCTCTCCTGGAGGAAAGCTCTGCCGACACCTTTTTTTTTTTTTCTCATTCGTCGACAGCTGTAGTTTTCCTCGAGGGAACGCAGACGCTCGTGCAATTTTTTGACAGAGAACAATAAATTGCGGGCTCTAATATATTATGCCCGGGGAGAGTGCAATATAAGGGACTGCCAGTTTGTCGGTCTCTGCATGGTTAGCAGTGATGCGAGACTATTAATCGGCCGGCCTTATAGCGACACCCAGTACCATATATATATATATATATATATATATATATATATATATATATATATATATATATATATATATATATATATATATATATATATATATATATAACAGACAGTAATGCAAAGGAATGTACAGGGGAAGTTATTAAAACCAATGGAATGTAAATAAGAAGAAAGAAAAGTGGATGAAAAATTACCAACTGTGAGCAGGAATCGAACCTACGACCTGCTCACAGTTGGTAATTTTTTCATCCACTTTTCTTTCTTCTTATTTACATTCCATTGGTTTTAATAACTTCCCCTGTACATTCCTTGGCATTACTGTCTGTTATATCTCATTAATATTGTGTTAAAACACGGAAAAACGAGCCCTTAGGTATACACTTCTTTCCCTTATATATATATATATATATATATATATATATATATATATATATATATATATATATATATATATATATATATATATATATATATATACTCAGCATTCCGGTGTCAAATGCAAACCTGCGCCTATGAAGCCAAAACAAACTCGAAATTTCACATTTGGCATCGTGCGCTTCCATTGTTTCACAGTGAAGCCACACATGTGCTGCGGAGTAGTCACTCAAAAATCGAACATTAGAGAAACAAATTACGTGGGTGCTTCGCTAATCACTCAGTTTTTGAAATCGTGATATCGTTGTTACGTAGCGTCAAATCGGTGGCGACTCCTAGTGCGTGTACGATCACCTAAATTTATGACAAGCTGTTTTCCTGGGGCATCTAGAACAGTACCATCTTCTGAATGGCCATCGTCGTTTTTTCCTTAACTTCCGACTTTGGCTAGTATTCATTTCCACTTCATTGAACTAGTGATTCGCATCACATGACCGTAACAAGAAGGCGTGTTAGGTGCATTAACTTACCTTCAAGAATTCAGGGTTGATCATACTACGTATAATGAAGATATGCCATTGTAGTACTACACGGAAAGGAACGTAAATGCGCGACCCACTTTCAGCAAAATTTCGGGCGTGTATTAAACTACACTTACACTGACATGTAGAAAAATATACAAAGACTTCTGTGGGTTGGCAACATGAGCAAACGTTTCGCACCGACGGTTAGGGACAGCAAGCTGACAGAGCCACGTGCACCAGCGCGCGGCTGCGGCTGATCAGGAGACTGACGGCCCAGCTAGGTGGTGCAGATACGAAAAAAAAAAGGGAGGGGGTGATCTCAATATCCGCAGGCGCCGCCATTGAAGCACCGCGCCACAAGTACGCGGTGCGCAGAGAAGAGCGCCCAGTTGAGACGGGTGATCCAATTACGCGTGACAACCACTGCAGCATGCAATCGGCCTCTCTCCTGCGTTGTTTAGAAGTGCCGCGCCGCAGGACCACCGCATAACACATTCCGTTCACCTATCGCCGTCTTGGAATGCGGGATAGATAAAATAAAAAGAGGGGGGGGGGCGACTTCGACAGCCTAGGGCAAGCGCAGTGTGCCAGCCAGTCTTGAAAGTCACCGGCGCTTCTCCCGTGCCTTCTTATTTTTGCTGCGCGTCTTTTACGGCGGTGGACAGGCCCCTTCCCCCCCCCCCCTCCCCCGAGATAGGAAAAGAAGAAAAAAAATTAAAAGAAAATCTTTCGGCGAACCCTGGAAGCCGCGGTATGGACGGCGCGTGAAAAGACGCGTGCGGTAGAAGGGAGACACACAGCGCCTCGCCCGCCGAAGACGCGGGTGTTTGCCGCGCTGTCGTATTGTTTCAAGCATTGCTGCTGCTGTCTTCGCTCAAAACGAAGGACGACGGCGGCCGTCTCTCGTACGTGTGCGTACGCACTGTTGCTCCTTGGTGGAACCCCCCGTGGTGGCTTTGCTACGAACTGCGCGGCCGCGTAATCAAACTTTCCCGCCGGGAAAAACCGGTTTTCCTCGACGGAGAAGAGCCAGAGAGGTTCTTCGCTTTTTTTTTCTTTTCTACCTCACTTTGTTTCGGACGCATATCCCCCTCCCCTTTCTTGCGTGTTCTTACGTGCGCTTAATCGCTTCTCGAGACACCTGCACCGCCTGATCCGCTCAATCCCGAAGGGATCGATAAAACTAAAAACGGCAAAAAAACACACGAGGCAGGCGTATGGCCGCTCAGCTAGCCGCACAAGATGAGTCCACCGCAATCTTGCTTACGTGCATGTCTCGAAGCACGCGAGGCAAGCACTAACCACCAATCCAACAAGCACAAGAAGCCGGCTTGATGAAGAGCCCTTATGAAACCCCTCTCCCTCACAAACGCTCGCACACGCAAAAAAAAAAGAAAGAAAAGTTAACATGCCCGCCCTCTTGTTTTTCTCTCGATCTTCAGTTCTTCAAAGCAGCGAGTGTTGCTAGCACAGACTGCCCATTCTCCCTTGATGTGGTGAGAGCTAGGACGACCTGCCTACTCTGTTATACCTGGAACCATGTCGATGACTGGCCTCTCGCTACAGGTTGAAATTGAAGCTGCGTTCTCGCACGGGCTTCACTGCTTGTGAACATGTCTCTGAACGATCAATCTCCTTCTCCAGAACAGCGCAAGTCATCGCTGTGTATTACTATAGAAAGAAAAAAACAAAACGTAACACAACCCGAGACAACGAGTACAACCGCGGCTGAGTGTGCGTGTTTACGGCCAGGGCAAGCACGGGTACGGACACGGCAGTATAGGTTATCGATAAAAGCTTTCCGAAGGACAACCATGTCGCGTCATTACGCTTTCAGGAGGTAGGTAACCTAACAAATGAGTGCACGGCAAAGCGAAGGAGGCGCGGCAGCATTTCCGGCGCACTCGTGCTAGCAAACAGGTGTATTCTGCAGGCCGCACGATCACGACGATGAGAGAGGCCGGCTGGAAAGGCAGCAGCCGAGCTCGTCTTCAGCTGCCGGCCATCCGCCGCCTGCGCTCCATTTAACCGTGGCGCGTCTGAAAGTCGCTGCTTGGCGGGCCCTTCTCGAAGGAAAGGGTACAGAGCGAGAGAAGGCAGGACCGACCCGTGCCAGACAGGCTAAGTAAATAAGTTATGTCACGGTCTTCGGTCCGCTCGTTGCGACCCGCTTTTCCGTCCTGCCTCCCGGGCGGCAGCACCTGTTCGCTCGAGTATGCGGGCGGCGGCCCTGCATACAAACGTCTCGCCGCCGAGGCATCGGCAAAGAGTCATCGGCGCGCCGTATCCACGCTGAAACGTCTGTCGTATCTCAATCGGACCCGCCGATAATCAGCGAGAAAGCCGAAGGAGGGCGCACGCATAGCATCACTATAATCACTATGCCTCTGCACAACGCTCGCCGCACAAGGAGACCGCCGGGAGGAAGTTTTAGTACAACCCACCCCCTCTTTCCGCGCGGCGAATGCAATATTTCACCGCCTTCGTCTTTTTGAATACCTCTTTGTTTTTTTTTTAGTTCGGTGTAAAACGCTTGTTTTCCCCCTCGCTCTTCTTTACACATGCCGCAATTTTTCTTTCTTTTACGAACGCGCGCTGTCAAAGCGCCACGGCAATTTTGGGAGCAGCGCTGGAGCGTGCGCAAGGAGACGCAGCATCATTTACGTCGTCCCCCGGCAGAAAATCCGAAAAAAAAAAAAAAGCGCGACGCGATCCAGGAGGGACGAGAACGAGCCGCTCCGGCCGAGACGCACAAATCCTCCCATTTTCCGTTTCAAAAACCCGGCCAAGGCGGTTGTGCAACTCTGATCGGGAAGGATCTTCGCTGCCGGGCTTCGGTGATGCGGTCCCAGCAGCAGGAGGAGGCAGCTGACGTCAGACGTGACAGCAGCGAATCTCCTACACGAGCTTCCGAGGGCTGCTTTCTCGGAACACATATAGTCGTGCACTTGTCGGTGCAAGCAACAGCTGCTGAAAACTAGAGCACATGGATTATATATATATATATATATATATATATATATATATATATATGCGCTTTCGGCTCGTACATACAACGCTCTAACCACACCATCAAGCCGTCATTCGCGCAAATATTCGTCTAGCACAGTTTTACAGCATGACATTTTATAATCGCATCAGGAAGTTGACTGTTGTTGCTGCTACTTTAGTAGCAACAGCAGCACTCAACGGTCTTCTCTTACCACAGTAATCAACACGATATACTACTACTACTACTACTACTACTACTACTACTACTACTACTACTACTACTGTACTACTAATGTATAGGCTGCATGCTCTGCATTCTCCGCTTTCAGAGCAAGGCATTTACATGTATGGCCTAACTCATCGATCCTTGCAGCGGTGCATGGCAGAAGCAAAGAAGCCAAGTCTCGTCGTCTGTCTGGTGCGTTGCTCAACAAAGCGTACTTGCGTATCGAAGAAGCGGCGCCGTCCCAAGTATACGCCACTTGCTCAGCGATTCGACGGCTGCATTGACTATATGCGCTTCGACATCCATGTAGCAAGAAGCAAACAAGAGAAAATAATGCTATCTATCAGAGGGTACACAATGCGCTTACTTGGCGCACGGGAGTCGGGCGAGGCTAAAGGTATACGGACTATTCAAAATGTCAAAGGGCGCTCGAACCATTGCGTGCTCTCAGAGTTATTCGCCGCCGATATGTGTTCAAGCGTCAATAATGTCGTTGACAGCGCGGAGTGAGCTGTCGACTACACGTCGGCACGCACCGTTCGGTGACCTCGAAGGTGAATTAATATATAGCTACAATATTCGAACTCGATCGTACATCACTGCTTCACAAGGACTTGATGGATGGCGCAGCATACAACGACGCAGTCAACGAGATTCCGTGGCGACAGACAGGCGAAGAAACGTGCCTCCGGAATGCGAAATGTTAATGATGCGTGGGGTTTAACGTCCCAAAACCACCGCTTGATTATGCGAGACGCAGTAGTGAAGGGCTCCGGAAATTTCGACCGCCTGGGGTTCTTTAACGTGCACCCAAATCTGAGCACACGGGCCTACAGTATTTCCGCCTCCATCGGAAATGCAGCCGCCGCAGCCGGGATTCGATACCGCGACCTGCGGGTCAGCAGCCACGCGACGGGTCGCGAAATAATGTTAATAGTGGAATCAACGTGAAGTGTATATACAACATCTATGCGAATAACAGAAGTTTACAGTTGTTTTACAACAAAATACTAGAAGTGGCGTTTTCGATGGTCTCCGTAGCGCATTAGTGAGTAGAAGAATGTGCAAAGGAGAAAGAAACGAGCTGAGAACAATGCCTGTTCAATGACCTCGTGAGGTCACCCACTAAACACAATCAGCAGCACCGCCAGAGATGTCGCGACGGGCACCCGATTATAAGATACGCATTCGCATAACGTTGCAATCAGCGGTCTTTGCACTGCACAGGTGTTTCTTCTCATGGAGGCACAACGTATAGCTCATACATTTTGTTCAAATTTACTCAGATCCAGCAACCATGCAGTCCGCTTTCTCGTCAACTTCCCTGCAGACACTTTTATCGCATTCGCTGCTACTTTAAAATATTTCTTACTCTTATTTATTCAAGGGCATATTGAATGCGGTCATGACGAAATGGTCAGTTATGCACACGTGAACATATGCATACGTGAAGAAGTAAATACAATATATTTAGAGCCTCAGTACGTTTATAGGCGGGGGTTCATAAACAAGCTCCACCTTCACCATCGCAAAAAAAAAAGCGGGGGGGGGGGGGCGGGGTTGCTCACCTGATCCTTCTACACGACGCTGTCCTACTATGGTAATTGTTGTCTTTTTTTTTTCAAACCAAAAATTAAGAGATCCTGCATCTCACCACCCAAACCACTGACATAGACTGTCTGCGACCAAACATTATACGTCCATGATTGAATGAAGGTAGAGAACGCCCACGAGTTATTCGTCTTAATAATGAATATCTCGTCTTTATATCGAATACAACACTGTTAACTGGTATTCAAAACAACGCACCACCCTAACCACGTGGTTATAACAACCCATATAACTTCATCATACCATGTCTTGCGCTCAAAGACTGAACGTCATCCGTCTTGCACCGTTACTGCATATACTGGTTCGGCGATGCTACTGCCAATAAATATTTCAGAACACGGATTGCACGTTAGAGGCAAGCGGCAACAAATTGTCAAGTCACAGCTCTCTATAACAGTCGTACAATATCCTGCAATGCATCGTTAATACGACTCTTCAAGCAGCTGCACGTGCTAAGGGGAAGTTGACGCGCACCCTCCTCTAATCCCAGGATCCGATAGACGGTCACGAAGTGTATCCCCATCTGTGGACGCATTCCCTTACAGAGAAAACTTCATACGCGCGTTGTTATTTCTTTTTTTACGTCCTCGCAAGCTGAACCGCAAACACTTCGCAGCGAGCCGAGAGGCACGTAGAAAGGAAACCGAAGAATCGAGACAGCCGTGTGCAGCCGGAAGCAAATAATGTGAATAACCTCGAAAAACCTTGCGGAATAAAAAGCGAGTATATTGGCGCTGCCTGTTCAAGTTACTTTTTTTCCCCCTTTCGGGCACCGCCCTACACACAGCCTGGCTTACCGTGCAGTTCCGCAGACTTTAATTAAAATAGAAAGGAAACGGATAAATAGCGTAATGGATGTGAAACGACTCGTATATAGCCAGCCGGGCGCCGCAGTATATACGCAACGAGATGTACTCTATACTGGCCGTCGTGGTTTTTGTTCGCGCACTCCCGTCTGTGCTGTGCCAAGAAGATGAGCGAACGGGAGGAGAAGGGAGCCTCCTCTTGCTCCTCCTTCTGTGCGCTAGATTGGCCTCGTGCAAGGACGCGAACCCACGCAGCATAACGACTATAAGGGATGCACGTGGACGCGACTGCATGGGACGAACACCAGACGCAACCGCCACTAATCGCGAAAACGCAGTTGATGCCAATTCACTTGCTACCTCTGAATAGAAATAGCACCACATCGGGATCGGGAATAGCATGCGGAATACAACATGTCAAACACCTAACCAACGCTCTCGAGTTATAAATGATGATTCGCGAGCAGCACAAGCCGGATATAGATCTGGGTCCGCCTTCCACCAGGTGCAACTTTGTCTTTCCGCTCGCGGCCTCACAAACAACAAATAATTTTCCCCAAGCTTTTCTCGGCTTCAATTTTTGTCAGTTTCCCATCGCTGTAACGAACAAAAAGGCGTCGCCTTCGTCTGATTTTCTTATGCACAGCTCTCTCCCCTTTTTCCCCCCTTTGATTTGATTTCGTCTGCGAGACACAAGAGCCCATCACGTCGACTCATGTGGAAGAAGATAACCGTGGTATACGTGCGTATACTCGGTAAACGAGAGCGGCCAGCCTTTAGCGGGACATTTAAGAGCCCTCTATATAAAAAATTTAGCGGGACAGATAAGAGCCCTCTATATAAAGTGTTTACCTCCGCTAGATTGCGGCGTCCCAAATGGCTCCATTTGTCAGGGTATCACTTCAGCCACTCGCGTATAGAGAAACGCTCGGGACGCAATAGCACGACAGCTGTCATTCAATGAATGTAGGTTGATCGCAACTGAGGCCCCCGATCGACGTTGCAACACTGCGCTTTTCGACGAATCAGGCTCGCGGTGTGAATACGTCCGAAATTTCGCTCTCGTTTCGCCCCTATAGCACACTGAAAACGTGCTCTTTCTCTCTTTTTGCCTCGCGTAACGCGTTGTACCTATGGCAAAGAAGAGCTCATAGTGACCCATTATTAAAGATTTGGAAACATATATACTCGAAGGGTATAAGCCGCATCGGCATGCGCAGTGTTCGCCATTAGGGAGGGCAAAGTTTCAACACAACTTTCCGACGAGCTCTTGATTTGTCTTTCGGTCTTATCCGAGCAGTCAATATACAGTGAGCGCCAGAATACACCAGTTGAAGTGAACCATAACGCCTGTAATTAATTGTCCGTCTTTATATTATAACGCGCCGTTTAATCTATGGTACTCTTTACGGGCTGTAATATAATTACGATCTAATAGTTGATACTAAACGGCTGCTTATAAATAATATAATTTTCTTGTAAAATGCTAATGAGTTCCCTAAATATAACTAACTGGGTGTTCAATACATTTTCAACTTTTGATTGTCAATGAACTCTTGCGAGCGATGAAATAGGACGCAAACGGTGCCCAGCTAAATAGCGCAGCGGAGCTATACAGTGGCTCTGTATAGCACCGCGGAACGAACAGTGAAATTCGTTGCGCACCTAATGAGCTGCGAGCACTTCAGTGCTCAGAGTGAATTACCTGTCCGGCTATCAAGCTAATGAGGCAACAGGCTTAAGCACGCCCTGCAGAGGACCAAAAAAGTGTCCTGTTTTTCACCTGCTTCGGTTGCCCAGTTTTTTTTCTTCTTCAAACATCGATTCCACGAGAAAAGGGGAGAAAGAAAAACGGCGTGCGAGAAGAGCGGCTTTCCTAAAGCTATCTCCTATCACGTACAGTGATAAGCCTCCGTGTCGTCACAACGTGGGTGACTTATACAAGCACACGAGTGTAGCCTTACACAAAAAAAAAATCGTGCAGTATCATCGGAAGGTTTAGATTTCACTGGAACGCTTTCTAGAGCGTACTAGAAAAAGTTCGCAGCTATAAGTGAGATGGCAATGCGAGAGTGCATACGACCGAAAAGAGAAAGACAGAGAGAAAGTAGAAGACACTGCCACTCACTGCACGCGTTTCCGAGACGGTAACTCTAGCGGTCGTGAAGCGATATACTGCAGCGTCCACCTCCAGTGTGAGAGGTGCTGTGTTCGATTCCTGGTGCTACCGGCCACCGACAGGTATTTATACATAATCTATGACTTGCAAAAAAAAAAGAGAAAAACGCTCTCCACGAGGAATCTCTGCTCATGTTGGCGTTGTGTCGGACACCTCTACGCCCAGCCAAATCTAAGGTTCATTCCAAGCGATACCTTCGCAAGTGCCCTTACGCCCAGCAATCTACCAAAAACAAATTTTAAAATATTAATAGATTGTGATATCATACTTTCACGTAAATTAAAAAAAATACAAGGGATCCCTCCCATCTTCAACATCTCTCTTCCCACTTTCCTTTTTGTTCACCTGACACTGACGTACACAAAACTGAAAAGAGTAGTTACAACTGGGGCGCAAGTGCAGGGCATGTCAGAACGGGTCAGTGGCTCGTGGCTGTTGCTGTAAAATTCGCGTCACACGTGACTCACAACTCATTATTTGTCCATTAGTCACATGCACTGGCACGTAAAGTAGAAAAAAAACTCAGCCTTACATTTAGTGTTTATTACTTTACGCGGCTATTTCAGTTAACTCTACTACCACATTGCCGGCAATAAATGTCACACACATCGGAGTGACATTTTGCTGCTCTTTTGTGGCTAGCGCTTGGTTTTGGCGTTTACGAAACCGCGTACATCAATGGAATAAAATGACTTAATCTAAGCTTCCTCCCCCGCTACACTTCTCTGAACGTGTCCGTGAGTTTATCATCCTGCTGAAGTATTGCACGATAACATTATGACACTGTACTGATAGCTTTGGCGCAGGTTAACTTGTTTAAGCCCGAATCGTGGTAATCAATGAGTCGGACGAAAATCTTTAAACGCCGCAACAACGAACTGTCTGTTTATTTGAAGTGTACACATTTGACTCGAACAAATTAACACGCGACGCCACGATGCCTCATCACTCATAGTGTACTCCGCTTAATACAGACGCCACCTGGAAGCCTATATATATATAAAAAAAAACATGTGCCTAAGCCCCGCAAATCGGCGCAGCATTGATTTCGAATGGCTCAGCGGCGGAACGTGTATATATGCGTAAATGTACCATGGCACAGTCGAATTTTTTAGACGAAATGCGAGACCTTTATTACTGTTAAGCGCAAACATGCGTTACGAAGCTGCATATACGTCCACAAAATTAATCGTAATAAATCAAGTCTGCCCAAGTGCGACAATCATTAGCGGTGCGCTATCACTATGAGAGAAGGGGAAAAAAAGAACGAGAAATAATGTTTATATGTGCGAAGGCCGCGCGAGTAGACGGGATGGCTCAGCGAATAGCTTTGTGGAGACCACAAATGCGCATAACAAAAAAACCGACATCCGACGGCGGCCCGACGCGCCAACGATCCCGCCGTCGGGACGCCACCGGACGACCGGCACAGAGGGAGAGAAGGAGATAGAACAAAAGTCGGCACGTGAAGAAGGGGACCGCTGAACACGATTCGTAGTTAACGCTGACCCCAATCGGATCAAACTTCTTCGTCTTCATCTCACACTGCAATCGCAGCGGTTAAAGAGTTTCAGCAATACACCCATAACGAGCGAAAATGGTCAGCCAATAAAAGAACAAATGTGGCGCGCAAGATCATCGGCGGCGCGAAGTCCCGTGATGCCACGCGGGAAAAAGGCTCGAAAATAGCGCCTCACCGGCGGCGGCCCGTTTGAAAACGGCCGGTGGCGCGCGCTAGCTTTCCGCAGCATTGCGAAGCACGGCACCAGAGCGGGGAGACTTCCCGTTTCCACGGCAGGTGGGGGACAGCTGCTCAGAACTCCTCGCCATGCGCCTAATATTGTTAGACGAACAGCAGGTGAAAACGCGGAAGCCCCCAGCTCCAAAAGGGATAAATAGTTCGGCAACACAAAACATGCCCTACACACCGAACGGCTTCTTCGGCACACGCGACACTACATGTCAGGTGACGGAAAGCGAAGACAAGGCACCCAATGCCGGAAAAAAAAAAATAAAAGTGGAGGAGACAGAGGCCAGAACTTTCAATCGCCGGCATATATGGTGTTGTCAGTGCTTGCGGTACCATTAATATAATGTCGCTCTAAAAATAAAAATAAAAACACATAAAGTACGCGAAAAAAGCAGGCCCACGTCGACTGACCTGTTGCCAGAAATCCTCCAGCGACGGCTGGGCCGGGAAAAAACCAGTGTCGTGGATCGCTTGGAGCTCATGAAAGATATTTCCACTCGGCAAGATGTCCATGGTTGAGGCGGGGTTGACTTGGATGTCCCAAGCAAGAGACGAGCACGAAAGAACAAAAAAACAACGAAAACAAAACGGCAACTTGTCAGTTAGAGCAGCGACCAGGTGCTAGATGAACTTTCTTGATGGCACAACTCTCGCCGACGACGGTAGTGAAATCCTGGACATCCCTGCCAGCCGGCCCAGATGCGGCCACCGCTATAAAGGCATGTTCGTGGCGTAACAGCTCAACGCATGCGGAGGCGTCACGGAGATCCAAGGCACTCGTTACGCCAAGCACGCGCACCGCCTGTGGGAACCAGCCGAGTGCAGAGGCGCAGGCGCTCTTTCCATTTGCGAGCAGACGCTCACTCACACTCGCACCGCCGGAGCGCCTAGCTGCGAACCCAGGCGACTACGAAGTCGCGCTCGCTGCGCCGAGAGTAGATGCGTGCCTGCCCTCTCACTCTCGGACTGGCGCCTCTGCCGCCAGGCGGGGACCAGGCGCTGCCTCCCACGGGACGGCGAAACGGGAGAAACTTGGGCGCGGGACTCTCGCCTGCTCGTGAGAAACGTGCAGTGCGAACGTTGGAGGAAAGTGCGCGTATGTTGATCGCATACCTGTAACCTTATCTCGCGCCTCCGCCTTTTTGAGATGCGTCATGCTTCATGTCGGAAAAGTGTTGCGCCGATAGCACACGAGCTCTCGTGGCGCATTTCGCGTCTATGAGTGTTCCGAGTAACTTTGTCATTGTTGTTCCTTGCCCACGAAACAGCTCGGGAATATTCCAACGTCCACGATTTGATCACCTGAAAATTATTTCGAATAAAATGCACAATTACGCGATCTTCCACGAATGACGGACGTTTTCTTACATAAACATAATGCTGCCACTAGGAAAAGAAAATGCTGTTGAACGTTTCACCAAAATCTCTTATCTTCGCCTTTCTTCTGGAGTGGGGCAGTGTCTTTTTACTTGTAACCAGCCGACATATATGAATACGATGGTGACAAGCCCATCACATTACGTTGCAAAAACCCTTTAATGAATTACTCATGAAGCTTGCTGGTCGTTGTGCAAGAGTACGATACGCCAACACTTTTAACGCTGTTGGAGGATAGTTCAAATAGGCTCGGGACGTTAGTTTTGTAGATAGACCAGTATGCGTGGAGCACATGCATACGTGCGTTTGTTTCTGCGAAGACATTTCATACTTTGTGCCTGCTTAAAGCCTAAGTGGTGGCAGCTATATCAAATACAAAGCAATAAAGACTGCTATTTACCGGGCTAGCTGTACTATTCGAAAAGCTAGAGGGTGTTAAATGGGATATAATAGGGCTCAGTGTGGTTAGGAGGACAGATGAGGCCTATACTGTGCTACAGAATGGGCACGTCCTTTGCTATCGAGGCTTGGCAGACAGAAGAGAACTGGGAGTGGGGTTCCTAATTCACAGAAACATAGCTGGCAACATAGAGGAACACTATAGCATTAATGAAAGGGTGGTAGGTATTGTAATTAAACTGAATAAAAGATACAAGATGAAGGTAGTACAGGCTTACGCGCCTACATCCAGCCATGATGACGCTTCAGTTGAAAGCTTCTATGACGACGTGGAATCGGCAATGAATAAGGTAAAAACACAGTATACTATAGTGATGGGCGACTTTAATGCAAAGGTAGGGAAGAAGCAGGCTGGAGACCAGGCAGTAGGAGATTATGGCATCGGCACTAGAAAACGCCAGAGGAGAGCTACTAGTAGAATTCACAGAACGCAATAATTTGCGGATTTTGAATACTTTCTACCGAAAACGAGAAAACCGTAAGCGGACATGGAGGAGCCCTAATGGCGAAAGTAGGAACGAAATAGATTTTATAATGACTGCACACCCAGGAATCGTGCAGGATGTGGAAGTGGTTGGCAAGGTACGATGCAGTGACCATAGAATAGTACGGTCTCGAATTAGCCTAGACTTGAAGAAGGAACGACAGAAACTGATACGCAAGAAGCCAATCAATGAGCTAGCACTGAGAGGGAAAGTACAGAAATTTAGAGTGTCGCTGCAGAACAGGTACTCGGCTCTTAGTGAGGAAACCAACCTTAGCGTAGATACAATGAATGATAATATGGCGAGTATCATTACGGAGTGTGCAGTGGAAGTTGGAGGCAGGGTAGTTAGACAGGACACTGGCAAGCTTTCCCAGGAAACGAAGAACCTAATTAAGAAGCGTAAAAGCATGAAAGTGTCAAGTACAACAGACAAAAAACAACTGGCAGAGCTTTCGACGTTGATTAATAGACGTAAAGTATGCGATATAAGAAGGTATAACATGGAGAGAATTGGACACGCTCTGAAAAACGGAGGAAGCGTCAAAGCAGTGAAGAGGAAACTTGGTATAGGCAAAAGTCGGATGTATTCACTAAGGGACAAAGAAGGCAAAATAACTACCAATATGGATAGGATAGTTAAAATAGCGGAGGAGTTTTACAGAGATCTGTACAGTAGCCGAGACAACCACGACCTTAATACTATAAGAACTAGCAGTAACCCAGATGACACCCCACCAGTAATGATAGAAGAAGTCAGAAAAGCTTTGGAGAGCATGCAAAGAGGCAAAGCTGCTGGTGAAGATCAGGTAACATCAGATCTGCTGAAAGATGAAGGACAGATTATGTTAGAAAAACTGGCCACCCTGTTTACGAGGTGTCTCCTGACGGGAAGGGTACCAGAGTCTTGGAAAAACGCTAACATCATCTTAATACATAAGAAAGGAGATGACAAGGACTTGTAGAATTACAGGCCGATCAGCTTGCTCTCTGTAGTATACAAGCTATTTACAAAGGTAATTGCTAACAGAGTAAAGAAAACATTAGAATTCAATCAGCCAAAGGAACAAGCAGGATTTCGAACAGGCTACTCAACAATTGACCACATTCATACTATCAATCAGGTAATAGAGAAATGCTCAGAGTATAACCAACCACTATACATAGCCTTCATAGATTACGAGAAGGCATTTGATTCAGTAGAAATATCAGCCGTCATGCAGACACTGCGGAATCAGGGCGTAGATGAAGTATATATAAACATTCTGGAAGAAATCTACAGGGGATCAACTGCTACCATAGTGCTTCATAAAGAAAGCAACAGAATACCAATCAAGAAGGGTGTAAAGCAGGGGGACACAATCTCCCCAATGCTATTTACCGCGTGCTTACAGGAGGTTTTCGGAAGCCTAGAATGGGAACAGTTATGGATAAGAGTTAATGGAGAATACCTTAGTAACCTGCGCTTCGCCGATGACATTGCATTGCTGAGTAACTCAGGGGACGAATTGCAACTCATGATTACGGAGTTAGATAAGGAGAGCAGAAAGGTGGGTCTTAAAATTAATCTTCAGAAAACGAAAGTAATGTACAACAACCTCGGCAAGGAGCAGCGCTTCGAGATAGGTAATAGTGCACTTGAAGTTATAAAAGACTATGTCTACTTAGGGCAGGTAATAACCGCAGAGCCTAACCACGAGATTGAAGTAACTAGAAGAATAAGAATGGGGTGGAGCACATTCGGCAAGCACTCTCAAATTATGACAGGTAGATTGCCACTATCCCTCAAGAGGAAGGTATATAACAGCTGTATCTTGCCGGTACTTAGCTACGGAGCAGAAACCTGGAAACTTACAAAGAGGGTTCAGCTTAAATTGAGGACAACGCAGCGAGTAATGGAAAGAAAAATGGTAGGTGTAACCTTAAGAGACAAGAAGAGAGCAGAGTGGATTAGGGGACAAACGGGGGTTAAGGATATCATAGCTGAAATAAAGAAGAGGAAATGGACATGGGCCGGGCATGTAGAGCGTTGACAGGATAACCGCTGGTCATTAAGGGTAACTAACTGGATTCCCAGAGAAGGGAAGCGGGTTAGGGCGAGACAGAAGGTTAGGTGGGCAGACGAGATTTAGAAGTTTGCGGGTATAAATTGGCAGCAGCAAGCACAGTACCGGGTTAACTGGCGAAACATGGGAGAGGCCTTTGTCCTGCAGTGGATGTAGTCAGGCTGATGATGACGATGATGATGATGATGATTTACCGGGCTTCAACAAAGCTGCTTTTGAAAGTCCGCAATGATAGCATCTCTAGGTGAATTGAACACTCAGAGATGAAGTTATGGCCCCATATTCTCATGGTGTAATCTCGAAGGAAAAAAAGCAACCGGTGTCCGGACCACGAGACAATTATTAACACTACTATCAGTAATTCATTATCGCTTGCACGGTTCATCGGCGTTCTTCCCATACCCAAAGGGACACTAAAGAGAAGAGCATTTTTTCGCATATTAGTTATGAACAGTTTGACAATCACGTAAACACACTCCTATTGCGACACGACGCTTGATAAACTCGAAGACGAGCGAAAAAAAAAGAAAGAAATACGTGGGGAGACGCCAACTTGAGATGCGGATACCAGGACGTCATGAACATCGTCATAAATCTCGAAGGTCTACTGCGTTATACGTAGCTTTTAATTGATAAAAATCAAGTACATCCTCATATTCGAGTGCCACAGACCTAGCATACGAAGTTTCAGAAAATTTCATCGCGGCAGTGTCGTGAAAGTGCATGCGAAAAACGCAGTTTTAAATTTCTGACGTCACGTGCGGAGATTTCAGCGAGAAAATAAAAATGAAACTTCAACCTTGATTTTCTCCGGTATTAAAGAAGTGATAAAAGTGATATATACGGCATTACAGTTCTCAGAATATACTTTGTCACTGTATACCAAATGATTGTTCTTTAGCGTCCTCCTATAAAAGCATTCGTTCGGAATAAGGCCGTCCTCCGAATTTCACATTTGGCGAGCGTCCTGTAAAGTTGCTGAGAATATGTAATTTGATATTTGACAGTGAAAGTGAAATTTAAAAACACTCAAGTTTTGCTTGCGCACACAGGCGTTAACAGTGTCTATGTCGGCAGGGAGAGCCCGTAATTTGCCCACAGTCAATTTTCACACACACACACACACACACACACACACACAGACACACACACACACACACACACACACACACATATATATATATATATATATATATATATATATATATATATATATATATATATATATATATATATATATATATATATATATATATATATATATATATATATATATAAGGGAAAGAAGTGTATACCTAAGGGCTCGTTTTTCCGTGTTTTTAACACAATATTAATGAGATCTAACAGACAGTAATGCCAAGGAATGTACAGGGGAAGTTATTAAAACCAATAGAATGTAAATAAGAAAGAAAAGTGGATGAAAAAATTACCAACTGTGAGCAGGAATCGAACCTACGACCTTCGAAGAGCATCGAACGCGTAATTCGAAGGTCGTAGGTTCGATTTCTGCTCACAGTTGGTAATTTTTTCATCCACTTTTCTTTCTTATTTACATTCTATTGGTTTTAATAACTTCCCCTGTACATTCCTTGGCATTACTGTCTGTTAGATCTCATATATATATATATATATATATATATATATATATATATATATATATATATATATATATATATATATATATATATATATATATATATATATATATTCAAACATGAGTGTGTTGCAGCATGTAAAGGGAATGGAACTGATGAACAAAAGAAGAAAGAGACAACGTTGTTAGTGCACTACATTTTGGAGATTTACAGTTTGCTGTTCATTCATATTGTATTCAGTGCAAGCATGTTGTACAGCAAAGGTAGACAGGGTATGAAAATGTGATCAAAACGAGGCGCACATACCATATTTAGAGGGAGTTTGCAAGAGAGAGATGAGGTCAATAGTGGCAGCTGTAAGGACAGGTTAGAGCCTAATGAATGCGGGTACTCTGTGGGCTTTATTCTCTTCTCGAATATGATTTTACCTCCATGGTGGATATTTGTCGGGTATTCGCCTGTAAGAGGTGAAACTTCTTTTATTGCGATATCAATTATGTGGACAGTTCCGGCTAGTTTTTTGCCGTCGCCACCGCCACCGTCATTCACGTATATGTATATGCATGTATATAAATACGGCGAAAGATAGTACGCTAGCCTCCTCTTTCTGCGGAGTGATCATCACCGTTCCGGCCAGGGTTGTCTGCTCACGCGCTTATCTTGTGAGAGAACTGGGGGGGGGGGGGGGGGCGCTTATAATTGCCGTGCTATCACGGCAACGACCAGTGGGCGCCTCGCGCTTCAAATGTGGGCAGGAACTTCTACGGGCCGCACTTTCAACACGAAAAAAAAAAAATGGTGCAAAGAGTATACCTGGAGCGGCCGTGTTCTCCTACATCAGCGTTTTGTAGAGTTACGTGAGATCGTATCTGAATGAGTGGACTGCCAGCCTCACTTCGTATAGCATTGCAATTTGTCGCTATCACATCTAGTGTTACACCGAAAAGGTGAAGCTGATTTTGTGCAATCGTCCCTGCCAAATACGAGCAATGCACTTGACAGCATGTGCACGAGTATACATAGCCACCGAGAAAGCTTCTTAAGACAGAGCTAGGTATCCAGCGGCTATGCACGTTTTTCAGGTTCTGTACCGTTAGTCATAAGTTATTCGCGTTCATCTGTACCCGTGAATACGTTTCGTGTGTCATTTGTGTGCGAGAAACGCTGGGCACGTTTCGATCTGCTTGCCATTTTTCGCCTGACCTTCCGATGTGTTGCTATTGCGTTGATAGCTTCACCTTCGCGGCAAATCTATGACTTTTTCTCAGTAGTTAAAAAAACAAGCCTCAGGTACCTCGAACAAGATATGGGCTTTATACCATGCAGGCCCAGTAGGTTGCTACACGGAATAGCTTGATTTGCTGCTTATATATACATATATGGTTATATAATGAACTAAAGTTAATTTGAAATTAATTTTGTCTTAGTTCAATTATTCAAAGCAAACTATTTCAATCTCACTCTGTAATTATCGAGAACATTCATCACTGAACAGTGACCAAACGACCACCATTGCCGAAAGTTACAATGATTGCTAAATACTCCCTTTTCGGCATGTTTTTCCCGTTATGTGCTTGCAAAATAAACTTTCTTGTAGCAGTTGTATGCTTGAACATTGTAAGACTTCTGAAAAAGAATATAAAAAACAAAAGATGTTTCCAAGCATGGTTCTTACTATATCATGAGATGTATTTATTTATTAATTAATTTATTTATTTGTTTGTTTGTTTGAAATACTGCATGCCAACCCCTTGGCTCAAGCATAATGAGCTTCTCGTGCAATGCAAAAGTGAATATACAAACGATACGAGAGATGAGCACAGGAAACAAAGCCTACGATAAAAAATAGTGTGAAAATCACTTTACCTATAGGGCAATCAAACGGAAGGAGCTAAACATACACGCGGTAGGAACAAGGTTAGTAGAAGCTGTGAGAACTAAGAACGGTAGATGTTCAAAACATGACACGGCTTATCAGCGCATAACACAAAAAATCCCTCGGAGCTAAAAGTAATATGTGGCAAAAAATTCTAGTCTACGAATACACTAAGGAAGAAACTGCATAAAAATCATTTGGTGCGAGCGAAGATTGGTGTTAGCGAATATTTATGACTGTGCCACGTCGTTCTTGTTCTATACGACGCTTAACAGACGATAGAGAAGCTAACCTGAAAGGCCATTGCGATGGAATGAAATGCCTAATGTAGATCGTATGAGCGAGTACACAGCCGAAAAGGGGAAAGGAAAAATACTTGGGTCGGTCATGTCAAGTTTTTATTTTAAATTCCCTGCTGTTTTTTCGCTCTTAGAATCAGCAACGTGTTGCACTAGTTCACCAAGCCGGCCAAGCATACCATTATTTTGAATGAAAGGTGGATAACTTTTCTCCAGACTTTTAGCGTCAGTAGTTTATTGAATTTCATTAAATCTGTAGGAGAATAGACGTTTGGTCCTTTTATATATAAATCGAACTACTTTGCGTTTATTGTTTTCTAGGGGCGAAATATATCTTTGGTAATGCGGATTACATACAAGTGACATCATGCACGCATTATAAGCTGATTTTTAAAGTAGACTTTCAAAGAAATATAGTCTGTTCTTTTTTTTGCAGAAAATCTGGTCAGAATGCAGCCCAGTTTTAATAGAAGTGGAGAAATTTGAAACACTCCTGCTACGTAGGTGGTATAACCTCCGAATCGATATACCCTTCAGCCTGCTTTGTTTGCTGCAGACTCTCGCAAATACGAGGCTTAGCATCAGCTGTCTGAATTTCCAGAGATTCTCTTCGATTGTTCTCTGATCTCGCCAGGTTCTCGGAGCGATCAACTGCCAGGTTGGAAGGAAGCCCAACTTATGTAGAACTTCCTCGAATCCCTTGTTGCCTGTGTTGAACCGCAGCGTGCACGGGCACAGACGTGGGCGTCTTCGCCACACTGCACCGCGAAGCAAATCTTGTTTTCGAATGCGATGGCCAGTCGAATCTTGCGGTTAAAGGGCTCGGCCGAATTTCGTCGTTTCCCCAAAAGTAGCTCGGCACATGCCGGCACCTCACACGTATGTAGCGTTCGCTTGGGCTCTTTAACGATATATACCTGGAGAAGGAGATGGTTCCGAAACAGCCAGGGCTACGTGCTCGGTTACCAGAGAAGCTCACCATCTAGGTAAGTGTTGTGGTAACTAGCCTCATAAGAATACGAGCGGGGAATGGAGTCTATACAGATATACCATGCACAATTGATTAGCATAAGTTTTCATTCTACTCTGGTTGAAGGAGCGATTTGGCACATTTGTTGCACGAAAACAGAACGCCGAAGTAGGTTTGTCAGACAAAATCTGCAACAACAACAACAACAACAACAACAACAACAACAACAACAACAACAACAACAACAACAATAATAATAATAATAATAATAACAACAACAATAATAATAATACTTTGTTGTACAAATCCATAAGAAATTTAAAAAAAACGGGCCTGTCTAAGTCCCCAGGACTTGTGCGACTAGGCCCGGCAGAGCCGGTTACAGCGATGTGGATACAAGGTAACAAAACTATTGTTGTTTCCTTACCAACGAACAGACAAATGATTAACACCATTACTTTTTTACAGGCAGTAAATAAATAAGAGGAACAAAGGAGGGACACAGAGCATACGTGGCATACAAATAGACCACATGATTTTACAGCTCAGCGAGTAATTTCTTTCATTGCCTTTTTCAACTCGCTGAAAAAAGTTCGTCAGGTAGTGCGTTGAAATTTTTTGGAATATATACACTTCTACATGCTTCTCCAAGTCTGGTAGAGACCCGGGGTACTATAAAACGCTTTTTTTTTTCTCTCGGGGGTCGACGTGTTACATATGGCACTTTAAAGTCATCACACCAATTGTATCTTAGAATAACTGTCTAAATAAACAAATCCATGAATACACAAAAGCCCAAATACCGAAAAATAGTACTGACATCGATCTTACTACCGTAAGCTACACTTTTTAAATATTTCGAAGTTAACTATCAATGCGTGTTTTCCAGCGTTCTGAGCAAAATGCAATAGCTGTTATCCCATATCTCACTGCACTATATGCTAACAAATGAAACTATCATTTTTTTTCACTGGTAGAAGCACCAAGCTTTTTATATTGAAAAGGAGACATGCCACACTTCTCAGTTTGGAACAAATACATGCCATGTGATGTCGCCAAGACATACCACTATGAAAAATTACGCCTAGGTGTCTGAATGTTCGACATTTTCCACTGCAAAACATTTGCATGAATTGCAATATTCGGTGTGAAAAAAAATGGTATATTCATTTCTTCTGTTTTTAGAGGGCTTCGAAAGCAGATAAGTTTTGTTTTCTTTTCGTTTACAATTACGGAGTTTTCTTCAAACCATATCATAGCATTATGAATTTCATACTGAAGAGCAGTAATCGCCCCTTCATAAGGTATGTGATGTGTTAATAGCACCGTATCATCTGCATACTGGTACACATTGGCTTAACAAATTCCCAAGGGGAAGTCATTCATAAATAAATAAATAGCAATGGTGACAACACCGATCCTTGTGGTACACCAGCAGTAATATATTTTCTGTTGCTAATTACCTCCCTACATCTCATAACGATATGTGACCTGTCTTGTAATTATAGAGCACATCATGGTTAACTTACACGAAATCCAAAAATTTGCATAACTGAGACGCAAGGGCGGGATATCATACCGCTAACTAGATTGTAAAGAAGTAAGAGCTCATCGCGATTTTGTCGGTAGTGATGTGAAGGCAATTATAATAATCTGGTAGTGTCACAACGACATCCAGAGTCATTTCTAGCAAAACAATGGTTGTAAATGCTTATGAATTTTTTTCTGGACTCGCTCAATGACATCACTGCCAGATTTTGCCAGATTTAGCGATGCCATACCAGATCACATATGCCGACTCTAGTTGAGGAAGATATACATATTGCGGTGTACAATTTCTGGAAGGTTGTACGAGAACTGAATTCTCGAGAGATTCTGCAGTCAGAACCGAGAGAACGAAGACTTCGTGGGGCAGTACGTTTAGTGCGAGCAGAAAAATTGAGCATGCTATCAAAAAGAACACAAAGATCACTCAGATCATAAACCTTACATAACGACATGGTATTGACAAAGTATGAAAATGACACAATGGATGGTTTGTGAGATATACGCATCAGGTATTCAGACAAAGGATATTGTTGAAACACCATTCAGAGAAAGAACGCAAGTCTGACTGCAGCAAGCGACAGCCCTTAACTGAATGAATTTCCTTAAATATCCTAATGTCATCAGCATAAGAGAGAAACGAAGAATAACAAAGTGCAAAGGAAACGTTGTTAACCTAAATTAAAAACAAGAGTGGGCCTAATACCGACCATTGAGCGATCCCACTAGTAACTTTGCGCAAAAAAAGACGTTAGACCATTTACGGCAATATAAAATGATCTATTAAGCATATAGTTGTGCAACAGATTCACAAAAGATTAGTCAACATTAAAGATTGCAAGTTTGACCAAAAACGGTGAGTGGCTGACTACATCAAAAGCCTTGATCAGGTCACAGTAGGCTACGTCAACCTGTTCTCATAGAAATATGGCTATTTGCGTCATGAAACTAGCAGGACTTGTGGTAGTTAAGCGGCCAGGGAGAAACCTGTGTTGAATAATAATAATAATAATAATAATAATAATAATAATAATAATAATAATAATAATAATAATAATAATAATAATAATAATAATAATAATAATAATAATAATAATAATAATAATAATAATAATAATAATAATAATAATAATAATAATAATAGTAATAATAATAATAATAATAATAATAATAATAATAATAATAATAATAATAATAATAATTCTACCAATACAGAGTTGACATACAAAGGAGGAAGGAGAAATTACATAAACTTTTACTCTAGCAAAAAAGATGCAGCATCAATTGATCAGTTATCGTTGTAAATGCCATAGTTTAACGTTGACTCGACGACAACGTTCCCAGCCTCTGAACAAGCGTAGATGAACGCGGGGCGTGTTTACTGTGGCATCAAATGTGGGCACGCTCCTGGCGCTCTTTTGCCGGCGCCTTGAGGTGCAGACGAAGTTCAAATCGATAACATCGCTTCGCGCGTCCGCATGTTGTATGCGCGAGTGAAAGCGTTCGAGAGCTGCTGATGATTAAGGCTTAAACAAAGAGGTAACGCACAGGCCGCCTTTCGTCGGACGATGAGGGAGTGTGCAAGGAGGGAGGGGGCTGCGTCTTTCCAGTGGAACTGCGTTCTGTGATCCGACGGGCACGTTCGCGTGCACACTATCTCTTCAGGGATAAGCGTATCGTACCTTCGTACCAGGGATCATACCTTCGTACGGGCTGTGTTTTCACCTCTTGATTTGCGTGGAAGCGATAGACAGCACAAAGGTCGCGGCCGCGTTTCCTTGAGTTACGCCGGGTTCGATGGTAAAAGAGTGCTCTACTATCCTTACTTCGAGTGTATACATTCAATGCTGTCACATCCAGTGCTATGTCCTTGCAGCGAAACTGTGACTTCTTTAAAGGCATTCATTCTTTCCGCCTAATGAGCCATGTGTCTGGGATTCAGCGGTTCTTAGAACATCGGGCATCGGTACTAGAGCACTGTTTGAAATCCCAGCACCTGAGCATTTCTATCGCGCTCAAATGTTACTAGTGTTTATCCGGTGTGCATACCCGCTGCGTTAGCGTCACTTAAATGCGTGTGTACGTGCGTGATGTCATATGTCAAAGTATATCATTGCAACACATTTTGGGTGAGGCCCCACCGATCTAACAGCGGCAGGCGGCTAAATCGCAGGCTTCCACTTTGCTTTCAGGCCTGCGACGCCCGAAAGGCCTTCAAGTGGTACATTTAAAATTTATTTTCAGGCTGGTCGACCCGTGCGGGGTTGCACATGTAGTAATGTTTGGGTCTGACTGACGTACTCATTGAGCAGACACGAAAATTGCATTAAAACAAACAAGCATTGTATTTTACTGATTGATATGTGGGGTTTAACGTGCCAAAACCACCATATGATTATGAGAGACGCCGTAGTGAAGGGCTCCGGAAATTTCGACCGCATGGGGTTCTTTAACGAGCACCCAAATCTGAGCACACGGGCCTACAACATTTCCGTCTTCATAGGAAATGCAGCCGCCGCAGCGGGGATTGGAACCCGCGACCTGCGGGTCCGCAGCCGAGTACTTTAGCCACTAGACCACCGCGGTGGGGCAAAAAGTATTATATTTAAAACCAAGACCATGGCAAGAGATTTCAAAAATTAACTAAGAGAAAACACACAAGTTTGAGCGGATGAAAAGGAACACTACAAAACAAATAATGCTTTAAAATAAGACTACAACAGGTACCATAGACACAACGTGGAATGCTAATGAAATACTATCATGATCGAAACTGAAAGAGATACAAAAAAGAATTACAAGAAAGGTCAGACTCTCGAATCTGAGCTTCTCGTGTGACGCAGCACACGCCAAAACATTATTTACGAGCTGGATATAATAAAACAACATTTGGTGAAATGAATCACAATAAAGAGTTCCATATACAGAACAGGCCAGCTCGTGGTGAATGTAGGGGAGTTAACGTGGTGCCGCTGAAGGTCCCCCGGTGTCGCAGGTGACTCAACTAGAGATGCGAAGTGCACTGTTAAAAAAAAGTTAGTAAAAAGTTAGCAACTACAAGCAAGTATAGGTAGTAACTGCAGCGGTTGCTACCTTGCTTCGACCGTTACTACCCTTTTGCTACCTGTTTGCTACTTACGTTAGTAAGCAGTTATTAGCTACAACCATTACTAACTTTTTTCGACCTCTTTACTACCTACGTTAGTAAACAGTTAGTAACTGAAACGGAAGAGTTAGTAACTGCAGCCGTTACAACCTTTCTTGCCCCGTTACTACTTCTTCGCTACCCGGCTTTTGATTATAAAATCCAAAATAGTGTATGAATGCTATTCTGATAATTTATGAGAGGAATTGTCTCGACGTATTATCATTAAACTGAAAAATGACGCAGAAGGTATTTATAGATCAAGAAAATACATTTTGTTTCAAATTATGCAACCCAGATAGAAAAAAAAAACAAGAAAACTCCGGAAAACTGGCTTTTTTTTCGAACAGTTGAAAAAATTGGCCAAAATTTCCATGGGGTAAAACGTTTTGAAATAAAGCTTCGGAAACACCTAGCGTTTAACGTGAAACCAGAACATCGCACATCAGACCAAAACACCAAACGATGGTTCCCCATCCTCCATCGACATTGCATAAAGTCAGCTTCAGCGTCAGCTTAACATGTCTTAACGAAGTTTCGTCGTTCGGATGTCGTCATGTTGGGGGCTGTGTATAATGTCTTGGTACCCGTTATTGTTCAGTTTTAAGTTTCCGTACCAGTGTGGCGGAAATGTGCTTATAAAGCCGTGTGCAAGCAGATTATGCAATGGTTGGGCTAATTTCTGATGTAGATGTACTTCCCAAGTGAAGAGATGGGTGGCGCGAAACGGGGACTCGCTGTCTGTAAGCACTGCAACAGCAGCTACGTTTTTCCCAATGCGACATCTTCACATGATGAATTGAGAAAGCTACAAATGAGGCCAGTGATATTGACTCTCACTAAGAGCTTGGGCTTGATCTTTCCTAATCAATGTTTGCATAGTCGAAGCAACTACGAACTGGGTTATTTTTTTTGTATATGCCGTAACAATTCTGGGAAGCCGCACCTATCCAGAAAGTGCTAAATAAGTTCGCGTTAAATGCTGTATTCGTTTATGAAAAGAAAGCATTTCATTCCTGTTACTTACATAATGAAAGTTATTACTTTCGACATTTGGAAATAAACTATCTCATATGGCAATAAACTATTTCCATATGCCAAAGCAAATTTGTTATATTCAATGTTTTTTTTTTGAAATTTCGGGGGAAAACGTGAAGAAAGCTGTTTTCTTTTTGCCGACTGCTCAAAATTTCCGAAAATGTCACATCTCTAGTCTCCACACGGGACACTCAATGCACGCCGCCTACGCAAGACTCGTGACCCCGACGACCGCGTTGGTTGAACGACAACTGCAGCCGAATCAGTCAAATTCTCTTCGGGGCGTATACGTATTTCCCTAGGGTTAATTTTCCCCCAACACGCACGTGCCACCTTTCCTGCAGGTGTGGGGAAGATGCGGTGGCGCCGTTGACGAGTTGTTGGTTGCCGGAAGTCTTTTCCCAATTCAAAGGCTCGACGTTTGTTCGAAGTTTTCTCGACATTAGTGACCATCAACCAGCCATGCGGAAAAGAAAAAGAAATGCTATACGCATTACAGCACCGTGCTACGTCTATAAATATGTAAGTGTCAGTTGCCTGTAGTTACTGATTGCTCGGCCTCTTCGCCAAAGAACGCATATTTCAAAAGGATCTTTCACCAGCTGCTTTTCCCTCTGCTCACGTTCAATTTTGCTTATTTGTGTTACGGTAGTTCTGAAACTTTTCAGCATATGCATATTAATTTTAACACAAAGCATTTTGACAGTTTGAAAAGAAACATTTGCAAGGAAACTTGACCGTGAAAAAGTGTCTCCTACAATTTAAAATTACAAAAATTGCAAACGCTTGAGCCACGAATACTTCGTCAGCAAAAACACTGACAAACGCGCGGTATTAGGGAGACATGAACAACAGTTAAAATTTAGACAGATGCGATTACTAGCACCTAGTAAAAGTGGATGGAAGTGAACCAAACGATCCCGACAGAAAGCCACTCCCTGTCGGGATCGTGGCATGGAACACCTGGAACAGCCCGAACATGGTGGTGTATTGCGCAAGGTGAATCAGTGAGGACATGTATAGTTAAGAGCCTGATTATTGCTTACAAAAACGCTTTCCACTTACTATGGGAATAAATCATGATACTCTGTGAATTTAGGCAGTACTGATGATGATATGTGAAGTTTAACGTTACAAACCACCATATGATTATGAGAGACGCCGTAGTGGAAGGCTCCGGAAATTTCGACCACCTGGGGTTCTTTAACCTGCGCCCAAATCTGAGCACACGGGCTACAAAATTCCCACCTCCACCGCAAATGCGGCCGCCGCAGCCGGGATCCGATCCCGCGACCTGCGGGTCAGCAGCCGAGTACCTTAGCCACTAGACCACCACGGCGGGGCTACGCAGTCCTACATAGAACGCGACCTATGGTGCACACAAAGTAAGATAGGCCAGCGTGACATTGCGAACCCTCTTCTCATGTCAGCAGACAATGAAGCCAATGTAAATATATGGGTAACGAGTCGTTTTAATTGAGTTGTATCATTAAATAAAAACAAGGTTAATGTCACCGCAGCAACTATACTTGAATAAAAAACAAATAACAGTTGTATGCAGAATGGGAGCTGTACCAACAACAGGCCCGTAGCCATGATTATTTTTTTCGAGGGGGGGGGGGGGATTGGCACCTGTTGAAGACATTGAAAAACACGTTCTTTTTATTAATGCCCTGAGTGGAACACACACCCCTATCCAAATTTGGCTACGTGCCTGACCCACAATCTCCGAGAAAGCCGTCGTCCTAGCAAAATGCAGCACTGTTCCTCTCATCCAGTCCCCCGTGTTCTCATACATATAGAGCTGCTGGTGTTCCGGAAGACTCCTCGCTGAACCAGAACTACGGCAAAAAGATTTGAATGCAGATCGCGTCGATGCGATCTCTGCAATCGCCAGCCAGGAACAGGGACAGGAAGACCATATTTAGCGCCATGTGGTCCGTATGCCGACAGTCAGAGAGGCGTGTAGTGTCGTCCCAGAGGCCAGGAGAAACAATGCAAGGACGAAGCGGCGACGGCACAGTGCGAATAGTGAGCCAAGCCCCCCTAGGTATCGCACGCGCCGCGTATGGAATCGTGGCCGACCCCAGGAAAAGTGCCGCGGTGAGATTTTCTTTTTTATCCCGCAGGGCTGGCCGAAATTAGCCCGCCGGACCAATCGGCGAAGCGGAGCAATCAGTGTGCGGCAGCGTCACGCAGTCATTTTCTCACCGGCCCATTCGGCGTCCTGTCGATAAATAAGTTGCGCCGAGCCGAAAGGCTAGGTGCGCCCGTCCGTGCCGAATTAGCCGCGCACGGGAGACGTGAAGTGCATCCCGAAAGAACTCCCTCGACGCTGGAAATCGGCGGTGACCACGAAGCGGCCACTGCGAGGCAAGAAACGGGTTTTCAGTGGCCGGTGGGCTTCCAATTAAGACCGCCAGAGTAGGGTGTCGTGGCGCTCGCACCGTGAGTCGGATAAACAGCGCAGATCGGCATGGGCAGCGCGTTCGCTGTGACGACGATTCGGTGGCCCAGCGCCGCTCTTGCCAAAGGACGTCACGGGGCGCCTGCCGAGGAGCGCGTCACCCTGGGGCGTCCGTCACTGCTTGAGTAAGCTCGAAGTGTTGCGCCACCGTCTTCCTGTGCCTTGACAGAGGACGCCTCCGCACAGTGCAAGCAGCCCTGGCTCATGTCTCCGGATGGAGCCCCCTCTCCTGCCTGTCGCGACGCATCAATTTATTCTCTTGCAAGCTGCGGCAGGCGAAAGACACGCTCAAAAGAAGAGACGGTTGCGTGGCTTGCTTCATTATTAAGACTCCCATGAGCTTAGCTTACGTGGTCACCGTATAGTTAACGAATCGTGCGTTTCCGTCTCAGTCGACAATGTAGGGAAAAAAAAATGCAGCAAGACAGTGACATGTAGACCACAGTTAGCCGCTCTACTTGTTAGTTTTTGGTGACTTGCAGGCTGTTAAGAGACAAAACTTTTTTTTTCAAGTCTCGGTTTTACTGCTGCCTATTAAAAGGGAAAAAACAAACAAACAAACAAACAAACAACAACAACAACAAAAATACGCTGTAACTGTCACGGCTACTGCGAACGAAAAGGGTGGAGAGTTGAGCGAGTTAGTATAACGGTATTTTGTAACCGTGCATTACGACGCAACGCAGAGAGCGCCTTTCTCGCAGCTTTCTCCGTCTTTGCGTCGTCTTTCTTCACACTGTTACGCAATGGAAATAAAATGAGTGGCTTGTTAACTATGTCTCACACGTACTGATGACGGGCACAGCACCGAACAAATATAAACAAAGACTGTACACTCGCGAAAAACCAGGACTGTATTGCGTAAGCACGTAACATGTAACGTAAAATGAATACTTTTATTATAAAAAGACCTTAATAACAAGGAAGGCGTTATGTCCCGCAACTACAGAGTGGGTTAAGGAGACAAATCGGAGTATACACCAACGCTTTGGCATTTCGTTCAAATAGAAACACAGCCACCGCGGCAGGCAGTCGTACCCGCGACCTCGTATTCAGCAGGCAGAAAACTCACATCAATGATCCAGCAGAGCGCATCAGCCTACCATGAAAGTTTGCATGAACGAAGAGGCATTTCGAAATAATATTATTCCTGCCCTGTCCACTCAGTCTGCATTCATATTCATTCAACTCAGCCTGCTTTATATCTGCATTCAAAAACTTTTTATGGGCTTCATGGTTTCGATGAGTAATGCATAACAAGCCTGTGTATTAGGTATATATGTGCGAATTCCCCCCCCCCCCTTTTTTTTGTGGACTTATTTTGAGTTAGGGAAAAAAAACGAGACATAAGTAGCAAGATATAACAGGACACTACAGTATACAGTTAATACACACTTTGAATGACGACACTTTCTTCTAAATGAACACTACGATTTTTCACGTATTAGTAGGGTACAGTTTAGCGATCCCGAAAACACCACTCTTACCGCGTCAGGACGCTTGGTAAGCGAAAAATTGCGCGAAAAGAAAATGCGGGTAAAGACGCCACCTTGAGATTCCCGCACTAAACACCACGACGTCATAAATTATGAAAGCGCCTACCGGGGACTACGTGGCTTCTAATCGATAAAATTGAAGTGGATTGTCATCTATAAGTGCCGTAGATCTATCATACGATGTTTAAAAAAAGTGTCATCGAGCCAATGCTGTTAATATAAACAAAACATTTTGAAAGTTGTTACGTCACGCGCGTAGATTTGGGCACGAAATTTAACCATGAAAGTTCAACCTTGATTTTCACCGCTAATAAAGAATTCATGACAGTGACACTAACGGCATTACGGTTCTCAGAGTGCTGTTTATGAATCTAAACCAACGCACTTCTTTCTCTTTAGTGTCCTTTTAAGAAGAAACTAACACTAGACACCGTGTAAGCGACAGTCACACGGCTCTTTATGCATTTGGGTAAGGATACTGGTAGGCGAAAGCCATTTTATTAGCTCTCCTCTTTAATCTGAGTCTGTTGTATTGTTCATGGCTTCATAACTCAGCCACAATGACATAACAAGTTCTGATCATTTTTACGTCAAGATGACGCCACAGGGTGACGCCATTATTGGCATCATGTTACATTGAGGTCACATGACTTTCGGAACGCCAACTGTACACACACGTTCACTTGAGCAACACGTGAGTTTTGACAATCTTTTATTACTTGGTTTAATTTTTTATTCATCATCCGGTGTTGACGCCGATCTTGCGATGTATGTCCAGGTATCGCGAGATCTCAGCAAGTCTCGCGAAGTGTCGTGAGGTCTCGCTCAAGTGTCGAAGACGCCGCCGACGGCCAACTTTCGCGTTTGATGAGACACATAACTTCGCCTTAACAATACCACACAAGAGACCAGCGTTCATTTCACTACTGCTCGCAGTCACTGTAAGAAAAGGCCCTCAATTCTCGATTATTCGTTCGTCCACTCAGCAGAAATTAGCGTTTACGTTGACACAAGCAGCCGCAAAGAAATTGAGTGCTTCTGAGGCAGTCCTCCTTTGTGGCTCTGAGAGATAATATTGTTGCAAGGGAACTTGGCTCGCGTCACTCGAGCTGCTCGCCGACGAGGCAAGTGACGGGACTGGCTGCTCGGGGTCCCGCATCCGGCGATCTCTCGTCACGGTGACGCACGCTAGAAAGGGACGCGACAAGGAAACGGCGCGAAGAAACGTGCCGGGGCGACAGGAAGCGTCCGTCAAAGTCACGTGATTGCTGACGTCGCACCGTTGGCGTTACGAGAGTACCATGTCGACAGTGTACACGTGAGGCATTGATGCAAATTCCGAAACAGTGGAAAACATCTCGTGGCTACTAGGTTAGGAGTGCTTTGGTGTAACTAAGTTGGTGCGACATATGCATGCATGCTAAAAAGCACATAATGCAGAAGCAAGAAGACAAACGAAGGTACGAGGTCTTTTGTGGGCTTCTTTTTTTATGTCTTTGCATTTCGTGCTGCTTGCAGATTTCATAGAAACTCCTACAGGGACAATAAATAGAAAACGATTTTTTTTAGCATTAGTAAATTATTCTTTCACGATACCAAAAATACCGCGCTTGCCGCCAAAAGACACCTAAAAAAGCGAGAAGACACCACAGAGAAATTGGTGCTGGCGATGCCACCTTGGAGTTCTCGCACTCTACTCCGCGACATCATAGATTTGGTGGCGTCTACTAGGTCACTAGGTCGTTCCGAATCGATAAAAATGAAGTACATTGTCATCTTAGGGTACCATAAACCCAGTTCCGGGATCGTCTTTGAGCCAATGACCTGAAAATACCAAAAATACACTTTGAAATACGTGACGTCACGCATGGAGATTTGGGCGTGAAATTCAAAAATGGAACTTACTCCTACGTTTTCTTGTCTATTAGGCCAATGAGGTTGAATTAACGAGAGTCCTCAGAGTATAATGTGTCATTTTAAATAGATTCATTGTTTCACTTTGGTGTCTATTCAAAAAGAAACATATGGCCATGGGCTTTAACGTTCAAGTGACGTTAAATATGTTACTTCGCAACATCACATACTAATAATAACACCTAAGGCCCTTGTCAATATCGCCCACATTCCTAGCACTACACAGTAAGCGGAAATACCGGAAAAGAAGGATTGCACTGATACGATGCACTTATTGCAAATAATGTGAAGCAAAGCATCTTCTGGAAGGCGTGTTGCAGTGATATCGATTACGTGCCTACCCGGCATATGAGCAACAAAGCCAGAAACTCCCGCTAAGTGGCCCACGCGACCGCAGATTAAGCGATCGACCCTCTACGGGCAACAGTACAATTTACTCTTGCACTCTCCCAGCAGGACAACCACCACCTTACTGCACACTACAGAAGCCGGCCAAGTAGGAATGCCAAACTCCAGTAAAGAAGGCATAGGTAGTGCTTGCTTTAGTCGAGAAATTGCATGCGCGCTTGAATACTTATGTCTGTCTCAGTGAGTCTATTTATGGACCATTAGTTTTTCCGCCGCGTAATTTTGCGGATAACTTAACAAAGAAACGGCATTGTCATGGGGACGATTCGTTATACGAGTGGTGTCCAGAATTCAACTCAGGGGACGAATTGCAACTCATGATTACGGAGTTAGACAAGGAGAGCAGAAAGGCGGGTCTTAAAATTAATCTGCAGAAAACGAAAGTAATGTACAACAACCTCGGCAAGGAACAGCGCTTCGAGATAGGTAATAGTGCACTTGAAGTTGTAAAAGACTATGTCTACTTAGGGCAGGTAATAACCGCAGAGCCGAACCACGAGATTGAAGTAACTAGAAGAATAAGAATGGGGTGGAGCACATTCGGCAAGCACTCTCAAATTATGACAGGTAGATTGCCACTATCCCTCAAGAGGAAGGTATATAACAGTTGTATCTTGCCGGTACTTAGCTACGGAGCAGAAACCTGGAGACTTACAAAGAGGATTCAGCTTAAATTGAGGACGACGCAGCGAGCAATGGAAAGAAAAATGGTAGGTGTAACCTTAAGAGACAAGAAGAGAGCAGAGTGGATTAGGGAACAAACGGGGGTTAAGGATATCATAGCTGAAATCAAGAAGAAGAAATGGACATGGGCAGGGCATGTAGCGCGTAGACAGGATAACCGCTGGTCATTAAGGGTAACTGACTGGATTCCCAGAGAAGGGAAGCGGGTTAGGGGGAGACAGAAGGTTAGGTGGGCAGATGAGATTAAGAAGTTTGCGGGTATAAATTGGCAGCAGCAAGCACAGGACCGGGTTAACTGACGGAACATGGGAGAGGCCTTTGTCCTGCAGTGGACGTAGTCAGGCTGATGATGATGATGATGATGTCCAGGGTTGCTACCTCCGCTCATAATAAGCAGACTTGGGCTTTTTTTTTCGCCGAATCACTTGTAGAATTTGCCAGTCGCTTGTCACGTTTCCTTGGGCTTATTTGCATTTTTTCGGAAAATATAGTTATTTTAGTAACCATCACTTCAGCAATACACGTTTGTCATTCACAAACAGCGCAATCACGCAGGGTTCCCCAGCAAGGGGGGTGAAGGTTCATAGCAGCCCCCTCCCCCGTCGTACTAAGTCAATGTATGGGGCAGATTTAGCACCCCCCCCCCCCTTCATTTTAGGTGACTAAGGGGGGTGGAGCTGGGCTGCATTCCCCCTACCCGAGCGCACGCATATTATGAAGTCAAATACGTTGACTGAATCAACAACTTTATAACTTTAATCATGTAATGGCAAGCATGACTTCAACCAAATGGAGATCGACTTATACCACGGAGACAGTGTTAGAGAGTGGCTAGGTGCTTTCGTTCATAGTTGCGCGTAATTTTGTAGTACAAAATAATTAGTGATTGTTTAAACTCCCTTTCGTATTTGAGTGGTATTTTTATCGTAATTAAAATAGTTTTCAAGAACATAAAATTTCATTTTGTTACCTCTTCTGTCAGGCTTCTTTTGTAATGAGTATTCGCTTGTTTGGTCGGCATCATCGGGCAACACTGGCACTGTCCTAATTGTCACGTGTACAGCAGCTGCGGCTTTTATCAACGAAGTGAGCCTGGGTAGCCATAAAAATACCGTGTTTGATGCCGGTGTATACACAGTTAAACCTCGGCAGCAACCATTCTGCTGGCAGTGAGGAGCTGTATGGCGATCTCCACAGCACAGCTACAGAGCACAATAGAATATAGCACCTGCAAATCTCAAAAGTACAAAAAGTGTGGTGTTTACTATATAAAACGGAGGAGATGAGCTGTGAATATCCGCAGCGTTTTCAAGTTTCTCATTTAGCACGAAAGTGTTTTATGCCGGGGTCCACCATGGCTCCGCTGACGTATATAGTTACGCCACAGATATGACGTTGTAAATATATACTAAGATCGCAAAGAAAAAAAAAACGAGAAAAAAAGCTTCTGTCATGGGGTGTCGAACTAGTGACCTCACATTCCACATGCAGCGCGCGGCACTAAACACTATAGGCCACGAAACGTACGTCGGTAAACTGTTGACGGCAAGCCATTTATATATGCCACACACCGTTTGGCAGTCCTCAGATCTCGCGTTTCTCATAATCACATGGTTGTTTTGGGACGTTAAACCCCACATATCTATCAATCATATCAGTCCTCAGATCACTGCAACTTTGGTGCATTTTCGTCATCAGTAGCGAGATGGAGCGAAGGTCGTCGCCTCTCGCGTTTCGATGAACGCCGCCCCCACGGAGCGTGGTCTGCGCACGCGCTTATCCGACTTGTGATTCGGGAGAGCACAAAGGTCACTTCGCTTCCTGCCGAGGCCACGTTTATGAAAGGAGCACGTCGCTCACACACGAAAAAGTAGGAATTGTGACAGTTTGTCCGCGCTTGTCGTGTGTAACTTGTGCATTCGTTTCGTGCGTCTTTCTGTTTGAACAGCGCCATTTAAGTGTCGGGCTGTGACAGTCCGCGTTCGTCCGTTGTATGCTCATTTCGTGCGAGCTTTTTGATTGAGGTGCGCGCTGCAAGTTTCGAGCTGCTTGGCGTTTTTCGCGTGACTTCGCAATTTGTTTCTGTGGCATTCATTCATTCGCTCTTGTAGCGAAACAATGCGCAATAAATGCTTAACTAAACCTGCGAAGACACGTTTCACTTTCGTGTTACACCGATTCCTAGAGAGAGGGATCAGTTACGTTTTCTCCCGAAAGCGAATCCTTATACTGAAAAATATGGTAGTATCCAGCTTTCCTACTGAACGGAAGCCGAGAGCGATCGCAAAAGAAATGCGATCGTGTGGTTATTAGGCAGAACACAGACCTATTCAGGAGGCTTCAGTCAACATGACCACTACGTCGTGGTTTTGAGTTTTTTCTTCTTCTTTACGATGGCTGTTATTTAAAAAAAAAATGCCTCTGCTTAGGGTTCTCCCTTTTTTTCTATCCTGAAATCACTTTTGGTGCGCGTGGGTGCCTTTTACCTTACAGCACATGAAGCAAGCGTTGTCAGTAAGGCGCCAACTCTTCGTGCAATCTGTCCGTATAGTAAATAAAGCAGCTGAAACGCCGTCTACTGCGAGTGTGACGGATAGTGAGTTAGCGCAGAGTGGAAAAAGGATGGCGTGTTAAAACAAAATATGACTCAGTGCGTATGCGGATGTGAAAATAAAAGTATAGATAAATAGACGAAGAGAGACTTATAAGCATACACGAGGTCAAACGAACATTGGGCAAGCAGCAGACTAGAGAAGATGCTTGGCGTACAAACGAAGCCCCGGATGTTGCGGTTTTGTCGGTTGGTTAGCTCAAATCCGGGTGAGCAGAGCGGCCGAGAGCTTCGCCTCAAAAGGAGATACTCTGGTTGCCTTGTGACCTGTCCGCTGCATATTGTTGTGCCGTCGAGTCGCCACACTCTGTGGTTGTCTTGCAGCCGCGTCACAGGCCCATTGGGTCTCGGTGAGAGCGTGAAGGGCCCTCTTGGCGCGTCGGCTCAAACGGCGGCTGCTCCAAAATAGCGCCTTATCAAGCGCCTTATCTCGAGGAGCTCGCTTTCGCAGCTTCCCCGTTCGCCTCCTACTTCGCCCTCCTCTGTCCGAAATGTCAGGAGAGAACGCGGTCGAGCCGAGTATCTCGAGTGTTGACGTTTGATCGGACCCGGCCACTCTTCTCCGGCAGCAGCCTCCGCGGCGGAGCAGTTCTTCTTTGACGGTCACGCGGCGAAGCCTTGAGTCAGCGCACTCAGTCGCCAACGCTTCCATGCGGAACGCGCGCGAAGGTTTCACGGAGCGGCTGCAACGCCCGAACGATGGAAACTGGCCATTGATAATCACGCGCGCACGTAGCATACACACACCCAGCCGAGTCGGCGCGGCGCGCTCAGACACTCTGAGTCATGACCTTCTTTCTCCCGGAACAAGCCGAACGTGTGTCTGCAAACGGCGTGGGTAGTCGACGGTTAGCTCGGCCGCTCGCATACTCGCACTAGAGGGAGCCAGCGTCGTGTGACTTCGAGCGTGTCCTTGTCCGAGGGCACATACGTAACTTACCAAGTCGAGTGTTTCTGTTCCTTAATAGAGAATGACGTATTCTCCTTATTTGAGGATAAATAATAAACTTGATCGGGGTAGGCGCAGTCGAGTCGATGACAACACGGCAACTCTGTATTCCGTAACATTGAGGACGGCGTCACCACCCATATTTCTCTTTATTGATTTTGGTTAATCAAACCTTATTTCGCAGTAACAGTGACCGTTTCTCTTTTACTGAAGCACACAGATTAAATCGATATTAAAATGTAGGATCTCTTTAAAGATTGACTGCCGTGAAAATTCGCTCAGGCAAGTTCAGAATGAGTGAACTGTACACCGGGTGTTCAAAGTAAAGCTTTATGATTTTTTTTTAATTAGGCGCTCGAAGGCACGTAAGAACCCCAAGTTAAGTGGTCAGGGGGACAGAAAGTTGGATGATAATTATCGCTGTTAGCAGCCCAATCAACTAAAGTTTAATAATTAACTTTTTACTGGCTGCGGTAAATTGGCATGTTTATATTGAAAAAAGATGTAGGCAGTGATGTTTTTACACAGTTCCAGTTGGAAGATTTTTTTCTAGCACGCCTGTGCTCCAAAATATCTGGTTACAAAATTTGTCTTTCGCATGATTGCGCATGCAAGCCCCGCCGTGGTGGTCTAGTGGCTAAGGTACTCGGCTACTTACCCGCAGTTCGAATCCCGGCCGCGGCGGCTGCATTTCCGTTGGAGGCGGAAACGTTGTAGGCCCGTGTGCTTGGATTTGGGGGCACGTTAAAAAACCCCAGGTGGTCGAAATTTCCGGAGCCCTCCACTACAGCGTCTCTCATAATCATATGGTAGTTTTGTGACGTTAAACCCCACATATCAATCAATTACGCATGCAAGAGGGTGAGGGCCGCTCAAAACTCCTCCCTAAAGAGATGAATCTGTTGCGTGTGGTGCTTAGTGCGTGAAGAAGGTGGAAGCGTAGGCATGCATGACAACAATTACCCTTGCCCTCTCGGCCGGCGAAATCAAAATGTGACAGTGCGGTGCGCCATGAGCCTTATGCATGATACTGATGAACGCGATAATAGTAGACCATTGCTCGCGACGTTTTTTCGTGATTTCAGATCACACGGAGACATCATCTTGTGAACGCGTTAGCTTAACCATCCTGTACCGATACCATCTAGAAGAATATTTTCAGGCCTGCTCACTCCCGCCTTGACGTCACTCATTTTGCCTGAGCGAGCGCGCGTACGGGATGCTGTGAATCCATTGCAACCATCGTCTCCGTTCGCGATGAGTTATACATGCTTTACAACTCTATTTTGCCTTTTGAGTAAAAAAAAAAAGACGCTAGTTTATTAAGTCTATAACTCCGCTTGAGAGCTTTTGGAGATTCACCTGTAAGCCATTTCTTAACTGAAAAGTCAAATATTGTACGCAATAGAACGTGTCGTCGATCTATAAGTGCGAAATTTCACGGACCAATCAAGTGACGAAATAAATAAGGTAAATTTCCTTCATTCTTTATTTAGTTACACACACACGCACGCAGACACACACGGTCTAGAGCGTGCAGAGAAGCGGTTGCTACTCATTTGGAAAGTTTCCTCAGTATTATTTGTACTCTTCCGTACATTTGTCTTCATAGACACGTAGTTATCTAGGAGATTGTGTGCTGATGCCACAAGTATGATATTCAGCGCAATACCAGGATGATGAACACTGCAACAGAAAACAAAATATTTAATTTCACAAAAATCTCTTGTGACCGACACCAGAAGTGGCCTTTCCTCTTTTGCTCTTGCCCTTCTCACAGTGGTGCGTAGTCGGTCACATAACTTAGTGCCTGGGAAACATTTTAATACTGCTTCTATATTAAACAGTGTAGCCACCGTGGGTGCTTCTACTGCACTGCCGGTTCTCGGATCGGTATATTTATGCTAGTGGTTCCTAAATGTTTCTGCTTGAAGTAGAAATCAAACACCTGAAAACCAATTAAGAAAGCGTTTTACCGTAATGATCTACACGCGCTACGGCACTGGCCACAATAATACCGCAATAAAGTGGTATACGTACGCCGGCAAGAAAATACCATGCACAAAACCAATTCACTAAGTAATGCGACATAATTCCTTCCATTTTCTCAATCAAGTGAATAGAGGTAATACAAGTCCACGGTGGCAATCGCCAATAGCAAAATGTTTACCGAACATGAAGTAAAAAACACCTGTTAGGAAAATGGACCGCCACGCGCGTTTCTTATTCATTTTAGGGCTTACGCCAACAAGCCAGAAACACACATGACACTTTATTGAGGAGCTTTAGAATAACATTTGCAGGCGCTGCAGGCGTTGCGGGCATAGCGGGCACCATATGCGTTTTAGAGTAACGTTTGCCCCTCCTATAGGAAACAATCTGGGTACTTTAGCTGCCCCGCAAACTCAAATACACCAAAACTACGCATAGCCTCGACACCAGCACTTCGCGGGCCTCGCGGGCCGCGATCACCGCACGCTATTTCGGATTTTCTGCCGGCGGGCCGCGAACGCGAACGGTGACTCGCGTATGACACATGCACAGTAGCAGCGACCGCACGACAAGGATTTGCCGTGCGCTATTCTAAAACTCCCTATATTGAAGCAAGAACGAAACATGGTCGAAATGGGGCCATTGGAAAGACTTAGATGTGGATACGAGCACACGTACCTTCGGGTCACAAAGAAAACGAATTTCGACTTCAGCTTCACGAACAGCATGCTCACATTTCTCTCTAACGCCCGTATTCTAGAACGTCCCTTCACTCAACGCTTCACCTTCACTTGAGAAATCCGGTGGGAGCGCCTTCTACAGACACGGCAAGTCACTGCATATCTGCGATAATCTGCAACTCTTGAGTAGCACAGCGTCATTTTCAGCCGAGCAGTAGCGTACTGTTCAACTTTGTCAAGGGAAGGGTAGAAGTCGAGTCGAGGAGCGTTTGTGAATACGAGGGTAAGTTCGCCTTTGGGAAACGAGAACACTCGAAACTTCGGTCCCTTTGTCGTGACGAATCGCCGCGCAGCATCGCCCAACCGTTCGGATTGGCAGCCGTAGGGGTTGCGAATATCTAGTGCACAAAACGCATCACATATCCACGCTGCAGTTCACGGACATAGAAAAAGACTGTCTTCTCGAGTCGCCAACAAGCACACCAGCACGCCATAAAAACATTCGCCGGCTTGGCAATCCATGCCTGTCAAGCGACGAGAGCAAGTGTAGGCACATCTGTGCAACGAAACACACCAGTCAAAACGGAGTGCCGTCAGAGTCCGTTGAAGACACATTGACCAGGCCTGAAGCAATCTAGGTGGCATTGCCTGTACCAGGGTGCCTGCGGTAGCACAGCGTCTCTGCATTGAAGGTCTACCAAGGAAATCCACGTGTCGTCCCTTCGAGCTATTTATGGCTGCTTCTGGCGTGAGGTATTCTACCAAAGAAAAAGTAGACATGGTGCTCGCAATGGCTGATATCAATGGCAACGCTTCGTAAGCAATGCAGCTTCCCTCTCGCCACCCACACCGTCCCCTTCAAACAAGGTCCTCTTTCATTAACCTATTCCCACGCTTTTGTACAACAGGCTATGTCCATCTTACAACTGATTCTGAAGAAACTGATTTCTTACACAAAATAATTTCGACTGGTGAATCTTGGTTTTGCCGAAATGGAAATGTTAATCTTCACAACGCCCATTATTGGGTAATAGAACACCCACCCTGGCTGAGGCAGCAAAAGCATCAAGCTTGCTGGAGTGTGAATGTGTGGTGCGAACTACTCGGGGACAGGATCATCGGACCTCACTTTTTTGAGGACAACTTGAACGGAAAGATGTACACAGAAAAAATATCAAGTGTAAGGATTGATGGCCTTGTCTGCAGTCTTAATTTCCCTAAATGACCTACGCCAAATATGGTTTCAGAACCACGGAGCACCATCACATTTTTCTACCAGGGCGCAGAACTGGTTGGACAGACGTTTTCCACAACAGTGAATTGGGCGTGCAAAAGCGGTGTTTTGGCCACCAAGATCTCCTTACTCACCTGATTTTTCTCCGCTCGACTTTTTCCTTTGGGGTTACGTTAAATATCGAGTTTGCGTAACAGCGCCCAGCGATGTTAATGACATGAAGGACAGAATAACATCTGCCTGTGCGAGTATATTCCTGCAGAAGTAGGGCGCCGAGCCATCGAGTCGACGCGAGAGTGGTTCATGTTTGAACACTTTTTGGGGCATTGACGTCTTGAGACGGGAAGAGTTTCAATGAGATTTGTGCATGACCAAATTAAGTTTATGTAGAAGCAGTAAACATGCGTTAGCAGGGATAAAACCATTTCAGTTATTTTTGGTGGAGTTGCTGCTCTTGATTTCAATATAAGTTAAAGTATTGGGACATCAACAGTCACGCTATTCGCGTATAGCCTAGGCAACGACCATGCACGCTTCTCTAGTCATTATTACGCACGCGCACTGAGATCCAGATTCTCCGCTCGCACCATTATCTCGACATGGTATCTGCCACTATCGTTAGAGGCTCTGCAGTCTCGTGTTACGATGACACTGGTGGCAAGGGTTCTTCGATTTTTTATTTCGACGGCCGAGAGGGAAGGTGAACTGTTATCTCACCTATACGTTTTCACCCTCTTCACATACTGAACAGCGCACACAACAGACGCGTCACTTTAGGGAGGAGCTTTGCGCTGACCCTCACCCTCTTGAATGCGTAATCATGTGAAATACAAGCTTCGGAGCCGGATATCTCAGAGCACAGGCGAGATAGAAAAAAACCTTTCAAATGAAACTGTCCACAAACACCACTGCCTAATTTTTTTTCATATAAACATGCCAATTTACCACAGCCAGTAAAAAGTTAATTTTTAAATTTTAGCTAATTGGGCTGCTGACAGCCCTTATTATCATTTAACTTTCTGTCCCCCTGGCCACTTAACTTATTCACACAAGTGGTTCTCACGTGCCTTCGAGTGTCTAATTAAAAAAATCATAAAACTTAACTCTGAACACCCGGTATACATCTTAATAATTCTTGGCAAAGCAGCAGTGGTCATTGTTGTTTTGTTTTCGTGTTAGCAGCCTACGAACAACATCGAAAAGCCGACGACGCGTGCCCTTGTTGGTTGTCACAGTGACGTTGATATTGGCACGCCTCCTCCGAGATTTTCGTTGTCCCCCATATCTCTGAGGTCATGCCGACGAGCCGTAAGGTCTAGGTCAAGGCCCTTTTTCATGCGTCACTTCTGGCGAGCAGTGATGATCTCGTTCCCCCCCCCCCCTTTTTATTGGGGGGGGGGTGGAGGGTGGTCAGTTTCGCTATCAAAAGCGGCCCTTTTTCTTGCCCATCTTCACTGGTGTTCCCTCTCGTATTTCAAAAGTAACGTTTCGCACGGACGCTCCTCTATATATCTCCACTATCTGTTGTTGCTGAAGCATTTATGAAAAGAATAAAAAAAAGTCACAGTTCCGCCACAAGGGCGCAGCAATCAATGCGATAGCGACAACTTAGAATGCAACGTTGAGAACTGCAAGCAGAACAAAATGCGCACTGCGCTGTTCACGCACAAATGACGCACGGGAACAACACACACAGGACGAGAGCTAACTAACAACGCTTACAGCTCAAAAGTTAACGCGCTGTTTAAACAAAACAAAAACTCGTGCGTCGATCACAGGTACAGATATGAGTGTGAACTGGCAAGTGTCCCAGTTGCTACTTCGCTGTGTTTGGAAAGCGTGCTCTTTTCGCATACTGGGCCTGTCCAGCGAGAGAAGTGATCTTTGTACGCCCGGCCACTAAATGTAATCGTTCCGGTGACAGCCGAATGCGCACGATTCTACTCCACCACACGATAAATCATCTCCCACGCGTGCTTCGCTCCTCGGAGCTAAGCACGCGTGGAAGATGTGCGCGCATCGGCACATCGCGACTGTAGCTGAGCGCCGAGCTTAACGCCGATGCACGCCGATGGCACTCATCGCGGCATCTGGCAGGTGATTCTAAAAACACAATATTTCCCCCGAGATATGCGGCGCCAGCGCTAAGTGGTAGATACCAATAGTTTGCCGTTTCACCGTTGAAGAAGGCGCTCCTTCGTGGCTCAGTGACTGACGCCGCGCGCTCATGAACGAAACGTCAAACGTTCGATTCCGGGCGTTGGAGTCTTTTATTGCGATAGCAATTATATGGACACTGCCGGCTGGACTTTGCCATCGGCGTCGCCGTCACTCACCGTATATGTATATGTATCTATATATGTAAACGCAACAAAGAAAAATAATCCAGAAGCAGACTCCGGCGTGTGCAATCGAACGTGGGACCTCTGAATTGCGAATGCGAGGCGTTAGCCACTTGGTCTCAAGGAGCCCCTTCTTCAACGTTCAAACGATAAGCTATCTATATTTACCCCTTACTGCTGGTGACGGGTATCTTGGGGGAACTATTGCGTTTTCAGCTTTACCAGCAAGATGCCGCAATGAGCGCGTGATGTGGCGACGTGCGCACTCATCTCCCACGCGTACTTTACGCTGCGGAGAAGAGGAGGGTGGACGCCCACTCACGCACTCTTATCTTGTGGTGGGGAGGATCGTACATCTTGGCTGGCCTAGGGCTTTCACTGGAACGATTATGTTGTAGTTACCGGGCACACAAAGGTCACTGCAATCGTTTCACAGTCTCGAATTGCGAAAAGGTCGTGCTTTTCAGACACAACGAAGTAACCACTTCGACGCTTATTCGCGTTCATCTGTACCTGTGAGTACGTTTCGTGCGTCATTTGTGTGTGAGAAAAGTTGAGTACGTTTCAATTTTCTCGCATTTCTGCGCGCGACCTTCCAATTTGTTGATGATTGATTGATTGATTGATTGATAAGTGGGATTTAACGTCCCAAAACCACCATACGATTATGAGAGACGCCGTAGAGGAGGGGCTTTGGAAATTTCGACCACCTGGGGTTCTTTAACGTGCGCCCAAATCTGAGCACACGAGCCTACAGCATCTTCGCCTCCATCGAAAATGCAGCCACCGCAGCCGGGATTCGATCCCGCGACCTGCGGGCCAGCAGCCAACATTAGCCACTAGACCACCACGACGGGACTTCCAATGTGTTGCTATCCCATTTATTACTTGGCCTTTGCGGCAAAGCTGTGGCTTTTTCTGGATTATGTTTCTTCCTTGCGTTTTTATATATTGCTGCATTCGACCTGCAGATAAGAGCTCGCGCAGCAAGACAGAAAAACGAAGTTCTTTGATTGCTTCGCGTTCTCTCGGTGCCACGCGGTGTGGGTTTTGTCGAATTGGTCTAGCCGTTTCTTCCGTTATAATTCGGTGCTTTGTCAGTGGCGTTTGATTTACCCTCGAGGTAGCAGAGCATCGGGACGATGCTCTTTCTGGAGGGAAGCAAATGCCGCATTCAACTTGCGGAGAAGAGCTCGCGCAGCAAGAAAGAAAAAGGAAGTTCTTGCCCGGTACTCTTTACGAGCGCATTGCATCTAATTAAAGTGAGCTCTCCTATATCCGACTTCTGCTGTGTCCGTTTCGGGACAATATATAGATACGCATACATATACGGTGAATGATGGCCGAGCTGACGCCAGCGGCACAATCCAGCCGAGAGTGTCCATATAATTGCTATCGCAATAAAGACATTTTATTCCAGGAAGTGAATCCATGATAAATTAGGAAAGGCAGCGGATGGAATCAGTTTGAACGTGTAGGAGTCCGTTACAAAACGGCTCCCTGAAGGACCAACGGAAGGGCGCATGACGCCAAAATCTGGAGTTTTCTTTCTCAGTTGGCCTCAAATACTTTGTATGCATAAATTTTTAATTCAGCAACAAAAGCCGCATGCCGCAGGAACGACATGTACCAGTAAGTCTTGATTCACTTATTTAAACATACACACACTTTTCACTTGGTGATGATAAGGAAACACGCAATTGGTGATGATGTGCGATAAGGAAACACGCAATTAAGGAGGCACACATACTTCTGGTGTATAAATAAAATACACAGCAAAAAGTGCAGATCACTCAGCATTGCAAAAGGTGCCCTTACAAAAACATCCCTGATAACGACACAGACCTCAGATAACAATGTTGATCTATATATAGCCAGGATGTGACGCTTTTCGACTACACGCTGCAATCTCCGATGGCGCAGTCGCAAACGCAGAGGAGGAAGTGAAATCGTTTATCATGCACGATAGTCATGCGATACAAGGAAGAACGCGTGGGTGACGGCATGGCAAAATAGCGTACGAGACAATTCACAACAGATATTTCCCGTATATCGACCAACCGAGAGCTTATTTCATCCTGATGTCACGTGAACTAACTGTTGGCGTCACGAATTTTGCCGCAAAGACGAGAAACGCCACTATAGGATAGGGCGCTCGGTCTTGGGCACTTTAAGGGTGTAAGGGCTGATCGTGAAGCTTTATCCTGAATATATCTGACGAACAAGTTTCACTGACCATTCGGTGTTTTCAAACTGGCCGACATTTTTTAAAAGTGCATTTGACACACATGGAGGTGTTTCGTTGGTTAAAAAGCCCAGTAGATAACAGGCTCCCAAAATAAAAGGAATTGAGAACATTAGATGCCGCCCTACTGACGTACGAATAGACAGCGTATCTAGCTATTCAGAGCAATCCCTTGCTTTAGGGGCGAAGCTCCTCTTAGTCCAACCTTGTCCTGCGTCAGGCGTAACCAGCATATATCTTCCGAACAGTAATAGATGGCACTGTCTCATCACCATTTCTCGTCTCATTTTCTGGATGACATTGGTCCACTTGAAGTGTGTGCAATAGGAAGGATGCACGGACAGATGTACGGTAGCATGGACGGGCGGACGGATGCATGGACGGGCAGATGGACAGACAGACGGACGCACAAATGGATGCGCGGACGGACGGACGAACAAACGCATGGACGAATGCATGGACGGACGCTTCGCCCCATTCATCATCATTCATTCTGTGGATATACTGTGGTCTTTTGTCTCGTGGCGAGCACTCTTTATACTCAACCAATTTGAGTAGAATTGTAAATACGGTGTCAGCTGCATTGTTGGATCTCGCCAGATTAAAGTATCTGTATATGTTCTGCGATACATGAGCTTCTACACCCGGTGTTCGTTCCTGTTCTCCGAAGAACACTTTCCTGAAGGAATACGTAAAAATTGTTTAGATGTTACAAAGTTTGGAAATTTAATTTTTTTTTGCTGATAGTATCTGTCAATCCACCTTACATAGTGGGTAAAAAACATCAATTCTAAGATCACTACACCCCATAGGAATATCAGTCACTTTGTAAAAGAACAACATAAAGCAAGATATATACATATCATATAAATAATTATACATACATTTATTAAAAATAGAGTACATTAAACTACAGCTCTGAGCAAGATAAACAGGAAAGGTTCATACGAAATATACACACATATATGCGCATGTTTCGCTGTACTTTAATCACGGAGCAAGAATATTCTTGCTCCGTGACTTTAACCTTATGTTGAAACAAATCGAAACTGGGGTTTTTACGAGGGCAGAAATGACCGACTGCAATGGCGTAAGATAAATAGCAACATAGGCATTCGCTCAATGGTTACAAACCTTGGGAGGGGGGGGGGGGCTCTCAAGGAGTTAATTAGATTGTTTACAGTTTAATATACCGCGTACAACCGACTTCGTGCAATCACGAATTAAATAACTCTGCAAAGCGCGAACAGGAGTACGTTTTGGTGAAAACCAAAGGAATCAATGCTATACAACGAAATTATTTGCGGTATCCACTCTCACTTGTTTCCGTCGGTCCTCCAAGTAATAAGCGCAGCAATAAATGTCGGCATTAATTTAGCACTGGATGGCGCTTGCTGCGCGCGACATTTGTTCTTAGTATCCTCTCCACAGTGAATCACTGTAAATTACTTGCCACTGCGAACTGCTTGAGGAATGTGAAGTTCACGTATATTGTTACAGCACAATACGAACGTCGCTCTGGCGCGTCCATGCATTGAAAGTGTACGAATCTCCATGAAGGCAAAGCTTCATAGACATGAGACAATTTTAGAACAACAGAACTGCGAAATTGGACCAGAAAGGCGTCGAGAACACTCGGTTTCTATAGAAACCGAGTATAACCAGCATATATCTTCCGAACAGTAATAGATGGCACTGTCTCATCACCATTTCTTGTCTCATTTTCTGGATGAAATTGGTCTACTTGAAGCGTGTGAAATAGGACGGATGCACGGATGGATGTACGGTAGCATGGACGGGCGGATGGACAGACAGACGGACGCACAAATGGATGCACAACGAATGATATATCATTCGTTGTGCCCTTTGTGAGGCGTTACATCACTAAAACGTACAAAACTGTGTCTTCCTACAGGCTTCTGAGTAAAACCCATGTGCGATAATAACTTTTCCAGAGCTATAAAAGGAAATAGTTACATCAGTGCAGCAATGACCAATCACTTGGTTTCAAGCGGTACGCCTCGTAGTGTTAGTAAAGAATGTCACAGAAATAAAAAAAGTAAGTCGCACATTAACAGAAAGTGGCACAGGTGTAAGTAAAAAACTTCGTGTTTCATTCTGAGCTTACGCAAATGCATTATAGGGGCAAATGCAAGTGTGTGTTGGGGATGCGAGATGGAAGTAAAGACACAAGAAAACCTGCATCATCTCGAACAGATAGCTCCGGACTGTGAATGGCTCCGTAAATGAGAATGACAAGTAGAGTGGCTCTTTTTGTGCCAACAACTGCCTGGCGGCCAATCACGCCACACGTGAGACAGCTGACGGACAAGTGAGTGCACCGAACGTTCTTCTTCTTTCCGTGCGTATTTGTGTTGGTACGTGCGTCTTATCTAATGGATTGTTTCGCGAGCAAGTTGGTCATCAGTGATCAATACTTCCCCTGCGCAACATTGTTTCTCGTGTAACAGTAGAAACACTTAGAAACGATCTAGTATGGGGCGCCTACTGAGCATGCATCCTGTTCGATATTCATCCGTCGTCATCATTCATGAAAGAGGCTTGATTCATTTCAAGAAATCGACTTGTCAGCAAGGCTTTCGATTGCCGCACGCAGTGCAACGTAAGCTAGAGCCTCGCAACTGCTCATCTTTGAATATTTCTTTACGCTTTTCAACCGGTCGCAGTGACGCATGCGCTGTTTTTCAGCGGAAATATTCACGCCGTCTGCCCAGAGCGTCAGCTTGCAAGCGGTGAAGTGATTTAAGAGTGAGCAGCATGCGTTCAGGGCTATAGATTACGTTGTTCTTCGGACGCGTACAAAACAATCCCCATTTCTTTCTTTCTTTCTTTCCCAGCACCGCCGCGGTGGTCTATAGTGGCTAAGGTACTCGGCTGCCGACCCACAGGTCGCGGGATCGAATCCCGGCTGCGGTGGCTGCATTTCCAATGGAGGCGGAAATGTTGTAGGCCCGTGTGCTCAAACTCGGGCGCACGTTAAAGAACCCCGGGTGGTCCAAATTTCCGGAGCCCTCCCCTACGGCGTCTCTCATAATCATACGGGGGTTTTGGGACGTTAAGCCCCACATATCAATCAATTCTTTTTTCCCTCGCTTTATATATTTCCTAGTGAGTTACCATCACCTTTCACTGTAGGGTTAGTTTATATATCCTCAATTGTAGAATGGTCCTGGAGATCGTGCCGCCTATAAAATCAATGTTTACGTTCCTCTAAAACTGTAACGGAAGTTCATTCCTCGTTTCTTCCCAATTTCGGAATGAGTTGCCGTTACAAGTTCCTTAAATGCGAACTCGTCCCAGTTACACTTTGAAAATAAGAACGTGCCGTTACATGAATGTTTAATTTTACTTTTTAATAAATAAATCGTGTCAGATAATACTGAAGCGAAGTAAAGTGAGCAATTTAAAGCCTACATTGAGCTACATATGTTTATACAAATTGAACATCGCCGCCAGCAGCTTATACGTACGTATACAAGGAGTATAAATACCGCTCCTAAAAGAATATTTTAGAGACCAACAGCCCTACTGCACGCCTAATTTAAGTCCTACACATGTGGCACATGCCACTTCGGCCTTCAAAGTCACAGTAGTCAGGACATACTGGGCTTCAGATATTGAAATAGAAATATGCCCCAATGTAGTCAATATAAATTAATTTTCTGCATGGGAGACCCCATGAAAAGGGACAATACTTAGGCGTTTAATCTGTGCTGATTGCGTATTTCAGTATGATGTAAAAAATAATGTCCAGGATAAAAATTTTCAACTTCGTGAAGTCCCCTCTTTGCAGTCAGCGAACATACTTCTATGTAGACTTTGTTCTCGGTCAATCTTATTGTCTCTTTCTTTTCTTTCTTTTTCTCGAATTTTCTCTTTCCTTTATTTATGTATGTTTTCTCTCTCTGTTTTTTATAATTATTTACCCCTCTCCTTTGCCTCCTCCTCACCTTGACTTCTCTTTTCCACCTCCTTAATATATAGAAGGCTATGCTAGGCTCTCCTAGCGCGTGCATGTTGCGGAGAAACACAGAACCAATAATTTGTTCAACACCCACTTCACTGGGATGGTCATTTAACTAAAAGATGAATATGGGAGATAGAAAGTCAGCGAGAAAGGTATACGGCATTGTGATTGAGGTGTTTATCCTTACCGCCGTTCTATAGTGTGTAACTGGTAATGACGGTTACTTGAGGTATTTTAGTATGCTACTTGAGTTATTCGCTCTGTGAGCGCAAATTCTTTACTGCTATGTGTTCGTCATTGAGTCGTGATACGAGCACAATGAACATATCAGTTCTACACCTGTATTGAATCGCTGTATGATGTCATGCCTCTGATGAAAATTACGCCCCACCGCGGTGGTCTAGTGGCTAAGGCACTCGGCTGCTGACTCACTGGTCGTGGGATCAAATCCCGGCTTCAGTGGCACCATTTTCGATGGAGGCGATAATGTTGTAGGCCCGTGTGCTCAGATATGGGTGCACGTTAAAGAACCCCAGGTGGTCGAAATTTCCGGAGCCCTCCACTACGGTGTCCCTCATAATCATATGGTGGTTTTGGGACGTTAAACCCCACATATCAATTATGTTAACAATCACCATGAAAAAAAGTGGATAGCCGAGTGGTTAGGAAACATGCCTATTATCTCAAACAAACAAACAACTTCAACTTATATTTCTCTTTTTTGTCGTTTTGTACGCATGAAATCACAGAGCGTTTTTTTTTCTAAATAGTTGCATACGAGGTGAAAAATCCTCCTCAATCTACACAAGAAGGGCTGCCAGGTTTTTTAGCTTGAATGCATTTTCAGAATAATGCGTTTGTCTTTGAACTTCAGAAATACGACAACAGCAGCTCGAGTGTAATTAGGTTTGCCTTGTCCTACCCGATGGGCTCGCTCAATTTCACCTGGTTGAACTACCAAGTTTTCCGTGATGAATTCATGGACGATTTTCTCTGTATAACTGCATTTTCAGCAGCTTGCTCAATAACACCACTGAATACGATATTATTGCACCTCATTTGATTATTCAGGTAATCCGCGACGACGCTGGCTTGGTGGGTCTATTTTTGCTCAACGGTTTTCAACTGCTCCTGAGATACTTGCAGAACACAGCCTTGACGCTTCGACTTAATTTGTCAACGCTCTCGAGGCGCTCTTCAATTTTAGAGAGCCGCCTTTTGACGTCTATTGCAGTAGTGTGAATGTCTTTTACGCTCGTTCATTACATCCTTTTGAAAACGTTCATTTGAAGAAGTCCTTTACCAGTACCAGCTCTCGGTCAACCTTGTCAGGATCTGGGTTAAGCTCAACACCATTCGCACGTATGAGCAAATGAGCAAAGAAAAAAAAAAGAACACGAACACTATAGGCGTCCACCCAGCGAGTGACGGCAATTAAATTAACCCAAACGGAGCCACCAAAGATTACAGGACTCCGTAATTTTCCTCCGGTGAGTGAAACAGCCGATTCGGGCGCGGAGGGCACAAATCTATACCCATACTTTGTCGAACATTGACCGTGGACGATGGGGGATATGCAGTCAGTTAGAAGTTCAACAAAGGTAAGCAAATTGCCACACACTTACCTAGAAAACAGCACGTCATTAGCTTGAGGGCTGGGCTGCAAATGCCGGCTCGGTCAGCGTGAGCGATTTTTTTTTCTTTAGAGCAAGCAGAACTGAGGGTGTTTGAAGTGGTCATAAGTCGAAGCGGTAAGCAGTGGCAGCACCGGTGTGGTCTTGACGGCCTCAGATTAAGTGGCGATTCATACTCATCATTGACAACCCCTCTTTTCTCTTTCCTTCAGACACCTTCGCCAACTCTGAATCGCAGGTCAGAGAGAGAGAGAGAGAGAAAACGTTTTCCAGCAATTCCTGTTAGCAATTAAGGTCAGAACACTACTGATTCAGACCGACATCTCAGCTTTTTTAATGTCATAGATTCATCTCTTGCTGTCCACATTTCATTGATGTCTTCCTACTGTTCTGAAATGAACAGTGCATATGTATGCAAAGAAAATGCGACACTTTCTGTTTACATTTTTGTCATTTCGTCTTTACTTGCGTGATATTCATACTCAAGCCTGACTGAGTTGTTTTTGGTAAGCATTGTTGCATACCTTAATAAGATTGCTTTCATGCTGCACCGGCCAGACCTGAAGGGCCTGCCCAAAAACAGTGTTTTGCGGTGCATAATATATAATGGACGTTCATATGAGAGTCACAGTCGACCTATACTTCGGACACACTGTGTCATTGGGTGACACCACACAATAAACAGCGCCACCTTATCCAGTGATTCATGTTGTGAACTAGCTTGGACCACTGGTTCGTGAGTTGGCTTTGTTTAGCAGACGAAATGAACTACTTAAATTTGTTTCTGAATAGGCCGAAGATCACTTTTCCTTCGTTGCAGGCTTTGACAAGTCGCGGTTCACATGGTTTAAAAGATGACATCCATACTTCGGCAGACGCGAGATAACAATTTTGGCAAGGACGCAAAATCATGAAACACCGAAGTCCGCACTCGTGTATCATCGAGCGCAAGGTACACCTTTTTCAGACGCGCAACACCCTCAATGAAACGTTCCCATGCTGGATGGACGACGTGCTAAAATTTCATTTCAATTTTCCAGAAAGCGAGGAGATCAATGAGCGTCATAAAATTATACTGAATATGACCAAAAGTGTTCAATGGTAAGGCTTGGCCAAGAACGGTACATACGGGCCAATATATTGTCACGTCGCTCCAGGGGTGTCGACAAGCTTTATTGACGTCTGAGCAACAGGGCTCTAACCAAGCGCGTCGGTTGGTCTTGTTTGCCAGAGCGGGGGCCCACGCGCACTTCTTTCTTTTTAGTGGTGTGAGCCCTCGCCTTGTCATACGACCCACTACTAGAAGTCGGTGGCAATATTACATGCGCGCTGCCGAAGTGACCTATTCGAGCACTTATATATGTATTGTGAGCGTTAGTCATTTACATCGTTCTCATCACTGCATGATTACAATCACGATCAACCGCTTGTCTTTTTGTCATCATGGCCACTCTGTGTCATCATCATCGTCATCGTCTGTGTGCAGGCTCTGCCCATTCGTTTTGCGAGGTCTTGCCTCGAATAAACGCTGTCGCAACCAAGACTTCATGCGTGGTGGAGGTGCTGGGCGTTAGTTTTTCACATCGTTCTGATCACTGTATACCCAGTGAACGAAGGTATCTGCTAAAACTAGACAGAGTCAGCCTATTTGATGCATTCTTACCAAATAGGCTGAATCTGTCTAGCTTACCAGATAACTTCACTTCTGGGACACCGAAGTACACATCACATCACACACTTTGTTGTTTTTCATTTATATCAATGATATTTCGGTTGGTATCTCATCGTCTATACGGCTTTTTGCCGATGACTGCATAGTCCACCGGAAAATTATGAGTGAGCAGGATTCCTCCCACCTTCAAAATGACTTGGTGCGTATTCATGACTGGTGTACAACGTGGAAAATGTCTTTAAATTTTAATAAGTGCGTTAACCTTTGTTTTTCAAAGAAGACAAAGAAGATCGAATTTAGATATTGTATAAATGGTGTGCCAGTTACCACGAAGACAACTTACAAATACCTGGGTATGTTCTTTTATTCTGACTGTTCATGGAATGTACATGTTGATTATGTTGTCGCGAAAGCTGCGAGGGTGTTAAATTTTATTCAGCGTAACTTACGATGTTCGCATCAGCGACTTAAAGAATGTGCGTATTTGACGTGTGTACGACCAGTCTTAGAGTACGCCTGCACTGTGTGGGATCCGGCGCAGGTATATCTTAGTGATAAGATAGAAAAAATACAGAACAGGGCGGCAAGGTTCGTCCTGGGATGGTATCAATGGCGGGAAAGCTCTACTGCTATGAATTGATTGATATGTGGGATTTAACGTCCCAAAACCACTATATGATTATGAGAGACGCCGTAGTGGAGGGCTCCGGAAATTTAGACCACCTGGGGTTCTTTAACGTGCACCCAAATCTGAGCACACGGGCCTACAACATTTCCGCCTCCATCGAAAATGCAGCCGCCGCAGCCGGGATTCGAACCCGCGACCTGCGGGTCAGCAGCCGAGTACCTTAGCCACTAGACCACCGCGGCGGGGCTCTACTGCTATGAAACAAGAATTGAATTGGGAGCTGCTTTCATCGCGTAGAAGTAAATTGGGATTAAAACTTTTATATCTAATATTTATTAATAAAACTGGAATCAATAAGGATATGTAATTACAGACGCCGTATTATTTGTCAAATCGAATTGATCATCCTTTTAAACTGAGGGAATACCGTCCCAGGACTGGAATTTTTGCAAATTCTTTTTTTGTCAGAACAATACATGAGTGGAATGGGCTCACAAGTGTACAAGTGTCTGCTGTAAATGAAAATTTGTTTGTTTCGAATCTGTAACCCCCCTGCTATAACGCCTTCGGGCGCTGCAGGTATACTTCGAATAAAAAATAAAGAATAAACTCTGTTCACTGGGTATGGGCCATTGGGCAAATGCCCAAATAGGCCACTTCAGCAGTTGGCATGTAATATATATACACTGACATGGATGTACCCAATCTTGGCTAAGCCTTAAATATATTACAGCATCGAATCCACAGCACAAATTTTCGAGTCGAGTGCAACTGCTTGATCGAAAGCTATTGCAACGGAGATGCAGCCAGGATGTAGTATAGGTATAGTGGGGCTGGCTACACAGCTTCAACTCGGCTTTGGTGCAATCGTTACAACAAGTTATACTGTGCCATCGTATCATTCTCCACATTGTTTTGAGGAAGAACACGGCTACTTTTGGTGTATGACACGTGTGTACGCGCCCATGAAGTTTCATGATTCGTGGAAAGCATACAATGATAATTAGCAGGTCACGCAAGAAAACCAGCACACACTTTGGCAATCACTTTCAGTGGTTACTGCGGCACGAAGAAAACGCGCTATGAGCGATGGTTCACATGTTAGATAATAGTATATTTTCTTATTATTTTGCGGAATCTGCATGAAACTAGCCTCGTGCTTATTTATGATTCCATTTTAACGTTGTGCCCCGGAACGTCCGACGCGAAAAAATTATTAAACCTCACCAAATGCACGGTTTAGAACTTGCCATTGTTTCCCCGCTTGTGTGTTACAACAGCTGTTTACGTCAAGGCTAGATAGCACAGTCCAAGTAATAGACGCTTGGGCAAGCGTTGCTCTGAAGCGAGCTGATGAGTTGCACAGGGACCATCTGGGCAATCGATGGACAGTGACAAGTCAAGGGGGCAACAGAGAGGCGATACAAAGTAATTAAGCTAAATTCACTTCTGGGACACCGAAGCACACTTTGGGGACCATTCAAGAGACGGCAGAAAAAATAGGAACTAAGCGCGGTGGCCCATGCAACCACTGATTGCTCAGTTATTTACTGTGGTTTTATAGAACAGCAGGCGAGCAACAAATGTTGCTTCCACAGCGTTGAATAGTTAGGTGAATTAAAAATGGTAGACCAAGCGAACCCTACTGAATATATAGAAGTTAATTAGCACACGCCGAGAAGACATTATAAAAAAACAAAAATACATTAATAGCGCGAAAAAAAAAAGAATGGTAATTATCCGTGTGGCTCCCCAATTGAGCCTATATACGGGAATTGTCGTAAAGTGAGCTTAAATCTAGCCGTGAAAATGTTTTGATCAGTCAAGTTTATGTCGCTCTTCTAAATAATAATAATTTTGGGGATTTAACGTCCAAAATTGTTGTATGATGATGAGACAAGTTATAATAGAGGGCTGTGGAGATTTTGACAACCTGAGGTTCTTTAACGTGAACTTTTGGTCATCAAAAGCAAAAAAAAAAGGTCGTCTTTGGTTGATGCGAATAAATTTCGAATACTTTCGAAGAGTTTAAAACGTCAACTGTTCGAAATCAAACATAATATTTGTGCAAACGTGCGTTAAACATAACACCACCGAGCGTATAGTGTGGCATAAAAATAGAGCATGTAAAGAATCAAGCAGGCTACATCGCTCAGGGAACACTATATTTCTGGACACGCTTTAAAGGAAAACTGGAGGGATTTTATAATTAAATCGAACTTCGTGTTTAGGAAGGACGGATATTGATTTTGACGATGTCATAACTGTTTTTGTGGTTGTCGCAGCACGAGCTCTAGAACAGGTGAAATAAAACCTTGTCTGTTGCTCCACCCCCGCCAGCGCGCCAAAAGTGTGGGCGTGGAAACATACGTCACCTTCGTTTCCTCTGGCCCGGAGCAAGTGTTCTTTCTTATCTTTCACCACGGCCTCCGTGAATAACCAATGACGTGCCGTTGCCGGAACTAATCCAAGAGGCCACATTTCAGCAGTGCTGCTGTTGCGAATGACGCGGCGTACCGAGAATGACGTCACCGTGTTTGCTTCGCATCTCGAGAAGCCCGGTGGCCACAGCCACTGTTTTTTCACCAAAGAGTGCTATTGGCTTTCACTTTTGAGAACTCTCACGTCGCTTTTATAATTCAGCAGGGATCAAACTGTCCTTACACGCTCTAAAGTCATTTTTTAAAAAAGTCCTTTTAGAAGAGGCCCACATAAAACACGTACGATAGCCTGTGCCTCACGGCGTCCTTGTCTCTCAAGTGCATCCAAAAATACAGTACACGCTATTCCAGCTAACCTAAGAAACAGCACTCTTACGGGAGTGTGAATTCTCCGGTCATACAACGATCCCTTGCACTCTGAGCTCTCTGTAAAGAAACAAATTGTTCATTTATTCCTAATGGATCGATTTTGCTTACAATAAAGAATACTTCATAAGTTCTTGTTAGGTATGAGGTCTGTCAATTACAGGATGTTTTGGCGTTACGAATACGAAGATGTGAGCATCGTTTTCTGCGTATTAATCGCGAAAACGCTGATGTCTTATTCTAAAGCTATTCGGAAAGTTTCTACATTTCATTCAGTTCAGGTATCACAATATTCGATATCGTATAGCATTACGGCTCGAAAGTTATTGTTGGTACGCTCCTTCTAGCCTCTGTTAAATGCGCAATGTGATTTGCAAAAAAAAAAACGTCACAAATAAGGTCAACAAAGATTCAACACGTCATCATATATAAAAAAGCATTAAATAGCAATTCTTGCAGCAGAAAAGAAGCGTGTTACAACTTTGGTTTTTATATATTTTCATATCATCCGCATTAAACGAGTAGAAACTCCTAGCTTCTGTTCCTGTTTTGATCGGTTTTGTAGTTCACTTATCACGAAAAGATTTTCGGTAAATTATAAGACTAACATTGTGAATACTGTTTTTAGCATACATTTTGTGATGTCAACAGTGACCGCTGTGAGGTAACGAAATCCTGACGCCAGCTTTACATCGACAACATTTCGCATAATGGTAAAATAAGCACCCTTTGATAAGAAGCATGCAGTAACACGTCCCTCCTAATTTCCCACATTTTAAATGAAGCCAAAGAAATGGCCGAAGAGTGTTCAAGAATGGTGCACCGACGGCCGAGATTAGGGATCACTTTCTTTTATTGCGATAAAAATTATATGAGCACTCTCAGTTGATTTTTGCCGTCACCGTCATGCTCTGGATCACACGCAGTGATCACACGCAACACTGTCAGTCATTCCGATTCGGTCAGCAAAACTGCGGTCAGCAACACTCCAAGCCACAAGTGGCTGGGGACGGTTGTTTCGCATCGGGATAGTCCAGATGGAACTTGAAGTGATGGATCCAAACTTTGTAGGCGGGTATGCAGCAAACCGGTCGGGTTCCACATTGAGCGCGTTATATCATGTACGAGCAAGTGAATCTTTGATGCTGCATCAGTTCTTGATAATTGAATAGATTACTGTACGCCATTCTGATGAGAATTCCTGGCAGAATTATCGGCATGTTCATTGTCGTCACTGGCACAGTGGCCTAGAAGCCACAGGAAAATGATGGAATGCCCTTTGTTTTTGAATTGCCAATAAGTATATCTTATTTCTAACACTAGTTGGTTTTGCACAACACGATACAAAGCTGATGACAGGCACTGCAGGGCTGATTTGGAATCGGTGAATATGCTCCATTTTCGTGGTGACTCGAGTTGAATCCGGTGAAGCGCACTGGAGAGTGCCACCAGCTCCATAGCAGTCGATGAAGTCCTATGAGACGTTGTGAAATTTCACGTTTCGACTTTTGCTGGGAAGCTCACAGCTCCTGCAGATTCCTCAGCAGTTGCCAATCCATACGTGTAGAGCTTATGTGGTCCGCGTATTCCTCGTTTAGCATCAGAAGTGCGAAGCTGCTGTAACGCTGGCAACGAGAGATCCGACTTCTTACGAGTCTCTGGCACTGTCAAACGGAGTTTAGGTACCTAGATCACACATTAGACACCGTGCTCGCACCCTTGCCCACCACCTGACTTCTCTTCCAAAAGACCGGCCTCGTGCCTCCTTTTGCAAAGTGATTTCGGCTTATCGAGAGTGCCTTCCAACACACTATACGCCCCTGCTGAAGGAATCGTGGTACCTACTTGATGCGTGCATCAACAAACCTTGTGTGTCTCGCTTGTAGTTATGCAACAAGTTACATGACCAATCCCACATGGTGGTTGGGAGCCATATATCTAGGAAAAAGCAAGCAAGCTTCTCACACCATCCAGCTGCTTCGGCCTCGACGCCCACGCTGCAATATCTGGGACCATCTGGCGTGAACGTTTTGGAGATTGCATTGGAATTGTGCGTTTTGCCACCATTTCTGGTATCGCCGACGTCGACGGACGCCAAGAAAGGAAACGCCGGACAAACACCGGTGAAAACTCTTTGTGGTGCCACTGCGTGTCGTACGAACCCCTGCGAAACAGCTCCAACGGAATCCTATAGTCGCACCGGAGCAAGGCGGGCTTGCATACGTGCCCGCACACAGGAATAACGAGCTGCTGCGCGTGCAAGAAACGCTACAGCTCAACGCAGAAGGCATCAAGCTCTGCAGGAACATAAGGCCGACACGAGGCGACAGCGTTGGCATGATCAGGCAATTTGCTAGCATGAAGCGGGCGCATATCGTTCCCGTCATGAGGATCAACTGTGTTCACTACATTTCGTATGGTTCCCAAATCTCCTAGCCTTACTTCGTATAACAGTCGGACGCGTTGCTATCGCATTGATTGCCTCGGTCTGGTGCCGAAACTGTGACTATTTTAATCCAAGTATAAAATCGATGATGTTAGTTGAGTAGCACTTAACGGTACAAGAAAGACTCAGCATGTGTGCTGCTTCTAATGACGACATCTAATGTTCACGAAGCAGCGTACGCAGGTGCATTCACGCAATCATAAACGGATACAAAAACCAACAGTTGATTCTTTTTTGTTTATTTGTGCGTGAGCGTGTACTTTATGAATTGCTTTCATTATATCATGGCTAACCAACTAGCCCGTCCATGTAATATTAAGTATCTAGAATAAGATTCAAAGCACGATGGATCGCTGTGTGATACAATTCTCAGGTGACTTTTCGTGAAAACGTGAAAGGTGGAGTGTTTTTAGTTCGAGATGAATCTGATCCTACGATGCTTCAGCAGGTTCCAGATTTAAACAGAAGTCGGCGTTAAAATCTTTCACTTACGAGCCGCATCTCAGCGCTAAAGAAAAAAAAAATGTTGTAGTGAACGCAAGAAAAGCAGACAACTGTGTTTTCACTTCTCTTTGAAATCAAGACGAATATTTTTTAGCAACATTAAAAAATATGCAGCATCAACGCATATTGTAGGTCGACAAAATTACGGATTGCACATTCATTGTTAATTTTTGTTACCGCACCAGATGACATACAAGCGCCACCACAGCATCTATCTGACAGCCACTGCTGCAGGTTTTCTAAAACTTTGATGTTGTATTGAAGAAGTATTTACAACCCGCTGCTGCATTTATGTCGTACCAACAAACGCGTTTCGAGAGCCTCGTGTGTATTTTTGTGTAAAAACTCGCCAAAGAAAGCTGCTCCGCAGAAAATATATTAATGGGGTGAAACTCTCTTCAAGAATTTCACAAGAATTGCGGGTTTGCGCACACTGTCGTAGACAGGGGTGAGGGAGATCACCTTGCCTCGAAATTTTGCACTTTTGTATGCATACACCAACACACCCACATACAAAAGCGCCCATGGACATACATAAAGTGTGATTGAAACAACCCCGAAAATTTTTCCAGCTACGCTACTGGCTGCGCATGTCAGGTGCTAACAGTCGTAATCAATAGTATTACCACAAAACAAGTAAACTTCGTGATTACTTACCATCATCATCTGTCTATTCTAAGTTCACTGCAGGGTGAAGGTCTCTTGCGATTATTTCTATTTCACCCTGTTCTCCACTGCCCACAGCACCTTGATGTCGGCGAACTTTTAAAATTTCATCACCCATTTAACTCTTCACCATCCTTGGCTGAGTTTCCAATCTCTTTTATTGATTCCGTTTCTTTAAATGACACCCGGTTGTCTCTCGTGCATATCATTTAGCCAGACTTGGTGTAATTTCTTCGCATGATGTCAACTAGAATATCAGCTACTCCTGTTTATGGCGCGAAAGGTCGGTAGGGCGCGTTTCAAAAGTCTTCGCCACGCGCATTACGATGCGCGCGTGCCTCAACAAGTCATGGTCGCTCGTGCACCCACGCTCATTTCCAGATCGGGGTGGTTTGTATGTTTCGGGCTTTCACCGAATGCGTGCGTTGGTTGCAGAGATCATGAAGGTCACTTCGTTCCTTGTATCAGCCGCGCTTGCGAAAGAGCGCTGCTCACAGCTGTTGGTTCGTGCTCTTCCTGTGTATATTTGTTCGTTCCTATCCTTCTTTGTATTCAAGCAGAGCGCTCTAAATGTCGAGCTGTGACGGTCGTTAGTTCGTGGTCGTCCTGTGTATGTTCCTGTGTATCGTGCGTCCTTTCTGCGTGAGGAACGTGCTGGAAGTTTCGAGTGGCTTGTCGTTGTTCGCGTGACATCACAATTTGTTGCTATAGCATTCATTCATTCGACCTTGGGACGAAAAAAATGCACAGTAAGCGCTCCAATAGCTCTTTGAAGACACGTTTCACTTTTGTTTTATACCGATTTCTATGACAGAGGGATCAGCCATGTTTTGTTATTTTTTGTTTGAGTGTGTTGATGCAAGGCTTTTCTTTTCATCATTTCTCGATTTATCTTGTCTGTTGTTCATTTGGTAATATTTGTTTCATTAGACAAGTTAACCAGTACCCCCCGCCCCCCCCCCTCTGCAGCTTGTATACCGCTATTATAATTTAAACAAAACGCAACTCAATAGAGTTTATCTTATAAATATTGATGCAGAATAGAATGAAATGAAAAGTAAAAACGTTTATTACAGAGGGGAAAAATGAAATAAGCGTTAGAAGCAGATGGGTGGGGCCCCTGGCTCCACTGGCCTTAACAGCCCGCGCCTGGTCCAGGAGCTCCACTTGGGTCTCCTTTTGCTCGCTGTCGGACAAGGTCTCCCACAGCTCCATCGTGATTTTTTTCGCCGGAATGTCAGGTGTATTTTTTTTTGGCTGGTCTTATCTCACATTCCCATGTAATGTGTTGGTTGTCCTGCACACCACGGGCAAGAATCGGCGTAGGCGGTTGGGTGCATCGCATTTTTTTTACGTGCACAGGTTCGTACGTCTTCCAGCACGAAAACCGTGTCCGGTGAAACAAGCGAAAGAAAGGCCGTGATCGCACGTTTCTTCACCACTCGCGAAGAAACGCGCGAAAAATGGAACAAGTGAAGCGCCGCTAGAGGGAAAATGAAGGCATTCCTTATCTGCTGCGAGGAATGCTGCACTTACCTTTTGTTTACTTGCCAGGCACATATCAGCCCGCTATGAATGTTTTTTTTTAATGTCTGAACTGGTGGTCACAACACACACTTTATAAAGTAAAAGGGTGTATATGGGGCTTCTTTGTGTGACGCAACAATGATCGTCCTCTATCTAGCCTCTCCGTGCGCTATATCTGCGCGCACCGAGTTGTTATCGATCGCGAACGTCGTGTGCATTTGGGGCGTGACGAATAATTCTTGATAGGAAAATATTGAACAGAGAATTCTCGAAAAAGATTCACATGTGGGGTTTAACGTCCCAAAACCACCATATGATTATGAGAGACGCAAAATTCTCGAAAAAGAAGACGCAAAAAAGCCACGAGGAGATTATCGTTATGTGACCGAAACACGGCTCTAGATACGCCCTCCCTCAACAATGTCGCGAGTATTGCACGTTGTTATTATGTTATTGTTATTATGTAGGAATACAAATGTTAATATTGAATATTTTGACATGATCATGATGTGATGGTGTTTGGTGGCGAGAGCGCGAGAAGCCGCTATGTTTCAAAGGAGCTAAGTCAATTGAGAAACTGAAAGGAGGAAAAAAGCTGGCAAACCTAAGCGGTGCCTTTTAACAGCGAAACTAGACAGTCTAATCTGGTTGCTTTTAGGTCGTTTCTAGGCTTTATATACGTGATTTTAGCTTGCTTCTACATTGATTCTCAGTGCAGAGAGGAAATCTCAGACTGCCACAGATACGACATGGTTGTCCGAACTACAGAAACTCTCGCTGAGACAAAGCGTTCACACCTCGCATAAGCCTACGGATACGTACATGGTTCGCGTCAGGCTTTCCATCACTTCGGAACATTTTCGCAGCCACCGTTGCCTTTCCCGTTACCTATAGTTATCTATCATACCTACTGAGCAGTGCTGTAACCAAGAGGAAAGGGTACATGGGCCAACACCCCCACCCCCCTTGATTTTTTTTAAAACTTGCTTGCGTATGTATACAGGCACACATGAAACGCACGCACGAACACTCATAAAGTATGGTTGAACCCCCCTCCACAAAAAAGTTTCTGGCTATACGCCCCTGATAATAAGGGTTTTCGGCTCACGCTGTAACTCCGCAGCCATTTTTTGTTGGGCGAACTGGTGATTATTCATTATTTAGTGAACCATGCAGGGGCCAGTAGTGGGATTTATCAGATTTCTGTGGCATATAACCGTTTGTGATTATGACAGTTCTTTTTTTTTGGTTCATCGGATAAGGAACGATTTTCTAAGCAGCTTCGATGTTATGAAATACACTAATATGAACTGGGGTGCTTAAGACACTTGTCATTACTTTTAGGGTCACCCTAAAAGAACCATATATTTTATTTTCACAGTGCAGCAATGGTAGCAAACAAGACTAGAGTCTATAGTTAAGCTCGTCGTCGTTCATTCTTTTTTTTTCTATTCTCAGCCTTGAAAACCTCGATTTCCTGCGTGTAAAGAATAAAATGTTCTCCGTGTTTGACTTGCGTTGAAAAAAAAAAGTTCGTGCCTTACTGTATATTTAGCGGCTGCTGGGATGTCTCTCGTGGACACCCTGGTGGATTAAATTCCTCAGGAACTTTAATAAGGTTTTTGGCTGACTGACTGACACACTGCATACGCACAGTGCTTAGCGGCTGAAACGCGATACACAAAAAGCGCGATTGTCGGCGCTTTACGACGACGACGACGACGACGACAACAACAACAACAACAACAACGACAATAATAATAATAATAATAATAATAATAATAAATCACGTAAGACGAATACGAATCTAATCTCATTTGGGTATTTATCGTACACACTGTATCAGACAAACATTATTCCTTTGTCGCTTTTTTTAACCCGAAAGTGCTTTATGTCAGGGTTCACTGAGACTTAATTGACGTATTTCCGTCACGGATATGACGCTTTAAAAATCTATACACCACCTGACGACAAAGAAAAAAATAAGAACAAGAAAAGTTCCGCCGCTTAACCACTCGACCACAACTCGTACATTGTTGAAGATGCTAACGGCGAGCTGTTTATGTACACCATTGGCGGTACTCAAATCTCGGTGGCACTCAGCGTGTTTTCGTTATCACTAGTGAGATAGCGCGAAGGGCGTTATTTAATAATGATCGCCCCCCTCCGCTCGATGCGATGTGCGCTCGCCACCTACATATATACCATCCGTAATTTGCCCTACAGGGCTTGGTCACCCGTGCACATGCTGCGCTTATCTCGTGACTGCCTTGGTTTTACGCACTGTGCTTTTACCGCGAAATTCGCATTGACGTTACAGAGCGCACGAAAGTCACTTCACTCACGGCAGCGGCCGCGTTTGCGAAAGTGACGCGCTGCTGAAACACGAAAAAGTAACAACTGTGACAGTTTTTAGCTTGCGCTCGTCCTGTGTGTACTTGTGCGTTAGTTTCGGTCACCCTTTTTTGTGTTTGAGCAGCATGCATTTAGTTTCGAGCTGTCACAATTGCTACACCGCGCTCGTCCTGCGTGGTCTTTAGGTGCATCCAATAATTTTTAGAAGAACACTGCAAGTTTTGAGCTGCTTGCCGTCCTTCACGTGACATTCCAATTTGTAGCTATCGCATTCATTGCTTCCATCTCATGGCGGAACTGTGACTTTTTGTATGCTTATTGATACCATCTTACACGGTGATCAGGTATACGTTAACTTCAGCAACATCAAAGGTTCAAATCATGAACATGGGAGTTATTCGTTAGGAAGGAGATGTACCGCTATCGGTGTGAAGGTAGGTGCATCCATGGCACGACAAACAGTGTTATAGCTGCCATACACCAATATGCATTCTACAAACTCTCAGATACAAATGCACACGAAACACTCAACTAGGTATCTGAAGACACCTTTCATTTTCATCTTATACCGATTCCTATGACAAAGGAATGAGCCATTCTTTTTTTTTTTTTGCTAGCGACCGCCAGAAACAGGTGAACGTGCAGCTCGCGCTGCTCGAGCCACGAAGCGCGTGGCTGGCCAAGTGACTTCGTGTACCACACGCCGGCTTTTCCCTCAAGGTCACGTTTGCCTGAGACATATAAGGCTTCCTTCTTAGTAAAAGTCGTCCTTTGGGCTTAATACGCGTGCATAACAGGTCTGTCAAATCCAAGAAGCGGCTTGCATGGCTCGACTTGGCACTTCGGCACACGAGAATAATACCCCTGTCACACGGGCACCCATGAAGACCGTTTAACTCCCTCGTCTTTACGACAACGAAGATGCGGTTGGTGTCACACGGCCACCCTTACGCAAACGAAGGTGAACGGAGCATTTCGCAAAGGAAGTTCAACGATCTCCCTTCGCAGCGGAACGAGCTCGTCCTCAGCAGTCTAGAGGTCAGAGAAAAATTTCGAGCACTAAGTGGCTGCAGTGAAAGAATAATACATTTTGGCAATATTAAACGTCCTTTCGTTGTAGTACTCATTCACAACGCGTGTTTGTTTACAATATTTACGCCCGCCAGAGTTCACTTACTCTCAACACCGATGCCCTGCACACCGTGCCTCGCGAGTCAGGCCGGCCGGCGCCAGCCGATCAACGTCATTACCAGCGCAATATCGCACCACTTCCTCACGTCGTCTGCTGTGTAACTCATGACTGAAGAACACAAAATGTGCGCTCACGAGGCAAGGAAGCATAAGAACTTTCGTGCCGGGCATGTACACAGGCACAAAACAACTAAAAGCACAATGTGGCCAGCGTCACTACCAGCATTGCTACAATTAGCAAATGCGTTTTTATTTGAAATTATTTTTAATGGTTTCTTAGTTGCATACCTACTTTATAGTGCTTTTTTGTAAAAACCGCATAACGAGGATTCACACAAAAAATTAATAGGAATCAAATTAGAATACTTTTCCGAAAATCAAGCAGCGCCAGCTGAGCCCCCTCGCGGCAACTGTTACAACCTTGTCACTGCCGTGTGACACTGCCACAACTCCTCCGTCGAACCCCCTAGGGGAGATTTACGATGACGGTGTTCAACGGAGTTTGGTGGTGGCCGTGTGACAGGGGTATAAGACGACCAAAACATTGCAAAATCTGGCAGTAATCAATATAACAAAAACTGAAACGAAAAAGATGAAATGCCATCAACAGGTAACTAGCTTTATTCTGAAAGCACAATAAGAGACTATACACTAAAACGTTAATAATTTCAATGATTACAATTCATATACGACAATCTCGTTTCATGGTCAGGAAAAAATGAATTTTCAAAAAGTTAATGAAATGTTACCGTTGACTACAGGCTCATCAAATTTCTTTCGGAATGCGGTAGAGTGTTGTGGCAAGTTTTTCGGACGAGGTATTGTAGCTTCTGAACTCAGGGTTGAGTACTGTAGCACAACAATCTCGGTGATCAAGTGCTTAAAAAAACAGCATGCTCATCGTAGAGAGCAGAATCGAATCATTGGTAGATATTACGCATAATAGACAAAGAAGGTGAACAATGTCATGCTATATGACAGGATTACCGCAGGGGTGCCTGCGCAAGTAGGCGTTTGGTGTGTAGCGACACCACGAACCCGAGCTAACGGGGGAGTTTCAACACCCTCCCACGCCTAGCCGTGCGTGGCTTTGCCGTGTCCGAGGAAAAGGGGATCCTGGGGGTTGAGCCGACGCTGGGTGATTGGACCGTTAAGGCCCCCCGGCAGAGGCAACACACCCCTTTGGCCCCGGCTTCACGTAGACGGCACCCCTGAGCTGACCCACCCAGGGGAATCGGCAGTCGCCTTTTCCTATCTCTCTCTTCTTACATCTTCGTCTTTATCTCTTACTATTTATCTGTCCTGTCTTCTACTCTCTTCCGTTTACTTCCAAACTTCCTGGCGGCTAGGGTTAACCCTGTGCAAATAGCCTACCTTGGTCTAGGCGCATTGGGTTATAGTGGCGTTGTACGGCTGGCGTCTGCAGGTTTCAGCATTTGTAAACTTGTAGCGTCCCCTCGTTGGGCTCCGTGGTGGGTGGCCGCCAACGCTGCTGAACAACAATAAGAAAGACATACATGGAGCATTCCCACTACTGTCTGATCGTACCGGCTTAAAGCCGGTACGCACCGATGATCTCACCAGAGAAGGATTGGCCACCCTGGTGCAGTATCTGGCCACCCCCTCCCGTAGGCATTCGTCAATTAACTCACGGCCCTCAGTCCCCACCAGCTGCGGAGCAACTGACAACGGCGGCGGTCAGATCTGCAAAGCAGCAGAGGGTGCTAGGAATCTCTGGATACGGACAGGCCACCATTGGAACTTGAACTTGGCAACATTTACCGTTAGAACGTTATCTAGTGAGGGAAGTCTAGCTGTATTATTTGAGGAGCTAGAAGGCATTAAATGGGATATAATAGGGCTGAGTGAGGTTAGGAGGACAGATGAGGCCTATACTGTGCTACAGAATGGGCACGTCATTTGCTATCGGGGCTTGGCAGACCGAAGAGAACAGGTAGTAGGGTTTCTAATTCACAGAAACATAGCTGGCAACATAGAGGATTACTATAGCATCAATGAAAGGGTGGTAGGCATTGTAATTAAACTGAATAAAAGATACAAAATGAAGGTAGTACAGGCTTACGCGCCTACATCCAGCCACGATGACGCTTCAGTTGAAAGCTTCTATGAAGACGTGGAATCGGCAATGAGTAAGGTGAAAACACAGTATACTATAGTAATTGGCGACTTTAATGCAAAGGTAGGGAAGAAGCAGGCTGGAGACCAGGCAGTAGGAGATTATGGCATCGGCACTAGAAACGCCAGAGGAGAGCTACCAGTAGAATTTGCAGAACGAAAAATCTGCGTATTTTGAATACCTTCTACCGAAAACGAGAAAACCGCAAGTGGACATGGAGGAGCCCTAATGGCGTAAATAAGAACGAAAAAGACTTTATAATTACTGCACACCCAGGAGTCGTGCAGGATGTGGAAGTGGTTGGCAAGGTAAGATGCAGTGACCATAGAATGGTACGGGCTCGAATCCGCCTAGACTTGAAGAAGGAACGACAGAAACTGATACGCAAGAAGCCAATCAATGAGCTAGCACTGAGAGGGAAAGTACAGGAATTCAGAGTGTCACGGCAGAACAGGTACTCTGCTCTTAGCGAGGAAACCAACCTTAGCGTAGATACAATGAATGATAATCTGACGAGTATCATCACGGAGTGTGCAGTGGAAGTTGGAGGCAGGGTAGCTAGACAGGACACCGGCAAGCTTTCCCAGGAAACGAAGAACCTAATTAAGAAGCGTCAAATCATGAAAGTGTCAAGTACAACAGACAAAATAGAACTGGCAGAGCTTTCGAAGTTGATTAATAGACGTAAAGTATGCGATGTAGGAAGGTATAACATGGAGAGAATTGAGCACGCTCTGAAAAACGGAGGAAGCGTCAAAGCAGTGAAGAGGAAACTTGGGATAGGCAAAAGGCGGATGTATGCACTAAGGGACAAAGAAGGCAAAATAACTACCAATATGAATAGGATAGTTAAAATAGCGAAGGAGTTTTACAGAGATCTGTACAGTAGCCGAGACAACCACGACCTTAATACTATAAGAACTAGCAGTAACCCAGACGACACCCCACCGGTAATGATAGAAGAAGTCAGAAAAGCTTTGGAGAGCATGCACAGAGGCAAAGCTGCTGGTGAGGATCGGGTAACATCAGATCTGCTGAAAGATGGAGGACAGATTGTGTTAGAAAAACTAGCCACTCTATTTACGAGGTGTCTCCTGACGGGAAAAGTACCAGAGTCTTGGAAGAACGCTAACATCATCTTAATACATAAGAAAGGAGATGACAAGGACTTGAAGAATTACAGGCCGATCAGCTTGCTCTCTGTAGTATACAAGCTATTTACAAAGGTAATTGCTAGCAGAGTAAAGAAAACATTAGAATTTAATCAACCAAAGGAACAAGCAGGATTTACAACAGGCTACTCAACAATTGACCACATTCATACTATCAATCAGGTAATAGAGAAATGCTCAGAGTATAACCAACCACTATACATAGCCTTCATAGATTACGAGAAGGCGTTTGATTCAGTAGAAATATCAGCCGTCATGCAGACACTGCGGAATCAGGGCGTAGATGAAATATATATAAACATTCTGGAAGAAATCTACAGGGGATCAACTGCTACCATAGTGCTTCATAAAGGAAGCAACAGAATACCAATAAAGAAGGGTGTAAGGCAGGGGGACACAATCTCCCCAATGCTATTCACTGCGTTCTTACAGGACGTTTTCAGAAGCCTAGAATGGGAACAGTTAGGGATAAGAGTTAATGGAAAGTACCTCAGTAACCTGCGCTTCGCCGATGACATTGCATTGCTGAGTAACTCAGGGGACGAATTGCAACTCATGATTACGGAGTTAGACAAGGAGAGCAGAAAGGTAGGTCTTAAAATTAATCTGCAGAAAACGAAAGTAATGTACAACAACCTCGGAAAGGAGCAGCGCTTTGCGATAGGTAATAGTGCACCTGAAGTTGTAAAAGACTATGTCTACTTAGGGCAGGTAATAACCGCAGAGCCTAACCACGAGATTGAAGTAACTAGAAGAATAAAATTGGAGTGGAGCACATTCGGCAGGCACTCTCAAATTATGACAAGTAGATTGCCACTGTCCCTCAAGAGGAAGGTATATAACAGCTGTATCTTGCCGGTACTTAGCTACGGAGCAGAAACCTGGAGACTCACAAAGAGGGTTCAACTTAAATTGAGGACGACGCAGCGAGCAATGGAAAGAAAAATGGTAGGTGTAACCTTAGGAGACAAGAAGAGAGCAGAGTGGATTAGGGGACAAACGGGAGTTAAGGATATCATAGCTGCAATAAAGAAGAGGAAATGGACATGGGCCGGGCATGTAGCACGTAGACAGGATAACCGCTGGTCATTAAGGGTCACCAACTGGATTCCCAGAGAAGGGAAGCGGGGTAGGGGGAGACAGAAGGTTAGGTGGGCAGATGAGATTAAGAAGTTTGCGGGTATAAATTGGCAACAGCAAGCACAGGACCGGGTTAACTGGCGGAACATGGGAGAGGCCTTTGTCCTGCAGTGGACGTAGACAGGCTGATGATGATGACGATATGACAGGATTATGTAAGAAATACCATGCGGGATAGTGTTTTTATACAAAAGTTGGCGCAACACATTCGGCGCTGACTAGTTAACCACGAAACGCTTACCGATCAGCCACAGATGTATTCCATATCAAGATGCTGGGAACCGTATAGGTATAGCAAACAGGCATGGATTGATTGATATGTGGGGTTTAACGTCCCAAAACCACCATATGATTATGAGAGACGCGGTAGTGGAGGGCTCCGGCAATTTCGACCACCTGGGGTTCTTTAACGTTCACCCAAATCTAAGCACACGGGCCTACGACATTTACGCCTCCATCGGCAATGCGGCTGCCGCAGCCGGGACTCGATCCCGCGACCTGCGAATCAGCAGCCTGTACCCTATAGCCACTAGACCACCACGGTGGGGCAGCGAACAGTCATGAAGGGCGATCATTACAGTGCAAAAATACGTGCAATTTTCTAACCCATGCTTTCTGTGAATGTTTAAAACAGACTATTTTCTTTTATTTTGCTGGTTTATTGACATACAGTTACTAATGGACGCACTCATATGGTACAATAAATATATACTTCGTGCGGTGGTTCAGTGGATATGGGGCTCTGCTGCTGACCTGAAGGACTCAGGATCGAATCCAGGCTGTGGCGGCCGCATTTTGATGGAGCCGCTAGAGTCCCGCGTACTTGAAATTAAAAGCACGTTAAGAACCCCAGGTAGTCGAAATTTCCGAAGCCCTCCACTACAGCGTCTCTCATATTCACGTCATGGTAATAAACATATTCTTTAAACGATGATAACTCTCGAGGATAACGGGGCTGCAGTAAACCATCTGAGATTATGGCTACGTATCTTCTGTCTCCAGTTGTATAAAGCACTCACCTACTCTTTAGTTTCAGTATCTCGACTGCTTATCTCAACTCATGACCAGATAACACTTCCATTTATCCCTACCCATGGCAAGTTATCTTTTCGTGAACTTTTCTTTCTTCATTTTGACATTACAATTACTGCTAATAACATACCCCTACTTTCCTTGGTATCATTCTCCGTTAGTTCTCATTATATTTCATCCATCTTGAGTCACAGAGCCTCACAAAGCTGGGCCAATTATTGCGGTCTTGTTGAGCGAATAGGGAGTTTTAGAATAGCGCACCGCAAGCCCTTGCGGTTCGTTCGCTGCTACTACGCATGCCTCGTAACGCGAGCCAGCGTTCGCGCTTGCGGTCCGTCTTAAGAAAATCCGAAATAGCGTATGGCACGTGCGGCCCGCAAGGCTCGCAAAGCGCTGGTGTCAAGGCTATGGTGTAGCTTCTATCGAGCATTTGGGTTTGCGGGGGAGGACTTTGGTCTCTCAATTTTCCCCTAGAGGGGCAAACCACTATTCTAAAGCTCGTATGGCGCCCGCTATGCTCGCAACGTCCGCGACGCCTGCTAACGCTATTCCAAAACTCCCTAATATCTTGTCGTTCCAATATGGCGGGCTGAGTCGCTTCTGGAATGACCTTTCACGCTCCGTCATGTTGAGGATGCTCACTGGTCGGCCATATTTTATTCCTTCACAAAAAATATCCAGTTTTGGCCTCAAATCGCGACACACAGCACCGTTTGTTATCACTGAAAATTTTCGCTTCCGGTTTCTTCTGTGCCGCATTCGTAAACCTCGATGGTCGTATTTTTTTTATTGATATGTGGGGTTTAACAACCCGAAAACACCATATGATTATGAGAGACGCCGTAGTGCAGGGCTTTGGAAGTTTTGACCACCCGGGGTTCCTTAACGTGCACCTGAATACGAGCACACGGGCCTATAGATACAGCATTTTCGCCTCCATCGAAAATGCAGCCGCCGCAGCCATGATTTGATGCCGCGAATTGCGGGTCAGCAGCCGAGTACATTAGTTACCATTATAGACCAACCCAGGCGACGGCTGTATTTTTACAGCTCCGCTGTAAAAATGCGGCCGTGAATTTTCCCGTGAATTTTTGTGAATTTTTCATCCGCGTCAACAAAAACTTACGCGCAACAAAAATCAGCCAAACCCCGCCGATCAGCCCCGGTCCATTAAAAAATAGACAATACGAGGGCAGCGAACATCAACCAAGATCCTGCACGAAGCACCAGAATGCACGCATGCGGAAATCTGCAGTTTAGGCAATGTATGTCACGAAACGGATAACGCGGAAAAGATTCAAGGGCCACGCTAATAAAGTGGGAAGCTTTAAATGAGCTTGCATTAATTTTAAAAGGGTATTTTTGGATGGAAATTTTGGTGTTATTTGCAAGGCGACTGATTGGCTATGATTTAGGTGCCTGGTAAAAAAAACCGGGCTGGTCGAAATTTTTTAAGCCCTTCATTACATCAGCGTCGTCTCTCATAACCATATCGTACTTCTGAGACGAGAAACCCCCTAATTATTATTATTATTATTATTATTATTATTATTAGTCGTAGTACTTGTGATCGGCTATACCAGTTCGAAAAGAAATCTTTTTTGTTGTGGTTGTTCCATTGCACACTGCATCTGAACAATTGTATGGATGGACGGAGCTATAGTCAGGCAGAGGTAATCTGCCTTTAGTTCCTTCAACGTAGGTACATTTCATTTTTTTCTAAATAAACTGAACTAACTAATCAATTAGCTATACTTTCTGTCACTTCTTTGTCGAGTGCTTAACATCTTCACTGAACATCCACTTCCACAGAGTGAAGTGTCACTTTTTTCTTTTCTTTGCAGTCCTCGTATCCGATTCCGTATTTCAGTTTCTTCGATTGTTCTTGGTTCAGCCCGTGGTTACCCATTTACTGTTCTATTTATCCCGCATATATCTGAGCCCCATCTCTTCGTTCCGCTCTACGGGGCGATATGCCGGACGGCGGCTGTTGGGTCTGAGAGAGGCATGCGCAGCCAAAATATGCAAAAGTACTCTTCACAAGTGGCAACGCTGATAAGCCCCTTAGATTGACGTAACATGCACAGGCGGTCTCGCTGTAACACATGCATGACGTCACAGATCGACACTTAAGAAGTGATAGCACACGCCCGATCCTTTGTGTTGCACGCTTATTGAGTGTCCGAGATATAATTCCTCCTTTACCTTACTCAAAGGTCATGGGTTCGAGGCCAGGCGGCGGCAGCCGCATTTTCGATGGAGCGCCATTTGCTTAGATTTAGGTGCACGTTAAAGAACTCCAGGTGGCCGAAGTTTCTCGTGCCCTCCGCTACAGCGTCTCTCATAACCGTGGTTTTGAGACTTAAAGCCCCGACAATTATAATTATTATGTGACATGCCTCCTCCATTGTCAGTAGTGCATCCAGAGTGAAATTAGGAACTTGAGCAAAGGTGTTCGGTAATGCAGAGGGCCCGAGGCCGATTGCAGGTACGACGAGTCTTTTTAAGGTATGCTTCCCACCATCGTCCGCATAGCCGTTCTTCGCCAGTGAGGGGACGCGTTCTTAGGTGAGAGAACGTAAGTTTATTTACATTATGGAAAGATGGAACTGTACAGAGATTTAGCAGAGATTCAGCTATGATTCCATGCTATGTACAAAATATCTTCGGCTTTTATAGCCCGTTTATTCCTTACACGACAGTCCGATGAAGGCGATGACCACTGTTGCCACGAATCAGGTGACGTTAATTCACAGTGATCCACCCACCAGAATGGATGCTGATAATGACCAACTCGGCTGTGCTAGCATCATTTGACGTCAGCAACAGCGCCCCGCCACGGTGGTCAAGTGGCTAAGGTACTCGGCTTCTAACCCGCAGGTCGCAGGATCGAATCCAGGCTGCGGCGGCTGCATTTTCGATGGAGGCGAAACTGCTGTAGGCCCGTGTGCTCAGATTTGGGTGCACGTTAAAGAACCCCAGGTGCTCGAAATTTCCGGAGCCCTCCACTACGGCGTCTCTCATAAATCATATGGTGGTATTGGGATGTTAAAGCCCACATATCAATCAATCTTTTTTTTTGTTTCATTCACATCAATTACGTGACCAGTGGCACGCTTTATCAGGTCAATTACATGATTCCATTAACCCTAAGTGTACCATGAGACAGCACACTGAGACCACACGCCGCGCTTGTCCAAACAAAAACGCTCCCGAACATCACCGCGCTCACCGTGCATGGTTACTCAGTGGTGAAAGTACCGGGCTGCTAAGCTCTAGAATGCGGGTTCGATTCTCGACCACAGTGGCAGCATTTTGTTGGGGGTGGAATATGTAGAAAATACCCGTACGCTTACAAAAGAACCCATAGTGGTCAAAATAATCCTCAGTTCACAACGGCGAGCTACATAACGTGGTTTTGGCACGCAAAGCCCGAAATTTAAGATTAACATCTTGGCTATAGTTCCAAAAAAAATGTACGTATGTCAAATTGCTTGTTACAGCCAACGTTCTCTTGAGTTCTTAATTTCGTACGAAGCAACTTCCTCAACGCTTTGTCTCGTGCACGGTTCGAAAAGAACAGAATGTGGTAATTAAGTCAAGAACTAAGCCTTAAATTGATTGATATGTGCGGTTTAACGTCCCAAAACCACCATATGATTATGAGAGACGCCGTAGTGAAGAACTAAGCCTTAATGTTCATGCTTCACGATGAAGTGTATAGTAGGGTTACGAGAAAAATAGAACACAACCGCACAGAGAAATAAAGGAAGCCAAATACTGTTCATTATTGGCAATACTAAAAAGAGAATGTTTCAGCGGACACCACCACTTTCCGTAGAACGTGTACCATAGGGCCTCGCATTTCTGTGCGTCTCATTCCATGAGCTCTACACGTGCCTCACATTGTGTTAATCTACTTGATTACGGGGGCCAAAATATCCGCCTGTGCTTGCTTAGGCTGCACATGATAAAACAACCAAACGTTGCCGGCTAGGACAGAAGCGCGCGTGTCTGATATTTCTTCACAAACAGCGAGTGAACTACAATGCCAACATGTATACACCATGAAGAGACGAAGACGTAACGAATTTTCGCAATGTCACACGCGTTATTATTGAACAGCTATTTATACAGTGGATCTAGCCAAGACGTCCACGTTATCGACAAGCAGAAGAAAACGGTACTTTTCTCTTGCGAACGATATCCAGGACCCATGCGGGCGTATACAGGGTGTTTCAGGAAATCAATGCGTCCGATATCCTTAAAAAAATAAAAAAATACGATATTTGCTCGATGGCTTCCCAACTGTTTTTTTCCTCCAGCGGCAGGAATCTCATGATGATTTAAGACATCATTATAGACACTTATTACTAAAGCTAATTTAAATAACTATTTAAGAAGCGGAGTTGGGAGGTCATATGTCGAATGGGAGCATTTAAATATTTTATGCAAAGAACACATCGTACAGGTTTGAGATATATTAAAAACGATCTCTAGAAATCACTGTGCTCTAATATAATTCAGCCGAATTCAATGATGAATCCATGGTGGAGGCTAAATGGTTGAGGCCCATGTACTGTGCGATATCAGTGCACGCTAAAGAACTCCAGGTGTTCTAAATTTCCGAAGCCCTCCAATACGGCGTCTCTCATAATCATATGGTGGTTTTGGGACGGAAACCCCCAGATACTATTATATCGAAGCACCGACGAGCGCAACAAGCAGATGACTAGAATGAGGTCACTCTTCAAGACAGTAGTTCTTCAGGGTTCGGCACCGTATACGAGCGCCATGCATGCATGCAATGATTGCAAGCGCATCTTGCCATCTTGCTAACGAAGTCATTCGATGGCTTCTATAACGGCGCACATTCATTCTCGACGTGTCAAACGAATACAGCATTTGCGCTTTCCTGCGTTTCGGTTTCAGCAGTGAATTTGGTTTAACTTCATCTAATTTCATGATGATGATGATGATGATGATGATGATGATGAAGAAAACTTTATTTTCGTCCAGAGAAGACGCAAAGGACACCCCGCGCCACCCCGCTAATCACACATATGGATCGTCGAGCCGAGCTTGGCAGCGCGTTCGGGCACTCTGGACGGCCACACTATAAAAAGCTTTATGGCGGAACTGGGCACTTACCCACGAAAAGGGCTCTTTGCTCCTCCTTAAGACGGAACGCGCGCAAACGATTGCACACGGCACGCCTAGGAGGTTCACTTTCCTCCTTGTGGAGTAGAGCAGCCGTTTTTTGGAGTAACTGCAGGAATGTTCGCGCCATGTGCAAACGACCCATCGGTGCCTGCACAAGCCTGTTTTCTGGTGCGGTGTATAGTGGTTAGTGTACGCGCATGCTGACCAAGTGGTCGTGAGTTGGAATCCCGTGTGTTTGCTGCAAATTTTCCGAAATTTATTTTTGAATGTGATGCTTGCATATCCATTGTAGATCTAATCAAATGCCAGCACGCCCTTCGAAAGGCTGGTTAAGCCAACGAAAACCTGATTTTTCTTTTGCTAACTCTGGCTCCTTTGAGCAGTAACCGCGAGGACGTGGTTACTCCTTCGCAGTTACTCCCAAAATGGTGCAATGGATGTGGCAAAGCACGGTATAGTTACTCCTATAAAAAAGCGATTTCGATACCCCTTTTCCTCCTTTACTTCAGAGTGCAGAGTTTGATCGTCAAGTTCGGGGCTGCGTAAGAGCGCTGCCCACCTGTCCTCGGTGAAGGTGGAGCCGATGGTTTCACATTCCCACAACACATGGTTGAATGTTGTTAATAGCCCACAGGTAGGGTAATCCACACTTGGATACCGTTCAGGTACATGACATGAAGAACCGCAGGGTTAGGATACGCACTGGCTTGCCATAGTCTAAGGGTAACTGCCTGCGCCCTGCACAAGGCAAGGTGTGGGAGGGTCAATACCCGTATTTACAGATAGAAGTGTTTTGTTATTTCGTTGAAGGTTCCCCGCGAGGCAGAGGGACTTCGCAGTTATTACTAGAGGCATTTTTTTAAGTCTAAAGCTGCAATGGGCTCTTCAGTTTCTTCAGTTTAACGTCACCTAAATCTACTAATTGAAAAGTTCTTTTAAACTTCTTAATTCTATTCCCAAATTCTGTCTTGAGCAATCTGACGATTCCTGCGGCTACATAATAAGTAATTAGGTGTGAAGGAATTGAAGAATCATATCGCAATCCCCGGGAATTTCAGGATCTTGGACCCATTTCTTGAAACGCCTGGCATGTGATTATTGAAAATCAGATCCCAACAAAATTAGCGATGAAAAGCAACTGTGGTGTTTCACTATTAGCGCACCGTAGGAACAAGACGGAAGACCGCGTATCACACAGACGAAGTGGAAACTTTCATCATGTGATTTATTACTGGACATCAGGACAATAAATAGGTTGAAAAGTAGTGAACGCGGGTGCATTTGTTAGAAGAATAACAAAAGGTTTTTTTTCTTTTCAAAACACACGAACAACTTGGTTTATAGAGTGATGACAATAGATTTTGGGTAACGATGTTATGAGGACTGAAGATGTTGACACATCTTGATTCCTTGAGTCAAGATGTGTCAACATCTTGAAGATGTTGACACATCTTGAGTCCTCATCTTGTAAAAAATCCACCTGCACGCACAGCTTTTCAACCTATTCGTTGACGCCTATACCGTACGTGACGCTTACTAAAATAAATGACGTGTTTCAAGTTAGCTATGTGTCTGTGTTATTCTGTCCTCTATCTTGTTCCCACCATGCATTAACATAGTGCAATATTGGTTCGGCAAAGTTCGTTATAAGTGAACGACATCCAATGATATACAGTTTTTGAGAGTAGCCTCTAAAAGGCAATTGGGCAGACGACGCACGCAGCTGATGCGCGGCTATCGCGATGTGACGTAATGACGTAATGCCGCGTTGCAGCGCTTCCAAGACTTCGATGAGGTGTGTGCGCCACAGGGGCGGCGCCAGGGTTTTTCGCGGAAAGGGGGAGGGGGCTACGCAAGCGAGTTCCGTCAGGAAGGGGGGGGGGGCAGAAGGCTGGAAACATACTGTGTCTTGACTAAGGGCGAATTCCATTGAGAGAACAGGAGTATAGGGCGTCGTGCAGTGTGGAATGAGAGGCTGAGCACTGATAGTAGGCTACTCGATCTCTCATTGGAATGCGGCATGCACCGGAGAGTAGGTGAGAAGGAGACGAGTGGGGAGAAATATATCATGTTACCGAAACAGTAGAAGCCCCGATGTTTTCTGCGGGGCAGCAGCAAAACACGCGTCAAATTTGTCAGTCGCATGTTCGCCGTTATCTCTGTTTGTGCAGCGACGCATTCCCTAAACGTTGCTGCGTACACTTCGTATACCGTCATCGTCGCTACCATCAAACTACACACTGTTGGTATACGTTTGCCACCGTGCTCGCCAGCTGAAAAAAAAGTTGACAAAGACGAATGTCACAGGTCCCGTTAATTAGGGAGGTGATCGCCGGGCTAATTCCAAGGGCCGAAGTATCGGCCCCCCGAACCGCACCACGAAAGCGTGGACAATTTAGAAGTGGTCCTTTTTGGCGCGCCAGCGGACGCCGGCTGTGGCTTAAAGAACAAGTCAGAGCCGAGAGTTGATAAACAAAACAGAATTATATTCTCAATAATGGCAGATCAAAAACAATACACAAGTATGCACACTCCACAATAGTTGAATACAATATGTCACCCACCAAACAACGTACTACACAGTACAATCAGCCACACTCAAAACCACGGACACAGACAACAATACGCACTACAATGCAGTACGCATGCATTGAACAACCAAGACACTTAAAGACTAAAGAGATCGGAAACCTATTCAGTCCAAAGTTCTTGAAACAAAAGTCTGGATGATACTCTTCCGAGAATCACTCACTCAAAGTCCAGCGTTGTTGTCGTTCCGCTGCCCCCGAAGTTTCTCTTCCAGGAAACCTCGCGTCTTCAATTGGCCACTCTCCAAGCTTCAAACTTCTTCGCCGGAAACACGTCGGCTTCACACGCGCAGCTGTTGCCACGCGTCTTCGCTCGATAGCGGTAAATACACACTCTTGTCTGTAGCTCGTGCCTTCACCCCTCAGGTGGAAATCCTCTTCTTCTCCTGCTTTGTCTCTACGGACAAAACCTTCGCCGAATACACGGCGGAATCCCTACGCGCTCTGGCGCTAACTTCCGTCTTCTCCTCATCTCTCACCTCGGCTGCTCCATTAAATACCTTCCGCGCGAGATTCCAGAAAGTTCTCGTCATTTCGTCGGCGCGATACGCAGCGAAGGCTGGGGAGAGGGCGAGACGGTTCGAATGCCGTCCGCGACGGATGACTCAACCCGGCATCACCACGCCCCTTTCCATCTAGAGCATTCGAGTGCTTGCTCGGCCGCCGTTGTGGGGTGAGGAGGTTCGTGGGCGAACCTACGCTTCCGAGAGGGGAGGGTCGCGCGCCCGGGGAGCCCTTGGATGCTTGTTTTCTCTTTTTTTTCCGTTGACCTCGCGGCGTCTCCCGCGTTTCGTCGCGAGAATTTGGCGGCGCGCCCTTTTTGAGCGCTCGTTCTGTGACACTGCCCCCCACTTTAAGAATATTATCTAATAATATTCAAAACCACAAAACGACCGCGAACAGTCACCACACACTTTCACAGACTGTAACACAATCCGTCGCTCATGACACTTCACATTCACAATAGATCACTCAATACAACTGTACATTGCAATTCAATCTCACAACACATCGAGTATAGCCACAGGTACATGAATACAATGCTCCATCACATATTCCAAACATTACAAATATACAAAGCTCTCATTACCACAATTGTACAATACTATACATCACATCACTGCAACAAACATTTTGATTCGCTCGACATACAGTTGGGACACAAGATAACAAGAACATTAACACAACATATGGCACTCAGCCCTGCCAAACACATTCCAATTTGACTTCGGCACCTATCCTGTGCATTTCGAGTGGCGCTTGCGCCCTTTCTTGCGGTGCTCTCTTGATCTCTTCTTATTGTTTTTGCTCGTTTTGTTCCGGCGAGCCCCTTCCAACGACGGTATCTGAGGCGGCGTTTCTATGTAAAAACTACATGCCACGCTCATGATGCGTTCGCGGCCGTTTCGCTGTCGTCACATATACCAAATTTCGTAGTGCGCTACCTGAATTGATTACGAAGGTATGGGGCTGGTGCAAACACGATAATCATGAGCTGCCTGTCAAGTCAGAACATGACTACATGCCACGCTCATTATGCGTTCGCGGCCGTTTCGCTGTCGTCACATATACCAAATTTCGTAGTGCGCTACCTGAATTGATTACGAAGGTATGGGGCTGGTGCAAACACGATAATCATGAGCTGCGTGTCATGTGAGAACATGACTACATGCCACGCTCATGATGTGTTCGCGGCCGTTTCGCTGTCCTCACATATACCGAATTCGGTAGTACGCTACCTAATTGATGACGAAGGTATGTGGCTCGTGCAAACACGATAATCATGAGCTGCGTGTCATTTGAGAACATGACTACATGCCACGCTCATGATGCGTTCGCGGCCGTTTCGCGGTCGTCACATATACCAAATTTGGTAGTACGCTACCTGAATTGATGACGAAGGTATGTGGCTGGTGCAAACACGATAATCATGAGCTGCGTGTCATGTGACAACATGACTACATGCCACGCTCATGATACGTTCGCGGCCGTTTCGCTGTCGTCACATATACCAAAATTGGTAGTACGCTACCTGAATTGATGATGAAGTTATGTGGCTGGTGCAAACACGATAATCATGAGCTGCGTGCCATGTGAGAACATGACTACATGCCAAAGTCAAGGCGTCAATAGAGTTTGACGTGATGGGGTGCGTGATCGCGGGCGTTCATTTCGTTGCGTCACGCCGACGTTGCCACGCCAGGAGCTGGTCCTGCCACATACTCGCAAGCGCGCGCTGTGCTGCGTTGCTTTGACGCATGTGCGTGTCAACGCGTCCGGCGTCCCTTCATCATGAAAAGAGAGAGACGCAGTGTTTCCTGGGTAACGCACCGGCACGAAATACGGCATGTCTCATTTCGCGCCGGTTGCCGTCGGGCCCCGCCGACGGACGCTGGTCGCGCCGGTCGCGCCTGACGTCAGCCGATAAAGTGCTCGCGTGTTGCCATCGTAGCGTCGCTGTGCCCAGCGTGCACGCGCGTCAACGCTACATTGGAGTATGTTGGGCCCTTCATGATGCGCTCGCGGCCGTTTTGCTAGCTCCACATAAACCAAATTTGATGTTACGGGATGTCAATGGATGACTGAAATATGACTGGTGCAAACATGATAATCCTGACACGCGTGCCACGTAAGAACATGACAACATACCACGCTCATAGCAAGCTCGCGGGCATTTCGCTAGCTCCACATATACTAAATCCGGTATCGCGTGACGTGAATAGATGACAAACGTAAACGACACATTCAAACATAATAATCATGACACGAAAGTCATGTACAGCAATATTTACCCTCACCTCGTTACCTTGTATTGAAATAAAAGTGACATATCAATCTTTCTCATTCGTGCTTCGCATATCATCGATTCCCACGATAGGTGGGATCTGCCAATTTTTTTATTATTATTACGGAAGCGTGTCCAAACCTATAAACGAACAAATATGATCCGTACATGAAGCCTACAAGGGAATGGCGGAATGACACATGATACAGGCATTCAATTTCGCAAGGACGGCCAGGTTTGATGACCGAATATCGGATATGGCGAAGAAGGCTTAAGGGGTTTAAACAAGACGTCTACGCCTTCCAACCCACTGAATGCGAGATTATGATTCAGGTGCCAGTACCGTATGACTTGGCCTAGTGTGGTAAACTAGAGGGGGTTACAATTAAGAGTACTAGGTACTCTACTATGGGAGAGCATATAGCCGTCCCATGGGCCTAACACTTGATGAGGCCCTGTTGATGAAAGTTGTGCGTTCGGTACAGGGGGGGGGGGGTTAGAAAAAGGGGGAACGATTTAGACCACAGGGTACTCTACTATGGGAGAGCTGAAAGCCATCCCTCGTCCGTTCGGTACATGTGTGATTAGAATAAGTGGTTAATGATTTTGAGCACTGAGTACTCTACTAGGGGAGAGCACAAAGCCATCCCGCGTTTAGAAAAAAAAGTGGTTAACGATTTCGAGTACTTAATACTCGACTATGGGAGAGCCTAAAGCCGTCCCGTTTTTACTGGTGCGAGTGAAGTGTTTGCTGCATTAGCAGCAGAGTAGTTGACCACCTCGAAAGTCAGAGCCAGAACATTATATCTATTCTACTACCGTACCTGCCACAGGGTGGCGTTTCAATCTTGCCCACAAAATGTACTGAACGCCTTTGAAAACTCGAGTTTCTCAATTTATTCGTGATGTATTCCATTCTGACCACCTTTCTTTTAACCTACTATTACCGTCAACCGCAAATATGGGTCCTGTGTCTGAGAGCTTGAGCAGTGAAACATACACAAAAGCCGGATTCCTTCCAAAGGGAATCCTGCGCTGTTTCAACGCAACGTATCTGATAAACGCTTTTTTCTCTATCTCCCTCAGCATATACCCGAAAGCATGTCCACCCACCACGGTGGTTCAGTGGCAGAAGCTTGTTGCGTCTTTGTACGTGTCATCGAGCTATACCGGGCTCGAATTCCAGCCGCGGCGGCCGCATTCTTGATGGAGGCGGAAATGCTTGCGGCCCGTGTATATGCAGATATAGGTGCATCTTGAACAACCACAGCAAGAGTCTATGTTTCACAAAAACCCCAGATGGTCGAAATTTCCGGAGCCCCCGCTACAGCCTTTAATAATGATATTGTCTTTTGGAACGTTAGACGCCATCTCAACGCTTATAAATGCAAAGCTTTTCTTAGCGAACTTCGGCGACTTTGAGCGTATCTATCTATCTATCTATCTATCTATCTATCTATCTATCTATCTATCTATCTATCTATCTATCTATCTATCTATCTATCTATCTATCTATCTATCTATCTATTTAGCCACCTACGACATTTAGCTCTCCTGGCCATTTCGATAATGGTATCGATACCAAACTTGGTGTGGAATAACATGATTGTATCAAGAATATATTTGACTTGTCATAACATGAAGATTATGAAATGCATGTCATGGATATCATGTTTACATTTCACGGTCCTGCAGTTCTTGCAGTTGTTTGACTCACATGGCATGTTGCAAAACGTGTATGGTATGACAGGATTGCATGGCTAACACAAGCGACAGACCCTAACATGAAAATATTGATATGCGTGTCATGTGACAACCTGACTACATGCCACGCTCATGATGCGTCCGCGGCCGTTTCGCTGTCGTCACATATACCAAATTTGGTAGTACGCTACCTGAATTGATGACGAAAGTATCTGAATGGTGCAAACACGATAATCATAAGTGCGTGTCATGTAGGAACATGACTACATGCCACGCTCATGATGCGTTCGCGTCCGTTTCGCTGTCGTCACACATACCAAATTTGGTAGTAACCTCCCTGAATTGATGACGAAGGTATGTAGCTGGTGCAAACACGATAATGATGAGCTGCGTGTCATGTCAGAACATGACTACATGCCACGCTCATGATACGTTCGTGGCCGTTTCGTTGTCGTGACATATACCAAATTTCGTAGTGCGCTACCTGAATTGATTACGAAGGTATGGGGCTGGTGCAAACACGATAATCATGAGCTGCGTGTCATGTGAGAACATGACTACATGCCACGCTCATGATACGTTCTCGGCCGTTTCGCTGTCGTCACATATACCAAATTTCGTAGTGCGCTACCTGAATTGATTACGAAGGTATGGGGCTGGTGCAAACACGATAATTATGAGCTGCGTGTCATGTGAGAACATGACTACATGCCACGCTCATGATGCGTTCACGGCCGTTTCGATGTCGTCACATATACCAAATTTCGTAGTGCGCTACCTGAATTGATTACAAAGGTACGGGGCTGGTGCAAACACGATAATCATGAGCTGCGTGTCATGTGAGAACATGACTACATGCCACGCTCATGATGCGTTCGCGGCCGTTTCGCTGTCGTCACATATACCAAACTTCGTAGTGCACTACCTGAATTGATTACGAAGGTATGGGGCTGGTGCAAACATGATAATCATGAGCTGCGTGTCGTGTGAGAACATGACTACATGCCACGCTCATGATGCGTTCCCGGCCGTTCCGCTGTCGTCACATATACCAAATTTCGTAGTGCGCTACCTGAATTGATTACGAAGGTATGGGGCTGGTGCAAACACGATAATCATGAGCTGCGTATCATGTGAGAACATGACTACATGCCACGCTCATGATACGTTCGCGGCCGTTTCGCTGTCGTCACATACATCAAATTTCGTAGTGCGCTACCTGAATTGATTACGAAGGTATGGGGCTGGTGCAAAAACGATATTCATGAGCTGCGTGTCATGTGAGAACATGACTACATGCCACGCTCATGATGCGTTCGCGGCCGTTTCGCTGTCGTCACATACATCAAATTTCGTAGTGCGCTACCTGAATTTATTACGAAGGTATGGGGCTGGTGCAAACACGATAATCATGAGCTGCGTGTCATGTGAGAACATGACTACATGCCACGCTTATGATGCGTTCGCGGCCGTTTCGCTGTCGTCACATATACCAAATTTCGTAGTGCGCTACCTGAATTGATTACGAAGGTATGGGGCTGGTGCAAACACGATAATCATGAGCTGCGTATCATGTGAGAACATGACTACATGCCACGCTCATGATGCGTTCACGGCCGTTCCGCTGTCGTCACATATACCAAATTTCGTAGTGCGCTACCTGAATTGATTACGAAGGTATGGGGCTGGTGCAAAAACGATATTCATGAGCTGCGTGTCTTGTGAGAACATGACTACATGCCACGCTCATGATGCGTTCGCGGCCGTTTCGCTGTCGTCACATACATCAAATTTCGTAGTGCGCTACCTGAATTTATTACGAAGGTATGGGGCTGGTGCAAACACGATAATGATGAGCTGCGTGTCATGTGAGAACATGACTACATGCCACGCTCATGATGCGTTCGCGGCTGTTCCGCTGTCGTCACATATACCAAATTTCGTAGTGCGCTACCTGAATTGATTACGAAGGTATGGGGCTGGTGCAAAAACGATATTCATGAGCTGCGTGTCATGTGAGAACATGATTACATGCCACGCTCATGATGCGTTCGCGGCCGTTTCGCTGTCGTAACATACATCAAATTTCGTAGTGCGCTACCTGAATTTATTACGAAGGTATGGGGCTGGTGCAAACACGATAATGATGAGCTGCGTGTCATGTGAGAACATGACTACTAGCCACGCTCATGATGCGTTCGCGGCCGTTGCGCTGTCGTCACATATACCAAATTTCGTAGTGCGCTACCTGAATTGATTACGAAGGTATGGGACTGGTGCAAACACGATAATCATGAGCTGCGTATCATGTGAGAACATGACTACATGCCACGCTCATGATACGTTCACGGCCGTTCCGCTGTCGTCACATATACCAAATTTCGTAGTGCGCTACCTGAATTGATTACGAAGGTATGGGGCTGGTGCAAAAACGATATTCATGAGCTGCGTGTCATGTGAGAACATGACTACATACCACGCTCATGATGCGTTCGCGGCCGTTCCGCTGTCGTCACATATACCAAATTTCGTAGTGCGCTACCTGAATTGATTACGAAGGTATGGGGCTGGTGCAAAAACGATATTCATGAGCTGCGTGTCATGTGAGAACATGACTACATGCCACGCTCATGATGCGTTCGCGGCCGTTTCGCTGTCGTCACATACATCAAATTTCGTAGTGCGCTACCTGAATTTATTACGAAGGTATGGGGCTGGTGCAAACACGATAATGATGAGCTGCGTGTCATGTGAGAACATGACTACATGCCACGCTCATGATGCGTTCGCGGCCGTTTCGCTGTCGTCACATATACCAAATTTGGTAGTACGCTACCTGAATTAATGACGAAGGTATGTGGCTGGTGCAAACACGATAATCATGAGCTGCCTGTCAAGTCAGAACATGACTACATGCCACGCTCATTATGCGTTCGCGGCCGTTTCGCTGTCGTCACATATACCAAATTTCGTAGTGCGCTACCTGAATTGATTACGAAGGTATGGGGCTGGTGCAAACACGATAATCATGAGCTGCGTGTCATGTGAGAACATGACTACATGCCACGCTCATGATGTGTTCGCGGCCGTTTCGCTGTCCTCACATATACCGAATTCGGTAGTACGCTACCTAATTGATGACGAAGGTATGTGGCTCGTGCAAACACGATAATCATGAGCTGCGTGTCATTTGAGAACATGACTACATGCCACGCTCATGATGCGTTCGCGGCCGTTTCGCGGTCGTCACATATACCAAATTTGGTAGTACGCTACCTGAATTGATGACGAAGGTATGTGGCTGGTGCAAACACGATAATCATGAGCTGCGTGTCATGTGACAACATGACTACATGCCACGCTCATGATACGTTCGCGGCCGTTTCGCTGTCGTCACATATACCAAAATTGGTAGTACGCTACCTGAATTGATGATGAAGTTATGTGGCTGGTGCAAACACGATAATCATGAGCTGCGTGCCATGTGAGAACATGACTACATGCCAAAGTCAAGGCGTCAATAGAGTTTGACGTGATGGGGTGCGTGATCGCGGGCGTTCATTTCGTTGCGTCACGCCGACGTTGCCACGCCAGGAGCTGGTCCTGCCACATACTCGCAAGCGCGCGCTGTGCTGCGTTGCTTTGACGCATGTGCGTGTCAACGCGTCCGGCGTCCCTTCATCATGAAAAGAGAGAGACGCAGTGTTTCCTGGGTAACGCACCGGCACGAAATACGGCATGTCTCATTTCGCGCCGGTTGCCGTCGGGCCCCGCCGACGGACGCTGGTCGCGCCGGTCGCGCCTGACGTCAGCCGATAAAGTGCTCGCGTGTTGCCATCGTAGCGTCGCTGTGCCCAGCGTGCACGCGCGTCAACGCTACATTGGAGTATGTTGGGCCCTTCATGATGCGCTCGCGGCCGTTTTGCTAGCTCCACATATACCAAATTTGATGTTACGGGATGTCAATGGATGACTGAAATATGACTGGTGCAAACATGATAATCCTGACACGCGTGCCACGTAAGAACATGACAACATACCACGCTCATAGCAAGCTCGCGGGCATTTCGCTAGCTCCACATATACTAAATCCGGTATCGCGTGACGTGAATAGATGACAAACGTAAACGACACATTCAAACATAATAATCATGACACGAAAGTCATGTACAGCAATATTTACCCTCACCTCGTTACCTTGTATTGAAATAAAAGTGACATATCAATCTTTCTCATTCGTGCTTCGCATATCATCGATTCCCACGATAGGTGGGATCTGCCAATTTTTTTATTATTATTACGGAAGCGTGTCCAAACCTATAAACGAACAAATATGATCCGTACATGAAGCCTACAAGGGAATGGCGGAATGACACATGATACAGGCATTCAATTTCGCAAGGACGGCCAGGTTTGATGACCGAATATCGGATATGGCGAAGAAGGCTTAAGGGGTTTAAACAAGACGTCTACGCCTTCCAACCCACTGAATGCGAGATTATGATTCAGGTGCCAGTACCGTATGACTTGGCCTAGTGTGGTAAACTAGAGGGGGTTACAATTAAGAGTACTAGGTACTCTACTATGGGAGAGCATATAGCCGTCCCATGGGCCTAACACTTGATGAGGCCCTGTTGATGAAAGTTGTGCGTTCGGTACAGGGGGGGGGGGGGTTAGAAAAAGGGGGAACGATTTAGACCACAGGGTACTCTACTATGGGAGAGCTGAAAGCCATCCCTCGTCCGTTCGGTACATGTGTGATTAGAATAAGTGGTTAATGATTTTGAGCACTGAGTACTCTACTAGGGGAGAGCACAAAGCCATCCCGCGTTTAGAAAAAAAAGTGGTTAACGATTTCGAGTACTTAATACTCGACTATGGGAGAGCCTAAAGCCGTCCCGTTTTTACTGGTGCGAGTGAAGTGTTTGCTGCATTAGCAGCAGAGTAGTTGACCACCTCGAAAGTCAGAGCCAGAACATTATATCTATTCTACTACCGTACCTGCCACAGGGTGGCGTTTCAATCTTGCCCACAAAATGTACTGAACGCCTTTGAAAACTCGAGTTTCTCAATTTATTCGTGATGTATTCCATTCTGACCACCTTTCTTTTAACCTACTATTACCGTCAACCGCAAATATGGGTCCTGTGTCTGAGAGCTTGAGCAGTGAAACATACACAAAAGCCGGATTCCTTCCAAAGGGAATCCTGCGCTGTTTCAACGCAACGTATCTGATAAACGCTTTTTTCTCTATCTCCCTCAGCATATACCCGAAAGCATGTCCACCCACCACGGTGGTTCAGTGGCAGAAGCTTGTTGCGTCTTTGTACGTGTCATCGAGCTATACCGGGCTCGAATTCCAGCCGCGGCGGCCGCATTCTTGATGGAGGCGGAAATGCTTGCGGCCCGTGTATATGCAGATATAGGTGCATCTTGAACAACCACAGCAAGAGTCTATGTTTCACAAAAACCCCAGATGGTCGAAATTTCCGGAGCCCCCGCTACAGCCTTTAATAATGATATTGTCTTTTGGAACGTTAGACGCCATCTCAACGCTTATAAATGCAAAGCTTTTCTTAGCGAACTTCGGCGACTTTGAGCGTATCTATCTATCTATCTATCTATCTATCTATCTATCTATTTAGCCACCTACGACATTTAGCTCTCCTGGCCATTTCGATAATGGTATCGATACCAAACTTGGTGTGGAATAACATGATTGTATCAAGAATATATTTGACTTGTCATAACATGAAGATTATGAAATGCATGTCATGGATATCATGTTTACATTTCACGGTCCTGCAGTTCTTGCAGTTGTTTGACTCACATGGCATGTTGCAAAACGTGTATGGTATGACAGGATTGCATGGCTAACACAAGCGACAGACCCTAACATGAAAATATTGATATGCGTGTCATGTGACAACCTGACTACATGCCACGCTCATGATGCGTCCGCGGCCGTTTCGCTGTCGTCACATATACCAAATTTGGTAGTACGCTACCTGAATTGATGACGAAAGTATCTGAATGGTGCAAACACGATAATCATAAGTGCGTGTCATGTAGGAACATGACTACATGCCACGCTCATGATGCGTTCGCGTCCGTTTCGCTGTCGTCACACATACCAAATTTGGTAGTAACCTCCCTGAATTGATGACGAAGGTATGTAGCTGGTGCAAACACGATAATGATGAGCTGCGTGTCATGTCAGAACATGACTACATGCCACGCTCATGATACGTTCGTGGCCGTTTCGTTGTCGTGACATATACCAAATTTCGTAGTGCGCTACCTGAATTGATTACGAAGGTATGGGGCTGGTGCAAACACGATAATCATGAGCTGCGTGTCATGTGAGAACATGACTACATGCCACGCTCATGATACGTTCTCGGCCGTTTCGCTGTCGTCACATATACCAAATTTCGTAGTGCGCTACCTGAATTGATTACGAAGGTATGGGGCTGGTGCAAACACGATAATTATGAGCTGCGTGTCATGTGAGAACATGACTACATGCCACGCTCATGATGCGTTCACGGCCGTTTCGATGTCGTCACATATACCAAATTTCGTAGTGCGCTACCTGAATTGATTACAAAGGTACGGGGCTGGTGCAAACACGATAATCATGAGCTGCGTGTCATGTGAGAACATGACTACATGCCACGCTCATGATGCGTTCGCGGCCGTTTCGCTGTCGTCACATATACCAAACTTCGTAGTGCACTACCTGAATTGATTACGAAGGTATGGGGCTGGTGCAAACATGATAATCATGAGCTGCGTGTCGTGTGAGAACATGACTACATGCCACGCTCATGATGCGTTCCCGGCCGTTCCGCTGTCGTCACATATACCAAATTTCGTAGTGCGCTACCTGAATTGATTACGAAGGTATGGGGCTGGTGCAAACACGATAATCATGAGCTGCGTATCATGTGAGAACATGACTACATGCCACGCTCATGATACGTTCGCGGCCGTTTCGCTGTCGTCACATACATCAAATTTCGTAGTGCGCTACCTGAATTGATTACGAAGGTATGGGGCTGGTGCAAAAACGATATTCATGAGCTGCGTGTCATGTGAGAACATGACTACATGCCACGCTCATGATGCGTTCGCGGCCGTTTCGCTGTCGTCACATACATCAAATTTCGTAGTGCGCTACCTGAATTTATTACGAAGGTATGGGGCTGGTGCAAACACGATAATCATGAGCTGCGTGTCATGTGAGAACATGACTACATGCCACGCTTATGATGCGTTCGCGGCCGTTTCGCTGTCGTCACATATACCAAATTTCGTAGTGCGCTACCTGAATTGATTACGAAGGTATGGGGCTGGTGCAAACACGATAATCATGAGCTGCGTATCATGTGAGAACATGACTACATGCCACGCTCATGATGCGTTCACGGCCGTTCCGCTGTCGTCACATATACCAAATTTCGTAGTGCGCTACCTGAATTGATTACGAAGGTATGGGGCTGGTGCAAAAACGATATTCATGAGCTGCGTGTCTTGTGAGAACATGACTACATGCCACGCTCATGATGCGTTCGCGGCCGTTTCGCTGTCGTCACATACATCAAATTTCGTAGTGCGCTACCTGAATTTATTACGAAGGTATGGGGCTGGTGCAAACACGATAATGATGAGCTGCGTGTCATGTGAGAACATGACTACATGCCACGCTCATGATGCGTTCGCGGCTGTTCCGCTGTCGTCACATATACCAAATTTCGTAGTGCGCTACCTGAATTGATTACGAAGGTATGGGGCTGGTGCAAAAACGATATTCATGAGCTGCGTGTCATGTGAGAACATGATTACATGCCACGCTCATGATGCGTTCGCGGCCGTTTCGCTGTCGTAACATACATCAAATTTCGTAGTGCGCTACCTGAATTTATTACGAAGGTATGGGGCTGGTGCAAACACGATAATGATGAGCTGCGTGTCATGTGAGAACATGACTACTAGCCACGCTCATGATGCGTTCGCGGCCGTTGCGCTGTCGTCACATATACCAAATTTCGTAGTGCGCTACCTGAATTGATTACGAAGGTATGGGGCTGGTGCAAACACGATAATCATGAGCTGCGTATCATGTGAGAACATGACTACATGCCACGCTCATGATACGTTCACGGCCGTTCCGCTGTCGTCACATATACCAAATTTCGTAGTGCGCTACCTGAATTGATTACGAAGGTATGGGGCTGGTGCAAAAACGATATTCATGAGCTGCGTGTCATGTGAGAACATGACTACATACCACGCTCATGATGCGTTCGCGGCCGTTCCGCTGTCGTCACATATACCAAATTTCGTAGTGCGCTACCTGAATTGATTACGAAGGTATGGGGCTGGTGCAAAAACGATATTCATGAGCTGCGTGTCATGTGAGAACATGACTACATGCCACGCTCATGATGCGTTCGCGGCCGTTTCGCTGTCGTCACATACATCAAATTTCGTAGTGCGCTACCTGAATTTATACGAAGGTATGGGGCTGGTGCAAACACGATAATGATGAGCTGCGTGTCATGTGAGAACATGACTACATGCCACGCTCATGATGCGTTCGCGGCCGTTCCGCTGTCGTCACATATACCAAATTTCGTAGTGCGCTACCTGAATTGATTACGAAGGTATGGGGCTGGTGCAAACACGATAATTCATGAGCTGCGTATCATGTGAGAACATGACTACATGCCACGCTCATGATACGTTCACGGCCGTTCTCTGTCGTCATATATACCAATATTCGGTAGTGCGCTACCTGAATTGCATTACGAAGGTATGGGGCTGGTGCAAAAACGATATTCATGAGCTGCGTGTCATGTGAGAACATGACTACATGCCACGCTCATGATGCGTTCGCGGCCGTTCGCTGTCGTCACATATACCAAATTTCGTAGTGCGCTACCTGAAGTGATTACGAAGATATGGGGCTGGTGCAAACACGATAATCATGAGCTGCGTGTCATGTGAGAACATGACTACATGCCACGCTCATGATGCGTTCGCGGCCGCTTCTCTGTCGTCATATATACCAATATTGGTAGTGCGCTACCTGAATTGATTACGAAGATATGGGGCTGGTGCAAACACGATAATCATGAGCTGCGTGTCATGTGAGAACATGACTACATGCCACGCTCATGATGCGTTCGCGGCCGTTTCGCTGTCGTCACATATACCAAATTTCGTAGTGCGCTACCTGAAGTGATTACGAAGATATGGGGCTGGTGCAAACACGATAATCATGAGCTGCGTGTCATGTGAGAACATGACTACATGCCACGCTCATGATGCGTTCGCGGCCGTTTCGCTGTCGTCAAATATACCAAAATTGGTAGTGCGCTACCTGAATTGATTACGAAGATATGGGGCTGGTGCAAACACGATAATCATGAGCTGCGTGTCATGTGAGAACATGACTACATGCCACGCTCATGATGCGTTCGCGGCCGTTTCGCTGTCGTCACATATACCAAAATTGGTAGTGCGCTACCTGAATTGATTACGAAGATATGGGGCTGGTGCAAACACGATAATCATGAGCTGCGTGTCATGTGAGAACATGACTACATGCCACGCTCATGATGCGTTCGCGGCGGTTTTGCTGTCGTCACATATACCAAAATTGGTAGTGCGCTACCTGAATTGATTACGAAGGTATGGGGCAGGTGCAAACACGATAATCATGAGCTGCGTGTCATGTGAGAACATGACTACATGCCACGCTCATGATGCGTTCGCTGCCGTTTCGCTGTCGTCACATATACCAAAATTGGTAGTGCGCTACCTGAATTGATTACAAAGGTATGGGGCTGGTGCAAACACGATAATCATGAGCTGCGTGTCATGTGAGAACATGACTACATGCCACGCTCATGATGCGTTCGCTGCCGTTTCGCTGTCGTCACATATACCAAATTTCGTAGTGCGCTACCTGAATTGATTACGAAGGTATGGGGCTGGTGCAAAAACGATAATCATGAGCTGCGTGTCATGTGAGAACATGTCTACATGCCACGCTCATGATGCGTTCGCGGCCGTTTCGCTGTGGTCACATATACCAAAATTGGCAGTGCGCTACCTGAATTGATTACGAAGGTATGGGGCTGGTGCAAACACGATAATCATGAGCTGCGTGTCATGTGCGAACATGACTACATGCCACGCTCATGATGCGTTCGCGGCCGTTTCGCTGTCATCACATATAACAAATTTCGTAGTGCGCTACCTGAATTGATTACGAAGGGATGGGGCTGGCGCAAACACGATAATGATGAGCTGCGCGTCATGTGAGAACATGACTACATGCCACGCTCATGATGCGTTCGTGGCCGTTTCGCTGTCGTCACATATACCAAATTTCGTAGTGCGCTACCTGAATTGATTACGAAGGGATGGGGCTGGTGCAAACACGATAATGATGAGCTGCGTGTCATGTGAGAACATGACTACATGCCACGCTCATGATGCGTTCGTGGCCGTTTCGCTGTCGTCACATATACCAAATTTCGTAGTGCGCTACCTGAATTGATTACGTAGGTATGGGGCTGGTGCAAACACAATAATCATGAGCTGCGTGTCATGTGAGAACAAGACTACATGCCACGCTCATGATGCGCTCGCGGCCGTTTTGCTAGCTCCACATATACCAAATTTGATGTTACGGTATGTCAATGGATGACTGAAATATGACTGGTGCAAACATGATAATCCTGACACGCGTGCCACGTAAGAACATGACAACATACCACGCTCATAGCGAGCTCGCGGGCATTTCGCTAGCTCAACATATACTAAATTTGGTATCGCGTGACGTGAATAGATGACAAACGTAAACGACACATTCAAACATAATAATCATGACACGGAAGTCATGTACAGTGTCACACCTGTCCCGTTATTAGGGAGGCGATCGCCGGGCTAATTGGAAGAGCCGAAGTATCGGCCCCCCGAACCGCACCACGAAAGCGTGGACAATTTTGAAGTGGTCCTTTTTGGTGCGCCAGCGGACGCCGGTCGTGGCCCAAAGAACAAGTCAGAGCCGAGAGTTGATAAACAAACAAATTATAATCTCAATAATGGCAGTTCGAAAACAATACATAAGAATGTACACTCCACAATAGTTACATACAATATGACACCAATCAAACCAATAAATCAACGTACTACACAACACAATCAGCCACACTTGAAGCAACGGACACGGACAACAATACGCACTACAATGCAGTCACATGCATTGAACAACCAAGACACTTAAGGACTAAAGCGATAGAAAACCTATTCAGTCCAAAGTCCTTGGAACAAAAGTCTGAATGCTACTCTTCCGAGAATCACTCACTCAAAGTCCAGCGTTGTTGTCGTTCCGTAGCTCTCTGAAGTTTCTCTTCCAGGAAACCTCGCCGGAGTTTCTCTTCCAGGAAAACTCCCGTCTTCAATAGGCCACTCTCCAGGCTTCAAACTTCTTCGCCGGAAATCCGTCGGCTTCACACACGCAGCTGTTGCCCGCGTCTTCGCTCGATAGCGGTAAACCCACGCTCTTGCCTGTAGCTCGAGCCGTCCCTACGGACCAAAACTTTGCCGACTACACGGCGGAATCTCGACGCGCTCTGGCGTTAACTTCCGTCACCTCCTGTTCTGTCACTACGGGCAGAACCTTCGCCGACTCCACGGCGGAATTCCTACGCGCTCTGGCGTTAACTTCCGTCACCTCCTGTTCTGTCGTCTCGGCTGCTCGATTAAATACGTTCCGCGCCAACTTCCAGAATGTTCTCTTCATTTCGTCGGCGCGACGCGCAGCGAAGGCTGGGGAGAGGCACGAGACGGTTCGACTGCCCTCTCCTGAGGATGAATCACTCGGTCTGACCCCGCCTCGTTCGTTCTGGAAATTTCTAGCGCTTGCCCGGCCGCCGCTGTGGGGTGAGGAGGTTCGTCTGCGAAGCCGTGCTTCTGCGGGGAGAGCGCGCGCCCGGGAGCCTTGGATGTTTGCTTTCTTTTTTTTCTTTTTACCTCGCGGCGTTTCTACCGCCCGTTGTCGCAAGGATTTGGCGGCGCGCTCTTTTTTAGCGCTCGTTCTGTGACACTGCCGCCCACTTTAAGAATATTATCTCATAATATTCAAACCACACAAACGAGCGCGAACAGTCACCACACACTCTCACATACTGTAACACCATCAGTCACTCATGACACTTCACATTCACAATAGATCATTTAATACAATCGTACATTGTAGTTCAATTCCACAACACATGAAATATAGCCACAGGTACATGCCTACAACACTTCATCACACATTCCAAACAATACAAACGTACAAAGTTCTGTCTATACAACAATTATACAACACTATACATCACATCATCGCAACGAACACTGACTCGCTCGACATACACTTGAGACACAGGATAACATAACATTAACACAACATATGTCACTCAGCACTGCCAAACACATTCTGATTCGACCTAAGCACTTATCCTGAGTGCTTCGAGCAGCGCTTGCGCCCCTTTTTGCGGTGCTCGCTCGATCTTTTCTTGTGCTTCCACGTTCTTTTTCGGCGAGCCCTTTCCAACGACGATATCTGAGGCGTCGTCTCAGCCATTGTTGTCTCTTCCGACACCGTTAATGCGTCATTACATTCGACGGGTCCTGTCTGTTTATTTACCCGCTTGATAATGCCTCTACATTTTGCCCGGCTGGCCAACACCGTCTCCTTTACACTGTCTGTCGGTTGAGGTCGTGCCGACGTAGGTCCGGTTGCTCGGCCCGTGAACTTATTCGACACGATCGTCTTCTCCTTCGCTGTCTCTTGCGCCGCAGCTTCACCTTGGGCTCTAATGAGATCCGTCACGAGATGCTCCTCCCTTGTATCTCGCGGCCGCTGTGTTGGCGAGGGCTCTATCTTCGGGTCTTCTCCCAAACATTCGGGATCATTCGGCCCTCGCGCCCCATCGATGTTTCCGATGACAAGGTCGTAAAGGGGGGTCGTCATACACAGAGCGGTTACTTTCCCGCTGAAGTACGGGGTTTCCACCTCAATCTCTGCTTCGGGAAGTATTCGAACTGTACGGTCAATTAGGCAAACCGGTTTCGTTTTGCCTGTTAACTCACCTTCCCGTACCAAGTTTCTCCGCACGATAACAGTGGAACTGCCGGTATCTCTTAACACCGTAATCTTTTTGCCCGCAACTTTTCCAGGCAGCGTTGGCATTCCTTTCGTAACACCGTTTGGCTGTTTTGACATTACAGCACCCACAATAGGAATTTTCTCCCCGTTTTTCAACTCTACGAATCCATCAGTGACGGCATTATTATCAGATTTCGGTGCCGCTTGAACACAGGATACCTGGTGAGTTTGACTCACTCCGTTCCGACATGCATCTGCTTTGTGCCCAGTCTGACCACACTTGAAACATTTTACTGCCGTAGGGCTCGTAAAGATCGTTCTACAGTTTTTCGCGCGATGACCCACTCGGTTGCACAGAAAACATCGCGGAATGCTCTCTGGTGCACGCTTCTTTTCTTCGGGAGCCAATTTCTTCGAATCCTCGGGACACTCCTTCTTGACTTTGGCCAAATTAGTGCCACCTTGCGCTTCCAAGAATTGATCAGCCAATTCAAGCATGTCTTCAAGTGAGTCAGCCTTCCTCTCTTTTAAGTACAGTGACAGGCTTGGGTGGCAACTAGTAAGAAATTGTTCTCTAATTAGCAGCTCTCTAAGCTCATCGTACTCCTGTGCTGTCCCTGAAAGTTCAATCCATCTGTCGAAATAATGGCAAAGTCGGGCGGCATACTGCGTAGCCGTCTCACCATCAGCTGGCTTTCCTGTCCGAAATCTGTCCCGGAAACCTTCCCCAGTGAATCTAAATCGCTTCAGCAAAGCAGCTTTCACCTTTGCGTAGTTGGCTGCATCGGTCGGCGTCAGCCTACCGTACACACTGAGCGCTTCACCACTCAAGCAAGTACTAAAAGCAGTTGCCCATTGCTGTTCCGGCCAATTCTGGCTCCTCGCAATCGTCTCAAATCTGTGGAGGTACGCGTCTAGGTCGTCCTTCCTTTCATCAAACGCTACGAGCAGCTTGCTTGGGTTCAAGCGGAAGCCGTGATCCTCTCGTTCGCTGCTTTCAACTCTAGCTTGGACGGGAGTTTCACTTCGCTGTTGCAAACGGAGCCGCTCGAGTTCCATCTCGTGCTGACGCTGCCGTTCCCTTTCCTCTCTTTCTTCTTTCGCCCTTTCAGCTGCCAGCTTTTCTCTCTCCAGCTCCAACTTCAATTGTTGCTCTCTTTCTTCCTTCGCTCTCTCAGCTGCCAACCTCTCCCGTTCCAACTCAGCTGCTTTTTCTTCCTTGGCCCTCTCTGCCGCCAACCTCTCTCTCTCCAACTCAGCTTCTTTTTCAGCTTTGGCTCTTTCGACCGCCAACCTCTCTTTTTCCAGCTCGGCTGCTTTTTCTTCTTTGGCTCTCTCTTTTTCTTCTTTTTCCTTCTGGGTGACCCACTTCCGTAGTTCGGCGCCAGAAAGACCCATCTTTTCACCAAGAGCAACTAACTTTTCGAGATCCATTGTGTCTCGCAACTAAAACCTTGCCGCGTGCAAAAAGTATCTGCCTAAATCGGTCTATCGGAACAATCCCCTGCACTCGTTAACGAGAACACTGAACAACACACAAAATCGTTCCGATAGCAGTATCACCAACTCGAGGCTCTTTCCTACTACTTTGGACACACTGTGCACCAAAAGGTCCTGAATCGCGGACGCCAGATTAATTGTCACACCTGTCCCGTTATTAGGGAGGCGATCGCCGGGCTAATTCGAAGAGCCGAAGTATCGGCCCCCCGAACCGCACCACGAAAGCGTGGACAATTTTGAAGTGGTCCTTTTTGGTGCGCCAGCGGACGCCGGTCGTGGCCCAAAGAACAAGTCAGAGCCGAGAGTTGATAAACAAACAAATTATAATCTCAATAATGGCAGTTCGAAAACAATACATAAGAATGTACACTCCACAATAGTTACATACAATATGACACCAATCAAACCAATCAATCAACGTACTACACAACACAATCAGCCACACTTGAAGCAACGGACACGGACAACAATACGCACTACAATGCAGTCACATGCATTGAACAACCAAGACACTTAAGGACTAAAGCGATAGAAAACCTATTCAGTCCAAAGTCCTTGGAACAAAAGTCTGAATGCTACTCTTCCGAGAATCACTCACTCAAAGTCCAGCGTTGTTGTCGTTCCGTAGCTCTCTGAAGTTTCTCTTCCAGGAAACCTCGCCGGAGTTTCTCTTCCAGGAAAACTCCCGTCTTCAATAGGCCACTCTCCAGGCTTCAAACTTCTTCGCCGGAAATCCGTCGGCTTCACACACGCAGCTGTTGCCCGCGTCTTCGCTCGATAGCGGTAAACCCACGCTCTTGCCTGTAGCTCGAGCCGTCCCTACGGACCAAAACTTTGCCGACTACACGGCGGAATCTCGACGCGCTCTGGCGTTAACTTCCGTCACCTCCTGTTCTGTCACTACGGGCAGAACCTTCGCCGACTCCACGGCGGAATTCCTACGCGCTCTGGCGTTAACTTCCGTCACCTCCTGTTCTGTCGTCTCGGCTGCTCGATTAAATACGTTCCGCGCCAACTTCCAGAATGTTCTCTTCATTTCGTCGGCGCGACGCGCAGCGAAGGCTGGGGAGAGGCACGAGACGGTTCGACTGCCCTCTCCTGAGGATGAATCACTCGGTCTGACCCCGCCTCGTTCGTTCTGGAAATTTCTAGCGCTTGCCCGGCCGCCGCTGTGGGGTGAGGAGGTTCGTCTGCGAAGCCGTGCTTCTGCGGGGAGAGCGCGCGCCCGGGAGCCTTGGATGTTTGCTTTCTTTTTTTTCTTTTTACCTCGCGGCGTTTCTACCGCCCGTTGTCGCAAGGATTTGGCGGCGCGCTCTTTTTTAGCGCTCGTTCTGTGACACTGCCGCCCACTTTAAGAATATTATCTCATAATATTCAACACCACACAAACGAGCGCGAACAGTCACCACACACTCTCACATACTGTAACACCATCAGTCACTCATGACACTTCACATTCACAATAGATCATTTAATACAATCGTACATTGTAGTTCAATTCCACAACACATGAAATATAGCCACAGGTACATGCCTACAACACTTCATCACACATTCCAAACAATACAAACGTACAAAGTTCTGTCTATACAACAATTATACAACACTATACATCACATCATCGCAACGAACACTGACTCGCTCGACATACACTTGAGACACAGGATAACATAACATTAACACAACATATGTCACTCAGCACTGCCAAACACATTCTGATTCGACCTAAGCACTTATCCTGAGTGCTTCGAGCAGCGCTTGCGCCCCTTTTTGCGGTGCTCGCTCGATCTTTTCTTGTGCTTCCACGTTCTTTTTCGGCGAGCCCTTTCCAACGACGATATCTGAGGCGTCGTCTCAGCCATTGTTGTCTCTTCCGACACCGTTAATGCGTCATTACATTCGACGGGTCCTGTCTGTTTATTTACCCGCTTGATAATGCCTCTACATTTTGCCCGGCTGGCCAACACCGTCTCCTTTACACTGTCTGTCGGTTGAGGTCGTGCCGACGTAGGTCCGGTTGCTCGGCCCGTGAACTTATTCGACACGATCGTCTTCTCCTTCGCTGTCTCTTGCGCCGCAGCTTCACCTTGGGCTCTAATGAGATCCGTCACGAGATGCTCCTCCCTTGTATCTCGCGGCCGCTGTGTTGGCGAGGGCTCTATCTTCGGGTCTTCTCCCAAACATTCGGGATCATTCGGCCCCTCGCGCCCCATCGATGTTTCCGATGACAAGGTCGTAAAGGGGGGTCGTCATACACAGAGCGGTTACTTTCCCGCTGAAGTACGGGGTTTCCACCTCAATCTCTGCTTCGGGAAGTATTCGAACTGTACGGTCAATTAGGCAAACCGGTTTCGTTTTGCCTGTTAACTCACCTTCCCGTACCAAGTTTCTCCGCACGATAACAGTGGAACTGCCGGTATCTCTTAACACCGTAATCTTTTTGCCCGCAACTTTTCCAGGCAGCGTTGGCATTCCTTTCGTAACACCGTTTGGCTGTTTTGACATTACAGCACCCACAATAGGAATTTTCTCCCCGTTTTTCAACTCTACGAATCCATCAGTGACGGCATTATTATCAGATTTCGGTGCCGCTTGAACACAGGATACCTGGTGAGTTTGACTCACTCCGTTCCGACATGCATCTGCTTTGTGCCCAGTCTGACCACACTTGAAACATTTTACTGCCGTAGGGCTCGTAAAGATCGTTCTACAGTTTTTCGCGCGATTGACCCCTCGTTGCACAGAAAAACATCGCGG
>WOVY01010755.1:0-249578 GCA_013436015.1 Rhipicephalus annulatus | reverse complement strand
CCACTCAAAGTCCAGCGTTGTTGTCGTTCCGCAGCTCTCGAAGTTTCTCTTCCAGAAACCTCGCCGGAGTTTCTCTTCCAGGAAAACTCCCGTCTTCAATAGGCCACTCTCCAAGCTTCAAACTTCTTCGCCGGAAATCCGTCGGCTTCACACACGCAGCTGTTGCAGCGTCTTCGCTCGATAGCGGTAAACCCACGCTCTTGCCTGTAGCTCGAGCAGTCCTACGGACCAAACTTCGCCGACTACACGCGGAATTCTACGCGCTCCGCGTTAACTTCCGTCTCCTCCTGTTCTGTCACTACGGCAGAAACCTTCGCCGACTCCACGGCGGAATTCCTACGCGCTCTGGCGTTAACTTCCGTCTCCTCCTGCTTTCTCGTCTCGGCTGCTCGATTAAATACCTTCCGCGCCACCTTCCAGAAATTTCTCGTCCTTTCGTCGGCGCGATACGCAGCGAAGGCTGGGAAGAGGGCGGAGACGGTTGGAATGCCCTCTCCGGAGGATGATTCACTCGGTCTGACCCCGCCTCGTTCGTTCTGGAAAATTTCTAGCGCTTGCCGGCCGCCGCTGTGGGGTGAGGAGGTTCGTCTGCGAAGCCGTGCTTCTGCGGGGAGAGCGCGCGCCCGGGAGCCTTGGATGTTTGCTTTCTTTTTTTTTCTTTTTACCTCGCGGCGTTTGCCTGCCCGTTGTCGCAAGGATTTGGCGGCGCGCTCTTTTTTAGCGCTCGTTCTGTGACACTGCCCCCCACTTTAAGAATATTATCTCATAATATTCAAACCACACAAACGAGCGCGAACAGTCACCACACACTCTCACAGACTGTAACACCATCAGTCGCTCATGACACTTCACATTCACAATAGATCACTTAATACAATTGTACATTGTAGTTCAATTCCACAACACATGAAATATAACCACAGGTACATGCCTACAACACTCATCCACATTCCAAACAATACAAACGTACAAAGTTCTGTCTATACAACAATTATACAACACTATACATCACATCATCGCACGAACACTGACTCGCTCGACATACACTTGAGACACAGGATAACACAACATTAACACAACATATGGCACTCAGCACTGCCAAACACATTCTGATTCGACCTCAGCACTTATCCTGAGTACTTCGAGCAGCGCTTGCGCCCCTTTTGCGGTGCTCGCTCGATCTTTTCTTGTGCTTCTACGTTCTTTTTCGGCGAGCCCCCTCCAACGACGATATCTGAGGCGTCGCCCCAGCCATCGCTGTCCCTTCCGACACCGTTAACGCGTCATTACATTCGACGGGTCTTGTCTGTTTAATTACCCGCTTGATCATGCCTCTACATTTTGCCCGGCTGGCCAACTCCGTCTCCTTTACACTGTCAGTCGGTTGAGGTCGTGCCGACGTAAGTCCGGTTGCTCGGCCCGTGAACTTATTCGACACGATCGTCGTCTCCTTCGCGGTCTCTTGCGCCGCAGCTTCCCCTTGGGCTCTAGTGAGATCCGTCACGGGATGCTCCTCCACTGTATCTCGCGGTCGCTGGGTTGGCGAGGGCTCTATCTTCGGGTCTTCTCCCAAACATTCCGGATCATTCGGTCCTCGCGCCCCGTCGATGTTTCCGATGACAAGGTCGTAAAGGGGGTTCGTCATACATAGAGCGGCAACTTTCCCGCTGAAGTACGGGGTTTCCACCTCAATCTCTGCTTCGGGAAGTATCCGAACTGTACGGTCAATTAGGCAAACCGGTTTCGTTTTGCGGTTAACTCACCTTCCCGTACCAGATTTCTCCGCACGATAACAGTGGAACTGCCGGTATCTCTTAACACTGTAATCTTTTTGCCCGCAACTTTTCCAGGCAGCGTTGGCATTCCTTTCGTAACACCGGTTGGCTGTTTTGACATTACAGCACCAACAATAGGAATTTTCTCCCCATTTTCAATTCTACGAATCCATCGGTAACGGCATTATTATCAGATTTCGGTGCCGCTTGCACACAGGATACCTGGTGAGTTTGACTCACTCCGTTCCGACAAGCATCTGCTTTGTGCCCAGTCTGACCACATTTGAAAACATTTTACTGCCGTAGGGCTCGTAAAGATCGTTCGACAGTTTTTCGCGCGATGACCCAGTCGGTTGCACAGAAAACATCGCGGAATGCTCTCTGGTGCACGCTTCTTTTCTTCGGGAGCCAATTTCTTCGAATCGTCGGGACACTCCTTCTTTACCTTGGCCAAATTAGTGCCACCTTGCGCCTCCAAGAATTGATCAGCCAATTCAAGCATTCCTTCAAATGACTCAGCCTTCCTCTCTTTCAAGTACAGCGACAGGCTTGGGTGGCAACTAGTAAGAAACTGTTCTCTAATCAGGAGCTCTCTAAGCTCATCGTACTCCTGTGCTGTCCCTGAAAGTTCAATCCATCTGTCGAAATAATGGCAAAGTCGGGCGGCATACTGCGTAGCCGTCTCACCATCAGCTGGCTTTCCTGTCCGAAATCTGTCCCGGAATCCTTCCACAGTGAATCTAAATCGCTTGAACAAAGCCGCTTTCACCTTTGCGTAGTTGGCTGCATCGGTCGGCGTCAGCCTACCGTACACACTGAGCGCTTCACCACTCAAGCAAGTACTCAAAGCAGTTGCCCATTGCTGTTCCGGCCAATTCTGGCTCCTCGCAATCGTCTCAAATCTGTGGAGGTACGCGTCTAGGTCGTCCTTCCTTTCATCAAACGCTACGAGCAGCTTGCTTGGGTTCAAGCGGAAGCCGTGATCTTCCCGTTCGCTGCTTTCAACTCTAGCTTGGACGGGAGTTTCACTTCGCTGTTGCAAACGGAGCCGCTCGAGTTCCATCTCGTGCTGCCGCTGCCGTTCCCTTTCAGCCATCTCCGCTTCTCTTTCTTCTCTCGCCCTTTCGGCTGCCAACTTTTCTCTCTCCAGCTCCAACTTCAATTGCTGCTCTCTTTCTTCCTTCAGCTGTCGCTCTTTTGCCTCTCTTTCTTCTCTCGCCCTTTCAGCGGCCAGCCTTTCTCTCTCCAACTCAGCTGCCTTTTCTTCCTTGGCCCTCTCTGCCGCCAACCTCTCTCTCTCCACCTCAGCTTCTTTTTCCGCTTTGGCTCTTTCGACCGCCAACCTCTCTTTTTCCAGCTCGGCTGCTTTTTCTTCTTTGGCTCTCTCTTTTTCTTCTTTTTCCTTCTGGGTGACCCACTTCCGTAGTTCGGCGCCAGAAAGACCCATCTTTTCACCAAGAGCAACTAACTTTTCGAGATCCATCGTGTCTCGCAACTAAAACCTTGCCGCGTGCAAAAAGTATCTGCCTAAATCAGTCTATCGGAACACTCTCCTGCACTCGTTAACGAGAACACTGAACAACACACAAAATCGTTCCGATAGCACTATCAACAACTCGAGGCTCTTTCTTACTACTTTGGACACACTGTGCACCAAAAGGTCCTGTCCTGTCGCGGACGCCAGATTAATTGTCACACCTGTCCCGTTTATTAGGGAGGCGATCGCCGGGCTAATTCCAAGAGCCGAAGTATCGGCCCCCCGAACCGCACCACGAAAGCGTGGACAATTTTGAAGTGGTCCTTTTTGGTGCGCCAGCGGACGCCGGCCGTGGCCCAAAGAACAAGTCAGAGCCGAGAGTTGATAAACAAACAAATTATATTCTCAACAATGGCAGATCGAAAACAATACATAAAAAATGCACACTCCACAATAGTTCATACAATATGTCACCAATCAAACCAATCAATCAACGTACTACACAATACAATCGGCCACACTCAAGACAACGGACACAGACAACGATACGCACTATAATGCAGTCGCATGCATTGAACAACCAAGACACTTAAGGACTAAAGAGATAGAAAAACCTATTCAGTCCAAAGTCCTTGGAACAAAGTCCGAATGATACTCTTCCGAGAATCACTCACTCAAAGTCCAGCGTTGTTGTCGTTCCGCAGCTCTCGAAGTTTCTCTTCCAGGAAACCTCGCCGGAGTTTCTCTTCCAGGAAAACTCCCGTCTTCAATAGGCCACTCTCCAAGCTTCAAACTCCTTCGCCGGAAATCCGTCGGCTTCACACACGCAGCTGTTGCCCGCGTCTTCGCTCGATAGCGGTAAACCCACGCTCTTGCCTGTAGCTCGAGCCGTCCCTACGGACCAAAACTTCGCCGACTCCACGGCGGAATTCCTACTTGCTCCGGCGTTAACTTCCGTCACCTCCTGTTCTGTCACTACGGGCAGAACCTTCGCCGACTCCACGGCGGAATTCCTACGCGCTCCGGCGTTAACTTCCGTCACCTCCTGCTTTCTCGTCTCGGCTGCTCGATTAAATACGTTCCGCGCCACCTTCCAGAGATTTCTCGTCCTTTCGTCGGCGCGATACGCAGAGAAAGCTGGGAAGAGGGCGAGACGGTTGGAATGCCCTCTCCGGCCGCATGATTCACTCGGTCTGACCCCGCCTCGTTCGTTCTGGAAATTTCTAGCGCTTGCCCGGCCGCCGCTGTGGGGTGAGGAGGTTCGTCTGCGAAGCCGTGCTTCTGCGGGGAGAGCGCGCGCCCGGGAGCCTTGGATGTTTGCTTTCTTTTTTTTTCTTTTTACCTCGCGGCGTTTTTGCCTGCCGTTGTCGCCAGGATTTGGCGGCGCGCTCTATTTTTAGCGCTCGTTCTGTGACACCACCACGTGTTCCCAAGTGGCTCATAAACAGAGCAGACTGAGAACAGTTTTATACTATCGCTTGTCTAGGTTGGAATGACATCTGTACTTTGAACATTGATGTTGCTGTGAACTACTTCACAGCGTTTTTGATTGATGCTGCAACAAAATGCATCCCAACAAACAAATGGACACTCTGGAAAACGACGTGTGCCATGGTGGAACTCTGAATGCCGCAACGCGCGCAAACAGCCAAACAGAGCTTGGAGGCTGCTTCGGAACTCACCGACATCCGAAAATCTTGAAACCTTTAAGAGAATAAAGTCTCGAGGCAGGAGAACGCGTCGGCAGGCCAGAAGAGAAAGCTGGCAGAAGTTTTATCAGGGGTTAATTCATACACACAGGAGGCTAAAGTCTGTAACATGGTCAGTAGGATAGCAGGAAAACAAGTACACACACTTCCCCTCGTAAACACTCAGGGTGATACCTTGGAAGATCAGGCAAACTTTCTCGGTGCACACTTCAAACAGGTATCCAGCTCGTCCCACTATACTGACACTTTCCAAAAATACAGAACAAGAATAGAAAAGCAGAAACTCGAACACAAATCCACTAGATACGAGGCATATAACCAAGCTTTCAGTCTAGCTGAGCTCTGAACATCTCTAAACTCCTGCAGTACTTCTGCCCCGGGTTCTGACCGTGTGATGTATGAAATGTTAAAAAACCTACCAAACGAAACCCGAAAAACCTTACTTTGTTTGTACAATGCTATTTGGTCTTCTGGCACTATTCGTACCTCCTGAGAAGAGGCTATTTTTATTCCCATTTTGAAAGAGGGCAAGGACCCTTCTTTAGCTTCGAGTTATAGGCCTATTGCACTTACAAGCTGCTTGTGCAAAGTCTTCGAAAAAATGATAAACTGCCGACTTGTACACTTTCTTGAAACAAACAATTTGCTCGACCCATTTCAGTGCGGATTTCGAGAGAGTAGATCCACGACAGACCACCTTGTTCGTATCGAGGCACAGATCAGAGACGCCTTTGTCTGTAAACAATATTTTCTCTCTGTGTTCCTCGATATCTAAAAGGCTTATGATACAACATGGCGTTTTGGAATTCTAATAGACCTATTCCACCTTGGCGTGCGCGGAAGAATGTTTCACATAATCAAGAGTTACCTGTCGAACCGGACATTCCGTGTCCGAGTGGGCACGGTACAATCCCAAACATTTGTCCAGGAAACAGGCGTGCCACAAGGTGGTGTACTTAGCTGCACACTTTTTCTCATAAAAATGAATTCCTTGCGCTGGACCATCCCTCGCAATATGTTTTACTGTACATATGTTGATGACGTCCAGCTTGGCTTTAGGTCTTGCAATCTGGCAATGTGTGAGCGGCAGGTTCAGTTAGGTTTAAACAAGCTCTCCAAATGGGCAGAGGAAAACGGATTCCGACTGAACCCACAAAAAAGCACGTGTGTCCTGTTCTCCAGAAAGAGAGGCATGCACTCAGAACCCGACATTGAACTGAACGGTCAACGTCTGTCTGTTAATACGGAGCATAAATTCTTAGGATTAATCTTGGACAACAAGTTGACCTTCGTACCGCACATCAAGTATCTAAAAACAAAATGTTTAAAGCCATGAATGTTTTAAAAGTGTTGTCTCGTACTAGGTGGGGTAGTGACAGGCAATGTCTCATGAACCTATATAGAAGCCTCATTCGCACCCGCTTAGAATATGGGGCCGTTGTTTATCAGTCTGCGACTCAAAGTGCTTTGAAGATGCTAGACCCCTTGCACCATTTGGGCATCCGCCTATCTACGGGTGCTTTTCGCACCAGCCCCGTTGAAAGCCTTTATGTTGAGTCAAATGAGTGGTTGCTTCATCTGCAGAGATCTTACATGTCCTTTGTTTATTACCTTAAGGTGAAAGCAGACAAGAAGCACCCCTCATACTCTACTACTAATGATTTGTCGAGCTCAATTTTGTTTCAAAACAGGCGTTCGATGAGGCAGCCCTTCTCAATTCGCCTGATGAATCTAGCTGAGGAAACTGGAGTCTCACTAGAACACAGTTTAATGGCTCCTGTAGCATATCCGCCACCGTGGCAATGGCAGACTATAGACTGCGGTGTGTCTTTTCTAGAAGTTACAAAACATGCGCCTATTGCCCATATCCGAACATACTTCCTGGAACTTCAACACAAATACACACGTCCTGAGTTCTTTACAGATGCCTCCAAGTCTAACTCCTCTGTGTCCTACGCTGCTGTCGGTCCATCCTTTTCGGATGCTGGCCCTCTACATCCAGGCACAAGTATCTTCACAGCAGAAGCCTATGCGATACTTGTGGCGGCTAAACACATCAAGCAATTACAAATACAAAAAGAAGTAATTTATACAGACTCCCTCAGTGTAGTAACGGCTTTGCACACTCTTAAAAAACACAAAAACCCAGTCCTTGTCTCACTTTACTCCATTTTATGCACACTCTACACACTCAAACAACATGTTGTAATGTGCTGGGTGCCAGGGCACCGTGAGAGTCAAGGCAACGTGAGGGCGGATCAGCCCGCTGCATCCGTCCACAAAAGCACTGCCCCTACACCCATATCAATCCCGGCCCTTGATCTTAAGCCATCTCTCAAACGAAACCTCGGAGTATACCGGCAGAGCAAGTGGGATACACACACACAAAACAAACTACACGTTATTAAGCCACACCTTGGTCATTGGCTGCCCGTATCGAAATAGCGTCATACAGAGGTAATACTAACGAGACTCAGGATAGGACACACATACACGACACACACACACACCTTTTGTCCGGTGGCGAACCACCATTGTGTGACAGATGTGGTGAAGCATTGACAGTCCTTCACATTTTAATTGAGTGCAAACAATTGGACACAGTAAGAAAACAACACTTTCTATTACCCTACCGACAGCATATACCTTTACACCCTGCAATGTTTGTCGGTAGGGAACCGCTTTTTAGTCACAAATCATTGTTAGCGTTTTTCGAAGAAATTCATAGTTTTCATATCATATACCCGGGCATCCCGTAGCATGACCTCTCCAGAGAGGTTTTTGCTGCGGTGATTACACAAGAAAGCACTTGCCTCACGGCCCTTGGACGCAAGGGTATGAACGAGTGAGGCACTTGTGCTAATGCCATACATATCCACCATCGTCTTTTATTAACACCAACTTTTGTCATCTATTCACACCACACACACCTTTCACGGCATGGTCATGATTTTATTACTTGTATGTTTTTACCTGCCTTACCGCGAGGAATTTTATGGCCCTTATACAGCCGCTTATCACAATCATTGTCCATTTTTTTAGTAAGATCAACTGGCGCTCTTTGGTTGTGAAATGGCCCTTGCGCCATAAAACATCAAACATCATCATCATCATCATCAAAGCTTCAACGCACCTGTCGCCAGTAGGTCTGCAACCTCTACCTTGCCCTGCCAGGTCCTTTGGCCGCGTTGGCATCGATTTCTATGGATCACTTCCAATAACGTCGGCTGGTAGCCGTTGGGTCATGGTCGCTATGGACCACCTCACGCAATACGCCAAAACAGCCGCTCTTCCCGCGGCTACAGTGAGCGATGTGACCTCCTTTCTGCTCCAACGATTCATTCTGCGACACGGTCCGTCCAGTAACTGCTCAGTGACCGAGGCCGTGTCTTCCTGTCTGAAGTCGTTGAAGCCATTCTCAAAGAGCAAAACTGCTGCTTACCACTCGCAGACAAATTGCCTCACTGAACGCTTCAACCGTACGCTCGGCGACGTGCTCTCTAAGTACTTCGCCACCGATCACACAAATTGGGATTCCATTCTACCCTTCGTCACCTACGCATATATTACCGCCCCTGAGAGCACTACTGGCTTTTTACCTTTCTTTTTATTATATGGAAGGCACCCGTCACATACAATCGACACGATACTTCCATACAGGCCAGATCCGTCGGAGTGGGCACCTATTAATGCTACAGCCAAGCTTGCTGAAGAGTGTCGAGAGCTTGCAAAGACCTTCACTGCGCATGATCAAGAGTGGCAAAAAGCATTCGCGCTGACGCCAGCACTACTGCGCCTACGTTCCTTCCTGGAGCGCTCGTCTGGCTCTCGATACTTACCACTGCAACTGGCCTATCTTCAAAACTATTGCCCAAATACGAAGGCCTCTACCATGTCGATAAACGCACTTCGCCAGTCAACTACTTGATTCAACCCTTCGAACCATCTTCGGACATGCGCCGTCGAGGACGCGACATTGTTAACGTGGAGCGCCTCAAGGCCTACCATGACCCGCTCATTGTAACCAGCTGTTAGGTCGCCAGGTGGCTCCCTTTTCGTACCCGGGGTAGTTGTGGTAAAGCCTTTGAACAGTGGGTCATCCTCTCCAGCGCCTTCTAGTGGGTCTCCCTTTTCATAAGAAGAAGAAAAGCTCGTGCAGAGAGTCGGTACCCACACTGACTGTCGCTGTCGTGAATCATCGCGAAGTGTCCGCCAATAAACCTTTTAACACTGTGAAAGATTATTCAAGAGCTGATGACGCCAGCGTCGTTGACTACATGGAAACCTGTTTTACGGGCTTTGCTGATAGGCGGTGAAGTGAGTCCTCTGTGGGCAACCTTTACTACAATGTGCAAGCATTGCATAGGTACATTCGTACTTACTAAATCTAAAAAAGTCAATAAAAGTACGCCAAGAATGACACGTGGCATAATTCAATTGAAGCGCAAAATCAAACGAATAAAGAAGAAACATGCGCGGACGGGTATTATTAGTGCGCGTACGGTTGTTATCAGTGAACTACAAGACAAGCTAGTATACGCTGTACGTGATTCGAAAGACCTATATTTCACTGCAACATTGCCGTACTTCATAAAGAACGCACCGAATAAGTTTCGGGAATAACTAGGCGAAAGCAAGAAGTCTGTCACGGAAATCACAAATATTAAACCATTATTAACAACTTGAATGCTATCGCGCAACATTTTAACAATTATTTTTATAGTGTATTTACCAATGGTAGTTCAGGGTTATCTTTAGACTCTGTAGTGTTTCAACGCCATGAGGCGAACTTCATCTCTTACCATGGCATTGTGTCTATGTTGTTGAACTTGAAAACCAAAACAACTCCTGGCCCTGACGACATCCCAAATGTGTTCCTTAGGCGATACGCCGAAACTATTGCTAAATTTTTGGTTGTGTTATTCAGAAAATCTTTGCTACGTGCAGAAGTACCTATTGATTGGAGGGTGGCTTGAGTTGTCCCAGTCTTTAAGAAAAGTGATCAATCGTTTATACAGAATTACCGCCCCATATCACTGACGTCATCATGCTGCAAAATTTTCGAGCACATAATCGCAAGTCGCATTAATGAATCATTAGAAGAAAAGTCTATACTAAACGCTTTTTTAAGATCGCTTCAGAAAAGGCTGCTTGACTATCACACAATTAGTTATAGTAATCGATTCATTTGCTAAAACTTTGGATGCTAACGGTCAAATTGATGCTGTATTTTTTAGATTTTAGTAAAGCTTTTGGGGTCATTCACGAAAAGGTCACGATAGCGTCATTCACGATTCACGATAGGGTCATTCACGAAAAGTTTATTCTAAAGCTAAGAAACATTACGCTTCCTGATATCCTAATTTCGTGGATCGCAGAATATCTGAATAAACGTAAACAGTATGTTTCAGTTGATGGTCATAAATCGGGCTGTCTACCAGTTACTTCAGGTGTGCCCCAGGGCAGTGTCTTGGGTTCATTACTCTTTCTTTTATATATTAATGACATCGTAACCGTCGTCACGCCTGGAACACAAATAAGACTGTTTGCAGACGACTGCGTTGTGTTTCGTACAATAAATCTGTGGGTGATCAGAAGGAACTAGATTTTAGCTAGAATAACATATCCTTGTGGTGCGAAAAATGAGGCATGGCTGCAAATACCGACAAAACAGTCTCTCTTCACATAACGCATAAAAAGAATCGCCTCGATCACGTGTGCGAAATGGGGTCTGTTCCAATAAATACGTTGATGGCTATAAATACCTTGGCGTAACCGTCACTGCCAATTTATCTTGGAACCTTCATGTTGAGAACACATGCTCTGCTGCATTCCGCAAACTAGCTTACCTGCAACACAAACTTAGAATTTCTACTTCAAACGTTAAACTACTCGCCTACCGAACCTATATCCGCCCAGAACTAGAATATGCCTGCGTCGCATGGGACCCGTATACTAAGCTCAATATCAACAAACTTAAGAGAATACAAAGAAAGTCAATTCTTTATTTATTCTAAATACAAACGTTCGGACTCCCCGTCACACCTAATGTTGGCTAATGATATTCCTTCTCTTGAATCAAGAAGACAGAAGCACCGCTTGGACTTCTTTACATAATCTAATTGACCACAAATTCACCCTCAACTCTTCGCTTTATCTAAGTCCTCTTTCCACAAGGCAAACACGGCACCATCACTCTGCTGCATTAACACCTATCTATGCTAGGACAGACACGTATAAGTTTTCCTTTTTTTCCACGGACCATATCGGAATGAAATTCTCTGCCCCAACCGTAGAACTTTTGACGATGAATGACATGTACTTTTCTGTACCTTTTTTATGTGCATTCTATCATAATTTTGTTAAGTTCTTTTGAATATGTTTGTATAGACATTTATATATTAGTGTGTATATATATATGTGTGTATATGTGTATATATGTATGTATGTATGTATGTATATATATATATATATATATATGTGTGTATGTGTGTATATGTGTATGTATATGCTTATGTATGCTTTTAGTTTTGTGTACAAATATGTATGCCCGTCCTGCAAGGACCACGACGTGGTCTGCAGTATGTACTAAATAAAATAAAATAAATAAATTATTTATTAACATGCCCAGTCTTTGAAAAACAAGACGTGCTCATTTTGAAAAATTCTACAGAACACAAACACCTTTACGCCCATTGTTAATACTATCAGAAAATGTACTCAGCCTCATAGAGGATGTTTTTCGGTTTCTAGAAGCCGCAGGTCTTTAAAACAAACTGTAAACAAAAATCAGTTTTTACCTCACATTTTACCCCTATTATCAAAATCACCTAGTGTCGGGCGCACCATAGCCATTGTTGCTTTTGCGCTAAAACCCAACGTAGCTAAATAACCATCTAGCATACTGACAGCGGCGGTACGTGTGCCTAGTGGCACCGCAGTTTTTTTTATTTTATTTTCCTCAAGGATCCCTAACAGAAGGGACATTACATGAGGGGTGGGCATACAAGAAGAGGGGGGGCGGTAACAGGTACATTTGTTTGAGGACTCTGGATGAAAACATTTTTCAGTGACAAAAGGTACCACTTAAAAGGTTTCGAAACATTGCTAAGTACACAAAATATACATACATGCCATACTAGGCAGATGACACTAGAAACCATTATACAAGAAATAGCATGGCAGATCACAGTTCAGTTAGCTATTACAGTTCAGTAATAGTTGTCAGGGAATTTTTAAAGGTTTCTGCATTCTGAATGCTAACAATGGTATCTGGTAGGGCGTTGCATTCCTTAGCTGTCCGAATGAAGAAAGATTCTGAAATGTGGTAGTTTTGGGACGACGGTAAAGTACTTGCATAGTGTTGCAACAACGATCAGAGAAATGGGGGCGTTGGGCGACGTAAATGCTGGGTGGGGATGCGTGATAGAACTTGTGGAATAATGCGAGCCGCGCAGTTTTTCGGCGTTGACTAAGGGGAATGAATGCGGCACGTTTCTTTAAGTCTGTTACACTGGTGAACGATGAGTAATCGGAAAAGGCAAATCTGGCAGCGCGGTTTTGGATGGCTTCTAGGTTTTGGATGAGATAATGCTGTTGTGGGTCCCAAATTGCTGCGGCGTACTCCAGTTTGGGGCGTAATATTGTGGTGAAAGCTAATTTTTTTAAGTGGCTGGGAGCAAACTTCAGGGTTCTTTGGATATAACCTAAAGATCTACGAGCTGTTGAAATGACGTGATTGATGTGGAGGGTCCATGATAGGTCACTTGAGATGTGTATTCCAAGGTATTTATACGAGTTACTCAGTTGTAGAAAACTGTTATGTAGGGTGTAGTTGTACGCTAACGGATTAGTACGTCTGTGAAAAGACACTGATCTACATTTGGAAATGTTTAAACTAATCTGCCACTTGTGGCACCAATTTTGAACGGCTGTTAGGTCTGTTTGTAAAGCTTTTTGATTTTCATGACTAGAGATTGTTGCGTAAATAACGCAATCGTCGGCGAATAATCTTATATTGTTAGTAATACAGTGTGGAAGGTCGTTGATGTAAATCAGGAAAAGCAGGGGGCTAAGTACTGTTCCCTGGGGAACACCGGAGAGGACGGGAGAAATTTGAGACCTGGCTGTATTTATGACGACGAACTGTTTTCTGTCAGTGAGAAAGTTATTATTCCAGGACAAGACGAATGGGTCGAGGTTAAGCAAAGAAAGTTTGGTCATAGGGCGGTGGTGAGGAACTTTATCGAAAGCCTTTTCAAAGTCAAGAAATATGGCGTCAGTTTGGATGTTCCGGTCAAGATTTGTGTGTAAGTCATGGATGAAGGCAGCAAGTTGTGTTTCGCACGACCGCCCTTTAAGAAAACCATGTTGAGAAGGGTGAATGAAGTTGTGCTGTTCGAGGTGAATAATGATGTTGGTAAATAAAATGTGCTCCATAATTTTGGATGGGACACTTGTAAGCGATATGGGCCGGTAGTTATATGGGGATGCTTTGTTGCCATTTTTGAACAATGGAGTGATTTTACCGAGTTTCCAATCACTCGGTACCTGTCCCTGTGAAAGTGATTGAGAGAAGAGCAGCTTAAATGCTGCGCTAATTATCAATTGTGTATTCTTTAATATTTTGCTGTTGATGTTATTAGTTCCACTTGCAGATGAGAGTTTCATTTTTCTAATTACGTTACTTATTCCGTTTGCAGATATTTCAATTGGTGACATTGACTCGCTTATAATAGACTCAAGGGTCTCTCCGCAGTTCGCAAAAAAGCTATGTTCACGAGTGAAAACAGAACAAAAGGCATGGTTTAAGGCATTCGCCGAATCTACGTCACTGAGCGGTTTGTCATTAGTACCGGATAAGGTTATCGGCAAGATGTTTCTTGGGTTTATTGTTTGCCAGAATTTTTTAGGGTTATTTTTGAGCATGTCCGGTTGTGTTGTTCAAAAAAAATCGCGTTTCGTGCTTTGAATGTTAATTGAGAGGCATCGTACGGAGTCGGATATTCTTTCCGTAGGGACGGTTGGTTCTGTTTTTTGGCACGTCTGAACAGGCGTTTTTTCCGGTTTATCTGTTTTTTAATCGCGTTGTTAAACCAAGGGGCGGATGTTTTGTTTTTAATTTTTATTCTTGGACTATATGCATCAGTTAGTTGGTTGAGTTTTTCGACTAGCAACTTCCAATTATTTTCTATGGTGCGTTTGTTGAATGCCTGCTCGTACAAAATGTAAAATTGTTCAAGTTCGCTGTGAATCTTTTCATAATTGCCACGATCGTAGAGATTTATCTGCTTTGGTGTAGGCTTATTTTCTGGAAAAGTAAAACTGAAAGAGGCAAGAATAATTTTGTGATCACTTATTTCTTTAAGGTAATGGAGAGAATGCAGGCTACTTGGATCCGACATTAGAATAAGGTCTAATATACTAGAGCTGTGTAATGTTTCTCTGTTGGCATATGTTATTACTTGTGTTAGTTGGTAGTTTTCTAAACAGGCTAGGAATTCGCTGCATTCACCGCTGTGAAGGGAAACGTTGTTTGACCACTTTATGGACGGATAATTGAAGTCCCCGCAAATTATGAATTTTGCACAGGGATACATTTTGTGTAGATTGTCGAGGGTGTCTATAGTCGAGGGTGTCTATAAGTCCTGTCTATAGGGAGCCCAGCAATAAAAAATACCCGTAACATCCTTGCGGCGCAGAAGCCACGTATACAGCCTGTAAGAGCAGGCGCAAGAAGGAAAAAAAAAGGGGAGAGTCGGCGTCTGCGTCACGCCAGCCTGGCGCCAGGAGCCAGCATTACCTTGCGCAGAACTGTTCAGCCACAAGCGCGAGCACAGAAAAAAAAAGAGGAAAAATTGGCAGATCCCACGTACAGTGGGAATCGATGATATGCAATGCTCGAAAGAGAAAGGTTGATATGTCACTTTAAAATCTGCAGAACGTTACGAGGTAGAGGTGAATGTTGCCGTACAAGACTTCCGTGTCATGATATTTGACGAGTTTGGATGTGTCGTTTACCTTCGTCATCTATTCGCATCAAGTGATACCAAATTTAGTATATGTAGAGCTAAAGAAATAGCCGCGAGCACGCTATGAGCGTGGCATGTTGTCATGTTTTTACATGACACGTGTGTCAGGATAATCATATTTGCACTAATCATATACTTTTGTCGTCCCTTGACGTCAGGTAACACAAAATTCGGTATACGTAGAGCTAGCAAAACGGCCGCAAGCGCATCCTGAAGGGCATAAGATACTCCAATGTAGCGTTTACGCACGCGCTTGCTGGGCACAGCGACGCTACGTTAGCGAAACGCGAGCACTGTATAGTCTGACGCAAGGCGCGACCGGCGCTACCAGCGTTCGTCGGCGCGGCCAGGCGGCAACCGACGCGAAATGCGGCATGCTGCGTTTCGTGTTCATGCGTTACCCCGACAACACTGCCTCTTCCTCTTTTGATAACGGGGGGGATGCTGGACGCGCTGAAACACGCATGCGTCAAAGCAACACAGCGTGGCGCGCACCTGCATGTATATGGCAGGACCGGTTCCTGGCGGGCCAACACTGGCGTGACCTGACAAAATGAACGGTGGTGAGCAAGCGCACCGCGTCATGTCGAAATGTATTGGCACCTTGGCTGCGGCATGTAGTCATGTTCTCACATAACAGATATCTCATGATTATTATGTTTGCACCAGTCACATACCTTCGTCATCCGTTCAAATAACGCAATGCCAAGTTTATTATATGTAACGCTAGCGATACGCCCGCGAGCGCATCGTGAGCGTGGCATGGCGTCATGTTGTTACATGGCACGCATATCATGATTTTTATGTTGGGGTCTACCACTTGTGTTCGCCATGCGTGTATGTCAAACCATACAATATTTGTAACATGCCTTGTGAACGAAACCATCGCAAGAGCTGCAGGACCATTAAATGTAAATTCTGACATTCATGACATCTATTTCATGATTCACATGCTTTATCTAGTCAAATATGTTCTTCATACAGTCGTGTTAAGGCATACCAAGTTTGGTATGGATATCATTATTGAAACTGCCAGGGGAGCTAGAAGTCATAGGCGGCTAGACAGATGGATTCGCGCAAAGTCGCCAAAGTTCGCTAATAAATGCTTCGCAACTAAGAAACAATCCTCCCCCCTCCCCACCGCCACGCCAGCTGGGCGCCCGGCGCCGGCGTCACGTTTCCCTTTGCCTGCATGCCTCCCCACCGCCACGCCAGCTGGGCGCCCGGCGCCGGCGTCACGTTTCCCTTTGCCTGCATGCCGGCGAATTTGTGCGTCACTGCTTCGTTCCACTGTCTTGTCATGGTCATTTGTCTACAAGATGGTCTGGAACGGAAACATTTTTCAGTGCTATATGGTACACTTTATTCAAGATATCAGACATCTTCCTGCATTTGCCAAACACAGGGATGTGCAGTCCCGTTTTACTATTTTGATATCAATAAATGAGTAAAGAAAACTTTCCGTTCATCAGTTGTCGAGGTATGACACTGTGTTATGCAATAAATAAAGAGTACTAGTGCATGTGCGACAGGTTACTGAAACACTGGCCTATGTATGTTGATACTCATGTTACACGAAACAAGCTGAAATCATGACTTAAGAAAGCATGGCAAAAAAGAAACATACCGAAGGCCGCGAGACAGAAAAAGATCCAAATTGAAAATCGGTTGGTTGATGTTTGATTAGTGGTTGCGTAATTAGATGAACATCAAGTACAGATGTCAGAAGTCAGGTGCAGAAGTCAGCAAAAGAGCCCCACCACAGTAGTCTAGTAGCTAGGGTGTTTGGCTGTTGACCCGTAGGTCGCGGGTTCGAATCCCTGCTGCGGCTGCTGCATTTCTGATGGAGGCGGAAATGTAGGCCTGTGTGCTCAGATTTGGGTGCACGTAAAAAACCCTAAGTGGAGGGCTCTGGAAGTTTCGACCACCAGGGGTTCTTTAACGTGCTCCCAAATCTGAGCACACGGGCCTACAACATTTCCGCGTCCATCTTAAATGCAGCCGCCGCAGCCGGGATTCGAATCCGCGACCTGTGGGTCAGCAGCCGAGTACCTTAGCCACTAGACGACTGCGGCGGGATTATAAAAGTGAAAAGGAAATTCACACAATCCTTTATGATAAGCAAATGTGAATCTTATAGCAAGGACACAAATGAACTCTGCTACTTGCAAGAAAACAGCATGCTTCTTGCATAAAATATAACTAGGTTGTTCTTACGACTTTCAACAGTACATAATATCCAGAGGAATATAATATGAAATCGTGAATTAAATGCTTCCTACACTAATGTTTTAGGAACTGACAATAAAAGCCCTCAATGTGCAATGTCAACTTTTATGAAAGGAAACATGCAAATGCATAGCCCGAGCGCTTTGGCGGCTGCTTGAAGCGCGATCAAGTGGGAGCGACAGCAACCACAGCCTGTATTCCAGTCATCTAGTGGCGACCAAAACAAGCAGTCATTGGTGATATGGAAATTGGGGCAAGAATGCAGCCCTGCCCCCGTAAAGGCGATTACGGCCGGCCTCTCATGTAATTGTTTTGAAGGGGAGGAGCTTGCTATCTTGCTTCTCGTTCTATATTAGCAATGGCCGGTCGTTTCTCTCGCCACTAGATGACGGGAATTGAGGCTGTGGTTGCTATCGATCACGCTTGAGCGCACTACAAACAGCCGCCACAGGGCACGGGCCATGCATTTGCGTATTTTTTGTCATAAAAAATTACAATGCACCATAAATACTGCGTACACGTACATTTACAGCCTAACTGTACAGTTCGTGAGCAAAATTGCCACCTTGAACCATGTTGTGTTGTGAAACTCTGCAATTTTATGAAGGCGAAAAATTCCGATGAAAGCAAAGCAAATCATTGCAGCTGCAATTATAAAACTGTGCAAGCCAGACAACTATAGACTACCACAATTAAATAGGGCAGCAAGACTAACAGAAATGAACTGCCAACAGAAGTGTCAAGTGTATGTGCTATCTGTAACTGCTTACGCCCAAGTACATACAGCGTGCTCATAAAATTTCAAAGACCGATATTTAAAATACCTACTCTATTAGGAATGTAACAGATGCAGTAAAGCTGAATTACTCTATAAAAGGTGACACATCATGACATCATCTTTTTCATAGCAAAATTGACTAATAGTCTGGAATGCAGGATAACATATTGAGGAGAACAAGTAGGTTTGAAGTCACAATCTTTACAAAGGTACCATGAATATCACCCATCGAACTCAGCAAGGCTTAAGGCCTTGCTGAATTCTTAAGGCCTATGTTAGTTTTTAAGGCCAATGTTTACTGGACTAATGAACTATACTACAAAAAGCACAACATTCAAGCAAAGCATCAGAAAAATTATTATATAAAAGAAGAAGCACTCTGTTATTATCTACAATGCCATCATAATGATAATAGTGCCTCTACTTGCCACCTTCTACCGAGGTAACTGTAGTGATAAAGCTGAAAATTCACTCTGACGCCGGAACCTGTTGGTCGAATCTCAATTGAAGAATTGGTGAAAGTCGCACTATGCTAGACTGCACAAGCCTTGAAACAGTGAAACTGTACGAATTTCAGGACTACACTGATTGCTTCTGGTTTGTTTCTATGTCTAAGCTTAGAGACCTGCTAACCATTTTTGTTAGCAGGTCTCTATATTTGTTAGCTGGTTTGTTAGCAGGTTTGTTTCTATGCCTAAGCTGATTGCTGCTAACCATGAAATGCTATCAAAAATGCCCAGAAAAAATGTGCGTTCAGGCATTTGTCGTTTTCCTCACTGGGTCATTTTAGATTAAACATCAAAACCTGTTTGGCGGGTGACAATCACAACTATTTTTTGTTAGAGATACTATGAGTTTACTTTATTAAAAACAGTGAATTGCTTTATTATGTTTGAAAAAAAAAATTTGGTCCAAAGGGTGACTTCTGAGCTTCGGAGATTGTTGTCTGGGTGTTGTTTGTGAGAAATTTTATTAGTATTGCTTTTTTCCCATAGCAAATTGGTTTTTTTATCAAATAAAGGTGCTTGTGTAAGGTAATTCAAGCCGAGTAATATTAGTGCAATTTTTCTGCGACATAGGCTTCCAAGAATTGAGCCAAAACTTTTTATGTTTCATTTTTTTTCCAAGGCAAGGCTGCACTTTGTATGAATATCTGAGCAATGAAAACTTGTTTCACGGGAGATGTGTTTTGCGAAAAAATATTTTTTGGTCTCAAGAAGGTAATGTTTACCAGAAAAAAATAACGAATTTTACTATATTGACATTTTCGTCCACACTGAGATGTAATTCGCACCATGTGGTGGGCCAATTGAAACTTATTTTTGTACGTAGGTCAAAAGCAAACAAACGTTTCTTCTTATATGGCAAGCTCTATTGTTACAGTGTTGGTTTCAAATAGGTGAATAGTTTTCGAAATTTTCCGTTGATGGCCATGGGGAACTTTTTGACGGAAGCCCTCCTACACTAAGTGGGAAAGCAGCAATCATTGGTCAATTTCAAATATTATTTTCTTTCTTAAAACAAAAGCTCTAATGACATGACTTGCCATATAAAGAGAACAGTTTTTTTTGCTTTCGCAGAGGCAAAAAATGCGCTGATATTACTGAGATTCAAGCACTGTACACAAACATCTTTACCTAATATCTAGACAAAATTTAGTGAAGAAAGGATTAGGAAGTGGTAAATTAAAAATACCTTTTTTCATACTAATCACCCGAACGACATCTTGGGAAGTTCAGTAGGCACCCAGATGACCAAAAATGTTCTTCTGTCTGATATGTTTTAGCAATTCACTGTTTTCAATACTGTATTTGAGCACAGTATTTTTTTCAAATAATTTAGCATTGTCGGCAAAACAGGTGGGATGTTTGGTGTAGGATTTCCCCACTGCCACCATTTATTCTTCTAAAGTTTGAACTACCACTCTTTTGTTACTGCCATCCTTACATACAATATCTGCATAGGAAAGACAATAAAGGCAGGCCGGACAAAATTCGCAAGGTAACATATTTTCATAATAAATAAATTATTTACCATAAACAGCAGCAAACCAACATTAATTCTTAGTAGCCCCACACGCAAGCTATGTACAAGTATATTAAGAGCCGAGCACAAACTTTTATTTTATGATGTGTGATGATAGATAGGAAGCACTTATTGCAATGATCAGCCTGTAATAAAACTGAATGAAGTTCAATGCACTGTTCAATCCAACACTACATAGGCATCTTTGCTACAGCAAATCCATGTGTCATTGACTCATGCACTAGACGGGACAATGCAAGTGTCAAAAAGGTGAAAAAAACAAAAGAAGGAAAAGAAAATTGGGATGCAAAGTAGCAGAGGTGTGCAACAAAGCAGTGACCGCTACAGACACGAACAAAGGAAAGGAATGCTGTAGCACACTGCTTTCATTTATTTTGCATACCCTTTTCTTTCCTCTTTTTCTTTTCCCTGTTCTACTTTTTTTTTGCTTCCCTTGCCCCCAGCATCCGACAGGAGAACACTTTGGATCATCGCAACCTTACTTGAAAGGAAGCGAGGGCTGCACTCTTCTGCTTTGTAGATTTTTTTCAGCCGAACATTACCAACAGGCACACTCGCCTACACCAAAAGATCACATCACTACTACCCCCCTTAAATCTAATACACAAAGGATGACAAGGTGAGTTTTACATAAGTAGGTCCTCCTGTCGTAACGTCGGCGCGCCTGTCTGAGGCACTTCCACTGTTCACCCTGGTTCCCCATTAGGTGTTTCCATCTGTCGCCTCTCATCTTCAGTTTAGATAACACTAAGATGAGCTTACACTGGTGAATATGCACGAACGTTTAGTGATGTATCCTGCATCAGATTAAGCAACTGTCTTAATAGAAAATGACTATTATTGTTACGAGTGACTGTGTTTATTTAGAGATGAGGTGAAATGGCGTTGTGAAAGAGCAGCGTACTTCTGAGACAGGCCCAGAACGCTTCACCCAACCACACAGTCCAAGCGCCGCTCCACTGCTCTTCTTCTTCCGCACCCTGTAGGCTCGCGCATCTTCGTTTCATTTCTCCCGGCGGAAGACGAAGCTCGCCGAGCGAGTTAAATAGGCCTATGATGGTAATGTTTGTGGCGGGCTACGTGAACAATTTGCGTAGTGCGCGAACACCGGTTATTGGCTGTGACTCGGGCGACAACGTAATTCACGTCACTGAGAGGAGTGACTATTACGAATGGGCCGGATTCGTTTGCTGGAAACTTCCGGTACAACTTTTTTTACGAACAGGAGTCCACAGCCACGCGTAGTCACCAGGAGAAAACTCTACGGGGATATGCTTGGCATCGTAGCGACTCTTGCTCTGTTCTTGCGAAAACAATGTTCGAAGGTGCGCTAGTTGACGTGCTTCTTCAGCGCGACACAACGTCTTAGCGATGGACAGATCTTCCTGATGCGAGAAAGGTAACAGAGTGTCAAGAAGACTCTGTGGATTTCGTGGGTAAAGCAGAAAGAAGGAAGAATGTCCAGTAACTTCATGCTTGGCGGTGTTATACGCGTAAGTAACAAACGGTAAGACGGCGTCTCAGTTCCTGTGGTGAGCATGAACGTACATGGATAGCATATTCGTAAGAGTTCGATTTGTTCCCTCAGTGAGACCATTAGTTTCCGGATAGTAAGGAGTGGAGTGGCGATACAAGCAGCCACAGAGGCGCAAAATTTCTTCAACTACATCAGCGATAAATTGTCGTCCACGGTCACTGGTGACAAGCCGTGGAGCACCGTGACGCAGTATGACCCGTTGTAACAGAAAAAAAGAAACAGCGGCTGCTGTGCCGATGTCAGTGCGTCCGTTTCCGTATAACGTGTTAAATAATACAGACACACTATAATATATCGGTGGCCCGATGGGGTCTTAGGAAGGGGTCCAAGCAAGTCGATGCCATCTTTTTCGAAAGGGCACGTCGGTGGAGGGATGGGCTGCAAATAACCTGCAGGGGCAGTGGTGGATCGCTTGTGGCGCTGACATATAGCGGAGCTGGCGACATACTGTTTTGTGGTCTTCCACATTTTCGGCCAGTACAACCTCTCACGTAGTCGATGTAGCGTACGTGTGAAACCGAGATGACCGGATGTTTTGTCATCATGCACAGAACGAAGGACGACCTGGCGCAGGCTTTCCGGCACCACTATAAGACGCGCGAGGACATCGGCTGAATAGTTTCTTTTACACAGCAAGCCATTTGTAATAATAAAGTGCTTGTCGACGGAGTTATGTGCAGCTTCAAGCAAGGGTTTCAGAGTAGGGTCACGCTGCTTCTCACGTTTGAAGCTGCTGGTATCTGGGAAGTCGGACGAGACAGAAACTAAATAGTCATCAATATCATTGTCGTCAGCGTTGGTGTGTACTGACGGAAGGCGGGATAAGCAATCGGCATCTGTGTTACATCGTCCGCTCTTATAGGTAACAGAAAAGCTGTACTATTGGAGGCGCAACGCCCAACGAGACAGCCGGCCAGACGGGTCACGAAGTCCCACAAGCCAGCATAGTGAGTGGTGATCGGTCACTATTATGAACTCGCGGCCATGTAGATACGGTTGGAACTTCTGAATTGCGAAGACGACTGCTAAGCACTCGAGCTCGGTCACGGTGTAGTTCTTCTCTCCTCGCGTTATTGTCCGACTTGCATATGCTACGACGTGCTGACGGCTGTTGCAGAGTTGGACAAGCAAAGCACCAACACCTAGCCCACTAGCATCAGTATGAAGTCTAGTAAATGCATTTGGATCAAAATGCTATAGGATGAGTCCTGAAGTCAATAAAAACTTCAGCTGTTGAAATGCAGCCACACATTTATCATCCCACAAGTACGTTGTTTCTTTATGAAGAAGGGATGTCAGTGGGGAGGCAAGGTGCGCGAAGTTCTTAATAAATCGGCGGAAATATGAGCGCAGACCCAGAAAACTTCGCAAGTCCTTCACTGTTCGTGGTGGTTCAAAGTTGCGAACCACTGCGGTCTTCTGTGGGTCTGATCGCACGCCTTCTTTATCCACGAGAAAGCCTAATACGAGGGCTTGACGTTCTCCAAAATGACATTTCTTTGAGTTTAAAACAAGGCAAGCTTCGCATAAACATTCAAACACAAGCGACAAGCGGTGGATTATGCTCTTGAAAAGTCTTGCCGTAGATAATCACGTCATATTATTAGCACATGCAAATTTTCCATTTTAGTCCAGGGAGTACTGTATCCATAAATCTCTCGAATGTCGCTGGAGCATTGCACAAACCAAGGGGCATAACGTTAAACTCAAAGAGACCGTCTGGTGTTACAAAGGCCGTCTTCTCTTTATCTAAGGGATGCATAGGAATTTGCCAATACCCAGAACGCAAGTCAACAGAAGAAAAATAGGAGGCAGAATGCAGGCAGTCCACGGCGTCATCTATACGCGGCAAAGGGTAGACGTCTTTCTTTGTGATGGCATTTAAGCGACGACAGTATACGCAGAATTTCCATGAATTATCCTTTTTCGTGACTAGAATGACAGGAGCTGCCCATGGACTACACAATTCTTGTATGACGTCCTTCTTTAGCATATCTTCAACTTGCTCAGCGATGGCTTTCCTTTCGGAGCGCGATACACGTTAGGGTTTCTGGCGTATTGGTGGTGCTTGGCCTGTATAGATGCGGTGTTGCATACGTGAAGACGGTGGCGTAACGGTAGAAGTCTCGTCTTGGGCAAAGTCAAAGACTGAGGTGTAGCGTGCAATCACCTCCCACAGCAGCGACCGTTCTGTTGATGGAAGTGACTTGTTAATCATACGTTCAATGCTGGCAGAATAGTCGGGGTACGAGTTGGCGTGGGGTTTCTTGACATCCACCGACAGTTGGAGTGACCGTATGGTAAGAGTACTTTGCTCTTGAAAGCTTGCCAATTTAAGTCCTGCAGGCAGATATATGGGCTGCGCGAAAACGTTCACAGTCCACAAATCGGCACAACCGTCAACAGTGAGCACAAGGCAACGAGGCACAATAACGTTTTTCTTAAGTGCGTTACTGAAGTTTGGCTCGGCTAAACCATAGTAAGAACCCGCCAAGAACGCGAAAAGTTTACGCGAACAAACATTGCGGTATGCGGGGCCAAGCAGACGTATTCAGACACAGAAAACACTTCCAAGCAGTCACCAACGATATCTTTCGTCAATGAAGACGGCAACATGGGACGAAAAATAATCCCACCACTACCACAATTTAGGTTGCACAATATTCCCGCAAAAATTCTATACCTAAAATGACGCCGTGGGTCGCTCGTGCAAGCACCGTTAGTTCAGCTGGAAACGTTTGATATCCTACAGAAAGTAAAACAGAGCAAACTCCAACCGGCCTCAACGTTTCTCCCCCTACGCCACGGAACGTAGCACTCCGATTCCAAGCAAACAATAGTTTCACCCCAAGGCGATTTTTAAAAGACATGCTCGTTATGGAAACTGCAGCACCAATATCAACTAGTGCAACAGTACTCACATAGTCCTGCAGAAACACTCACTTTTTTCTCAACCATCACAACACAAGGGGGTCTTGCGGAAGATTATTTTGCGGCCTCGCCCCCATTGGTCGCACCAGTTAGTTTCCCAGAGGTGGTGGCGTCCCTGAGTGGCGACGCAGAGACGGGGATCACTGTTGGCGTGCGGGTGAGGGGGTAACACTGCGGTCGGAGCAAGGTGAGTCAGCACGTGCTGCGTGTTGCCGTTAGAAAAAGCCCTGAAATGGTCAAGACTCGCTAGCAGGTACTTAGGGCGTATACACGTTGAATCGTGAAGCTCGCTGCTGGTGACAGTAGCACTACCTAGCGATGTGTCCAGGTATGTCGCAGTTGTAGCAAGTACGGGTGTCGCGTCTAGGCGTCCCCGGCGAAGTAGACTTCGTCGGTTGATAAAAGCCGGGCGATGGTGGGCGAGGAGTATATCACTGTGATGCAGCTTGCCTGCGTTCCTGGTTTTCGAGTGGTCTTTCACTCCTTCGTTCGAACCGATCGGTGAAATTCGGGTGAGGTTCAAAGTAGCTCTGTCGCATCCGAGGTACCAGAGGTTCACGGGGCCGTTGGTCGAATGCACACTGATGGCAGACACCAGCGGTATCCACAGCTTGCAGTTGAGCAAGTTCTTCCTTAACCACTCGCTATAAGAGATGTCTTCCTGCGATGGAAGGTTGACACAATCGTGGGTACATTCTCAAGACGTCCGAATTTCGGTAGGACTCTCCTCCTCTTTAGCGCTTCAAACGCTCGGCAGTGTCTCCTTAATTCGGAAGGTGTGTGTAAGTCTTCCTTAGTGATTAGAAAATTGTACACGTCTTCCGCGATTCCCTTGAGCAGATGACCTACCTTATCTCAATCACACATGGTCGCACCCACGATTCCGCAAAGCTTCAAGACGGCCTCGATGTAGGTGGTGCATGTTTCGCCAGGTAACTGAGCTCTGCGTGAAAGCATTTGCTCCGCCTGTTTGACCTTAGCTGTTGAATCACCAAAACACCTTTTCAGCTCATCCACGAAAATGTCCCATGTAGTCAATGCAGTTTCATGGTTGTCGAACCAAAGAGACGCAGTGCCGACGAGAAAAAAACACCACGTTCTCGAGCTGCTTAGCAGTGCTCCAGCGATTGCTGTGACTCACTCTTTGGTATTGCTTGAGTCAGTCGTCAACATCGTCATTCGGCTGTCCCAAAAAGGTCCTCGGCTGACGTTCCGGCATGTCGCAGCGAGCTTGTCCTGGCGGGTGAGCGTGTTGCTCATCAGCAACGAGGTTGTTATGGCCTGCTCCCGCGTCCTTCATGTCTTATAGCTGTGGTGGCAAGCATGCCAAGCGCCTGCTCCGTCGCAAAATCGCTAGAGGTGGGTCGTCCAGATCGATGTACCCGGCAACTCCACCAAATTGTTACAAGTGACTGTGTTTATTTAAAGATGAGGCGAAATGGCGTTGTGAAAAAGCAGCGTACTTCTGCGACATGCCCAGAACGCTTCACCCAACCACACAGGCCAAGCGCCGCTTCACTACTCTCATTCTTCTTCCGCGCCCCGTACGCTCGCGCATCTTTGTTTCAATATGTTGCTTCCTGTCTTAGTATACTACAATAAGCTGCTTGAAATCCCCTGAAACTGCGTAACTGTCTATGCACACGAACCAGATTGACAACATAATGCACAACGCGCTTACAAAGTATTGCGAGAAACATGATGACCACAAAACGACTGGCCATCCTGTTTTATTGCTGTACATGCTCAGAATGGTCATGTTTACCCAAACGAGAAGTTTATGATAACAAGCCGGAAAAACCGACATTTAGGACCTTGGGGCCGTCCATAGGTAGACTTGTAGCAGTTTTTCTGTGAAGGGCTCAACACCCACAAGTGAGGAAGAAAACTCCTGTAGAATAAAGAATGTTGGCAACTATCAGGTAAAGAAAGATCTAATGCAGCTAATCTTCCCTGACGCATCTGTGCATTTACAGAGGTGATGAAGCTTATGTCATTTGCGGTAGTAACCCGAACAGGACCTGTGCAAACATTGCCACTTCTTGGCCAGACAAATATCCGCACATGTCTGCCCAACTCCCTCTAGCCACCCTGGCTGAATCTCACACATGATTTTGTGACTGGTGGCTGGACAAAAAAACCACTAAAGCAATCACAGTGCACAGCATGAAGTTCCTCTGGAGGGATCACCTTTGTCTTCCCTGATGAAAGACCAGCACAGTGTACTGGTGAGCACTTCTTGCAACGGCTTTCAATGCCACAAAGTTACTTTCCTGTTCTTTTCAAAGAGAGCTTGGGGAGCTTGGGAGTGCTGGTTCTTTTCTGGGGGCTGTTGTCACTCGTCATTTTCTGCTTAAGACCAATGTGCACAAAGTTGTAGACGAGGCCTTAGAGTTGTTTACAATGATATAAAATTTTTGCAGAACACGCATTTCCTCGTGGTACACTGAGAAATTCCTTCTAAAACCTAGGGCCTCCTATGTGCAAACATATACTATCGATTCAAAGTTGCACTTGACTCTAAAGGAGGAAGTTTGTTATGTATTGTATATAAAATGTCATTCAGCACAACCACAACTACAGTTGTACATAAAAACATTATTATCTGGACGCTGTGGGCAGCTTTCATGTCATAGCTTAAGCTGACACTCATCGCGCAACTACACTAAAAAATATGCAAGGATTGCTTGATCAATTTCACGAAGTACTCAAAGGTAGGGCACGAATGAAAAAAAACACAAGGTATTGTCTGTTGATGCACATAAGTCTGTCATTCTACTCTTGAGCAACGCACAAAATTCAACATCAGTACCAACCCACTCACCTAAAAATTTCGAAAAAGGATTTCTTCATTAAAGAAGCTGACAAGTGGCCAGAACGTGTGACTGGAGGTGGAAATATAAATTCGTGGATTGGAATGCATTCCTTTTGCAACTTGAATAGCATCTCCTTTTGAAATTTCACTTAAAAAGCTTAAAAATCAGTATGTCAAGCAGCCTGTCTGTTTATTGTATATACTCTAATGCTTTTATTTTTTTTTATTTATTTATACTGTCAACCCTCACTTGAGGGTCATTACAGGGAGGGAAGCATAGGATATGGAAAGTAAATACAGACATTGATATTTTCAGCAACTTTGAACAATAACACAATAGCATATTCATTGCTCGGCAAAGTAAACATCAAGAGCACATTCAAATTTTTTAACGTCAGAATTTTCAACAATATGTCGCGGCAATTTGTTCCACGCTTCTATAACATCAGGGAAAAAAAGATTTGCGAAAGACGTCCGTGCGAGCACCGAAGGGGCGAACTGCCGCGTCATGATTGATCCGGCTGCTGAGCTTATGCGGGGGCTGTACGTAAATTGTTCTATCTATTTTTATTTGACCATGCAATATCTGAAAAAATACTTTTAGGCGCTGCTTTTGTCGTCTAACTTCTAGAGATTCCAAACCACTTAGTTTTAACATCTCGGTAACCGAATCAGTCCTTTTATACTTCGAACATATAAATCGCGCGGAAAGTCTCTGAATTCGTTCCAGTTTATCTATCAAATCCTTTTGGTGGGGGCTCCAGGCAGCACAAGCATATTCTAAAACAGGGCGCACAAATGTTTTATATGCAAGCAGCTTGACGTCTTTCGTAGCATTCGGTAATTTAGCACGCAAGAAACGCAGTTTTCTGTAAGAGGCACGGCATACATTCTCGACATGTGCACGCCATTTCATATCATTCGTAATATGCACTCCCAAATATTTAAATGCACACACCTGCGGTAAATAATTAGGTCCAATGCTGTACGTAAATGGTAAAACGTGTTTCTTGGTAGTTATATGCGTATATGTTGTCTTAGAATAATTTATTTTCATCTCCCATTTATCGCACCATGTTTGAAAATCATCAAGACAATCATTAATTACAATTTGGTCATTCACACACGTCACTGGGGCATAGATTAAACAATCATCAGCAAACAATTTAATTTTTACAGGAGGGTTAACAATGTCAACAACATCATTTATATACACCAAAAACAGCAATGGGCCCAACACGGAGCCTTGGGGCACACCGGAATAAACATCAAGTGATTCAGACTCAAACCCATCAATTCGTACCGACTGCTTGCGGTTCGTTAAGTATGCCTCAATCCACTTCAGGATATTTTCGTTTACGCCTGTTCGTTTGAGCTTGAAGAGCAATTTATGGTGGGTGACCTTATGGAAGGCTTTTGCAAAGTCTATGCATATCACGTCGACTTGTTCTCTGTTATCTACGGCAGCGGCAAAATCGTGGAGAGTTTCAATCAGTTGGGATAACGTGGAAAGCCCTTGCCTAAACCCGTGCTGTTGCCTACATATCAGCCCATTTGTCTCCAAGAAAATAGCCATCTGTTTGGCAATGACATGTTTAAAAACCTTACAGCAAACACACGTCAGAGACACTGGCCTGTAGTTGGTAAAAAGCATCCTGTCGCCACTTTTAAATACCGGTTTCACAATGGCGCTCAGCCAGTCCTTTGGAAGCGAATGTGTCAAGAGTGATTTTTCGAAGATAATGACTAAGTAAAACGACATCCACTCCGCATACCGCCTCAAATACACAGTTGGTATTCCATCCGGTCCATTAGCCTTCTTTTCGTTCAAATTAAGTAGCTGCTGAAACACGCCCGCTTGATCAAATGAAACTGGATCCATGGCGCATGTGCAAGTATCGGCCGTTTCCTTATCTTCATCCGTGAATGCCATCTTTGTAAATACAGATTGGAAAAAGCGATTGAAACCATTAGCTATATCTTGTTTCTGGGTTACAACATCAGAGCCAACCGCGATATGTTCAATCGCTTCTTTGCGATCGCTCAAGTATAGCCAAAATTTTCTAGGCGAAGTGCGCAAGAACCCAGAAAGCGTTTCATTGAAGAACTTTTTTTTGGATTTGGAGATTAGGATTTTCAACGCTGCTCGTAGTTGGGAAATCTGCTCAGAGTGGCCTTGTCTTTTGCGTAATCTCTTTATTTTGCGTTTAGTGTGGATAACATCTCTAGTGATCCAGGGGTTAGTCTTCCTTGTTTTTTTCAATCGAATGGGAACAAACCTTTCTCTACAGCTGTTAATTATTGATTTCAATTTCTGCCACAAACAATCAACTGACTCGCTATCAGAGGCTTGCTTGAAATCATCAAAAGCAGTTTCCAAAAAGTCTAATATGGACGTGTCATCTGCCCGGCCGTAGTCACTAACAGGCACCCGAACGAAGGGTTGTTTTCCAGGTTTTATACCACATAGAATCTCAACCGAAATCAGTTTGTGGTCAGATATGTCATCTTCGACCGTAACACTGAAGTCCTCCATTGTGCCCGAAAGGAATACCATGTCTAGCAGTGAGTGAGAACCCGATGTTACTCTAGTGGCCTGTTGAACAATTTGCGTTAGGTTATGGCTGATCATTATTTCAAATAACTTTTCGCTGCTAGTAGCATCCTTATTACCGGCCGATAAAGAAATCCAGTCTATATTTGGTAGGTTAAAGTCTCCGGCCAGGACTAATTTTGTTGTCTTGTTTACATTTGAGTTCAAAAACGTCTGAAGGTCTTCCAGGAACTCGGGCGAAGTGGCAGGATGTCTGTATACGGCTCCAATAAGGTAATTGGTGTTCGCGTACGTAAATTTACACCGTACAGATTCCGATAAATTGCAATTAATTGGAACTGCTGAGATACATTTTTTATGACAATTGCAACGCCCCCACCACGGGAATTTCGGTCCCAGCGAAACACTCTGTACCCAGGAGGAACAACCACATCATTCGGAATATCGTTGTTTAGCCAAGTCTCTGTTACGATCACCACAGAGGGAGATCTCGACAGCAATAAATGTTCGAGTTCAGTTATCTTATTAACAAGACTACGAGCATTGAACATGAGAAGCACTAGCTACGCATGTGACGGTGCAGCCACTGCCCCTCCCACCGGGGCGCCGCCAACGCTATCAGAGTTGCGCGTTGCTGCTGGCGATCCTTTAGCATACCGCTCCTTACGACATGGTTGGTGTTGATCTCGGTTGTAGTCCCAAGTAAATAAGCTCTCGCCTACCTTCAATTTGTCATAAACTAGCGATACCTTCTTTCCGCTGCCCCTGCCCGCAGCTGCGCTGTCCCACAACTTTTTCCGCACCGCAACCGTCTCCTTCGAATAATCATTGCCCACGCTAATAGAAGTTCCCTTTAGTTTGCTGCAGTTTCGGAGTATAGCATCTTTTTCTTTAAAATCGTAGAACCTCATTATGACTGGTCTAATATGCCCCGGCCGTTGCTTGCCCAATCTATGAATTCTTTCTATTGTTTTAACATGGACGTTCAGTTTTTTGCCAGATATATTGTCGACTACAGAAACTTTCAGGTCTGACTCCGATTCCGGGCTGCCTTCCTTTACGCCAAAAACCAAGAGGTTATTGCGTCTACTTCTGTTTTCAAGTTCATTTAGCCTTTCTGCCTGTGTTCTTACAGTATGTTCCAGAACTTCAATTTTTGCGTTCAGTTCTTGGACTGAAGCAACTAAGCCAGCCAATCCATCGGTATTTGTCTGTATCTGGGCTAATTGATCAAGAATGCCAGTCAACCGACGGTCAAATGCTGCCTGATTTTCCAAAATAGTCTGTAGCTGCTGGGCCGTAGAAGGGCCGGGGTTTTCTTCGACATCCCCCGCCATCAACAACCGCAGCAACACAGACCAGCAATCAACAAGAATCAAGGAACATCTATGAGGGCACGGCAGGACAATCAAATATCTATTATCACTACGGTAAGTGACAACAGTAGTTTGAAAACCAACCTGGAAGACGAACGGCGGCAGTTTAGGCATTTCGTTCGCATGGACGTTGCCGTGCCCTCTGAGGAGTTGCTTGATATGCTGCTCTTTAAGTAGCTGCGCTGCCGGTGACGTCACTGAGGCCGATGCTCCGTTGATCCACGGCGCATCTTCCAAAACCAGGCTGAGATGAGGAAGCAGGAAAGGCGGCCCATCAGATCCGCTTGTCGCGATCGCTGTCAAAATCCACGGCACAACCTGGAAGACGAACGGCGGCAGTTTAGGCATTTCGTTCGCATGGACGTTGCCGTGCCCTCTGAGGAGTTGCTTGATATGCTGCTCTTTAAGTAGCTGCGCTGCCGGTGACGTCACTGAGGCCGATGCTCCGTTGATCCACGGCGCATCTTCCAAAACCAGGCTGAGATGAGGAAGCAGGAAAGGCGGCCCATCAGATCCGCTTGTCGCGATCGCTGTCAAAATCCACGGCACAACTTGGAAGACGAACGGCGGCAGTTTAGGCATTTCGTTCGCATGGACGTTGCCGTGCCCTCTCTATATTACCTGTGCCACCAAATTGTCTATATTACCTTTGTCTATAATACCTGTGCCACCAAAATTCTGTGCTGCCTACGCAGATGAGTCATCTCTCAAAAAGCAGTGTTACCATAATGGCAAACTGTGGGAAATACGTGCATTTCCTACGCACGTGAAATGCATGCTGTCGCAGCAAACTGCAGTGCACAAACATTTGAAGCTGTCATGCTGACATCCAACTGTGTTCAGCCCGTGTTGTGTGACACTTCACAGCAGTCAGAGATCCAAAAATTCTTAAACTGTTTCTAGGACTTTCTGCTTTACCACTAAATGTACTCATGAAATTCATGTCAAACAAAAAGAAACAAGCGCTTAAAAATTATCTTCTGGTACTACATGAATATACACTCTGACCAGTAAGCTTTCCATTGCGCAAAAAACAGCTACTATAAAATTTGATACTCGGTTCCTTTAACTGTTTTATGCGTAAAGCGATGTTAATATGTTACACGTGTGTCTTGTTTCACACACTCTGGTCTGCATGAACTCTTGAACCAGGCACCATATATGCTGAAAGATACACGCAGTTTGAACCAAACCTAGTTTCCTGTAAAGCATCTTTATGCACAACAACAACACATCCCGATCTAGTAAGTTAATCATAACAAGGTAAAAACAGCTAGCACTTCCCAAGGACGAGCAGAAGGAATAAGGCCTGCACGCTGTGTTCCTTGTTTATCCTCGTGAAGTTGCAGTTTTCATTATATACTTATGCAATTTCATATTTATAACATTGTTCGCTGCATGTTATTTGTGGCATTAGTCTGTGATGTCTAGCCCATGTTGTATAAAAATAGAACTGAAGGTAGCTTGATTCAAAGATAACAAAGTGCATCCAGCACCATGTCCTGTAGTCATTCCTTAGGCAAATGGCAGAATGATTGATTCTTCTGCAAAATATATCTTACTTGCATTCACTACAAGAGCCAACTCTGATACTGGCACATTCTGTTAGAATCTTCTACTATAAGGTAGCTTTTGTAGCAAACACCAGAAAATGTGCAAGAAGAAGAGAAGTGTACGTTTAAAGGCTGTTTTCTTTGTTACGCTCAATATTACTGAGAACTATCAGACTACTGTTAAGGAAAGCATAAAAAAGCAATTCGGAAGTATTCTTCATGTATTTTGAAGAAAGAAAGTGGGGGGAAAATATAACCTGCACTGGACAGGGACCAAAGCTGCGACCTTCGAATAACGCGTCCGATGCTCTAATAACTAAGCTACCATGGCTGCTATCCGCCCTTTCACTTTGTACGGTATATATGTGTATTTAATTGTGAAACAGTCAGTCAGCGCTGCTTGTTACCGTTATGGCGAGTGTGGGACATTTGCATTTCGTTGCCTGCTGGCGTCACACAGCACGTGATATTTTTACGGGCTAACAGCTGACCAATTATCCTATGCATACAACCTGATGACACCAAGCCCGCCAGAACAAGTTTCTCACTGCGAATAAAAGAAAGAAGTGTGTGTTTAAGGGTTCGTTTTTTTGTTAGAAAACGATAATAAAGAGAACTGACAATGCTGCTAGAAAAAGTACAAGGAATATTATTAGGAGTAACCGTAAGGTAATTGAGAAAAACATAACGTGGAAGAAAAGGTAACTTGTTGTGCAAAAGAACAAATCTGTGATCTTTGAATGATGCTGCTGATGCTCTACCAACTGCACAACCACGACGGTTATCTTCCCATTTATTTTATATGGTATTATGTGTATTAAACGCAGAAGCGTCGGTAAGGTTGCCAGCTTGTAATAAGATGACATGCTACGTGAAGCCAATAGAAAATTAAAAGTGTCCCACACTAGCCATGATGGCAACAAGTGGGGCCGACTGACTCTAAGACGATTAGGTGCACATATGTACCGTACAAAGCGGAAGGGGTGATAGCTGCTGCAGTAGCACAGTTGGCACAGCACCGCACACTTTATTCGTAGGTCGCTGGTTCAGTCTCTTGCAATGCGAAGTCATCTTTTTATCCAGTTTTCTTTCTTGACAATTACATTACAATTACTTGCAATTATATACCCTATACTCAGAAAATCTCAGAAAATCTGCAAGTCCTCAGAAAGTACTCAGAAAATCTGCAAGTCACATGAGGTGGCGATGGTGTATCCTCCCTTCTGAATACACGTCGTTATGCCTGCGAGTCCGCAGCGAACGTCCATGCCTCCGAAAAAAAGGAAATCTGTGTCAAGGCCAGCACGCGAGCCCGCCTGACGCGATGAACAACTCAACGGCGTCAACACGCGACGGCGCCTTTCTGTCACGCACGTGCAGTGAGTCACCTCAGCAAGCGAGCCCGTCGAGCAAGCAATCGGCGCCTTCCTGTCTGGAAAGGGGAGGACGCAATGCCTGGCGACGTCACTCGTCCTTGGGTGCAGCCACCTGCAGCGCAGCCTCTCCAGATTCGATGAGAAAGAATGACGCGGCCCAGCGGCGACCCCATTGGAAGATTCTGACCTCACGACCAGCGGCGCTTCTGGTTGGACATTTGGGTTGGACCCGGTGCATATAAAAAAAAGCCCTGCGTCGCGTCGAGAGCAGACCCATTTGAGAGCAGACCTATGTGTTAGAGAGGAGAGCTCGGCTCTTCGGGTCTCTAAGCTGTCGGCCCCAGTGCCGAATTCGTAACGCCTCTGTATATATATGCTGCACATAAACCTTGTTTAAATCACCGTCGTCTCATCCGCTCGTCTATCAGCTCTGCGCAGAAGCAGTCGCGAGCTGAGAAACCTACGCTACCAAACAGCTGGTGACCGTGTCAGCGGAGATCGGAGCAGTGGCGCCTTCGGGACCGTGTTGGCGTCGCCGTCTTTCGCAACAGTGGTTGGCAGCTGCGGGACCGGCTGGCGTCAGCGACATCGATGCTGTGAGTGCCTGATGTTTCCCCTCAGTTCACCAGACTACTCTAGCTCAGGTTGTAGTAGTTAAAGAAGGGCTGTGTGAAGCATTGAAGTGAGTTTTGATCGTTTCAAGCAAAGTCGAAGTGCTTTGAAACCAAAGGTAATGCGAAGGGGGTAAACACGGGAGTGCAAAAATTGCTTGCTCTTCTTGCTAGTTGATTTATAGGTTGATTTATAGTGGGTACGGCAAGTAAATTCTTAACAGGGGTAAACAGCAAGAGGCTAGTGTGAACGATGGAGAACCTTAAAGTGAAGGAACTCATCGAAATTTGTGAGGAACTCGGCAATACTTTGGGTCGTGCGAAACGAAAGCAAGCGATCCTTGAGATCATGAGGGATGGAGGAGTGTCGGCTGAGGAAGTTGATAAGGCCGGGGCGGATATCAAAGCACGCCGCGAGAAGGCTGAAAGGCGAGAAGTAGAAGTTCGCGAACGTGAAGAAGCTGAAAGGCGAGAAGCTCGCGAACGTGAAGAAGCTGAAAGGCGCGAACGTCGCGAGATCGAGGAGGCCGAGAAACAGGTACACCTCGAGTTGAAGCGAATAGGATTGGTAATCCTACAGTGTTCGCAGGCGCCTAGCGTAGCTTCTCCGAAGATTCAGGTCAGCGGTTATAGAATTCGGGACCAACTGCCACCGTTCTTAGTAGGCGAGGACATGGCGAAGTATCTCGTCAAGTTTGAACACGTCTGTGAGCGAAATGCTTTGTAACGGTCTCTTTGGGGGCAGAACCTGTTAGCTCTTCTTCCCGGCGAAGTGTCCGACGCGGTAACTTGCTTGTCGAGGGAAGCGTTTGAGAGCCATTACGAGGTTAAGGAAGTGCTCTTGAGACAATTATAAGTTGTCACCCGAGGCTTTCAGGTAAAGGTTCCGGTATGCTAAAGGGGAATGAGTCGCACGTTGACTTCGCGTTTCGTCTTAAAGCCGATTTATTTGAATGGCTCAAGGGCGAAGGTGTTTATGACGACCGCGATAAAGTGGTGGAATGCGTTGCATTGAAGCAATTCTACCGCTGCATTGAGGAGGATGTCAAACTTTGGCTGCAGGACAAACTTGGGGAAGTACAGCTAAACAAGGCAGCCGAGTTAGCTGAGGAGTATTATACTCGCCGAAAGTTGCATAGCAGGGCAGCGCGCGTTGAAAAGGATGAAAGGAAAGAGGGTTTTTCAAAGAAACCTGATCAACGGAAACACGCTCCGCACCGTAATTTCAAGAAGGACCCGTCTCTTACGAAGGACACTCTAGGGGAAGGGCAAACGGAAGCGGAGAAATTGAGTGAGGTTCCTAAACAACGCACTGATACCACACGGGCGTTTGATTCACGGAAGCCGCTAATCTGCTACAACTGCAAAAAGGAAGGGCACATCGCAATCAACTGTAAGAAAGTTTGCTTTTGCAACAATCCGAGAATTGGAAAAGAACATGCGCTTGTTAGAGCCGTATATCCAAGAGATTAGTGTGAATGGGAAAACGCGTCAAACACTTAGGCACTCCGCGGCAACCATGGACGTTGTCCATCCTTCATTGGTGTCTGGGGATGACTTTACAGGAGAATGCGCGTGGATCAGGCAAGTCGCCGAGGAGCAGAGTGCTTGCTTACCAATCACTATGGTTGTCGTTGATGGCCCGTTCGGTAAGCTTCGCACCGAAGCGGCTGTGTCTGCCGCGCTTCCCGATCGTTTTCCTTATCTTTTCTTTTACAACTCAGAGCAGCTTCTCAAAGAGCAGGGTAAATTGTTCTTCCCCAACTTAGCGTACATGGCCCTCACGCGATCGCAAGCGCGGAAGCTTTCGCAGGTGCTTGATCTTGTTCAATGCGGTGAACTTTCAAGTGACCTTGGCGGCGAGTCGACGGAACATAAGAGAGAAAAGTTTTCCCGTGAGTCATGTGACCAGTCGCTCGAGCGGCCTGTCGCCGAAGCGACTGGCACGTTTGCCGTAAAAGGGGTAGACGACATGGCGCCATTGAATCAGAGCGGGAGGGCTGCAACGCTCTCGTCTGTAGTGGAAAGTTGAAGTGAGCTGTCGAGGGTTGATCGAAAACGCTCATTCGAGAGCAGCGTGAGGACCTCTCGATTAAGGCGCTAATGGAAAGCGTAAACTTGGGAAAAAGGAAAAAGAATGTTTGTTTTTTTGAGAAAGCACGGCTTTTGTATTGGAGCTACACAAATGCGCAAGGTCGCAAGTATGAGCAGTTCTTGGTGCCACAAAAGTATCGTCGCCAACTATTGGAACTGGCGCATGAAAACGCATGGACACGGCATCTCGGCATAAAAAAGACCAATGCTAGAGTTTCCCTTGAGTTTTATTGGCCGAAATGCTGGAAGAGTATCGAAGACTTTGTACGCTTATGTGACACTTGTCAGAGAGCGAGGAAGTCCACGGACAAGTGGAAGGCAGCCATGAAACTTGTGCCAATTATCACAGAACCTTTTCGGCGCCTAGTAATTGATATCATCGGGCCAATGCCAGAGTCAAGGCAAGGTTGTCGGTGCATCCTGACGGCTGTCTGTGTAGCCACAAAATTTCCGGAAGCGATACCACTTAAGGAGCTCAATTGTCCTCATGACGTGGATGCACTGCTATCTATATTTGCACGCGTCGGATTTCCTTCTGAAATCTAATGCGACAATGGTAGTGTCTTCACCAGCTGCCTTACCTCTACCTTTATGGATAAATGTGGAATAAAAGTAGTGCACAGCTCGATCTATCACCCGCAATCTTACCCGGTAGAGCGTATGCATTCCGTTCTGAAACGGATACTGAGAGCTCTCTGCTACGAGCACAAAGGCGACTGGGAAGCGTGTATTCCTCCCGCTATGTTCGCTTTAAGATCAGCTCCTCATGAGATCACTGGTTTTAGCCCTGCAGAGCTTGTGTATGGCAGGAGTTTGAGAACACCATTGCGAATGCTACGCGAGTCCTTGGAGGGATTCAGTAAGTACCTTAGTAGTTGCGTAAGTTCTAGACCTCCTTCATAGGCTTGGAAAAATGAAATATCTGGTGGAAAGCCACATGAAGGCTGCACAAGTGTTTTCGAAGGAGTACTACGAAAAATCGGCGAAGAAGCGCACATTTGAAGTTGGTAGTCAATTGATGCTGCTGCGGCCATGCAAAAAGAACAAGCTTGAGGTTCATTGGAAAGGGCCCGCCAAAGTAATATCGAAGCTTTCTGATACCAATTATGAAGTGAAATTAGGAAGGCGGCCAAAGAAAATTTACCGCAGTAACTTGATGAAACCATACGTTCAACTTCGAGCGGTCGTAAATCTGCTGTTGAATGCTTCAGAGGAAGAGGGAGAAGAAATTTTAAGTTCTAGTGATGTAATCGAAAGGGGCTCGGAGGTAATCTTGTAGCAGCTGAACCTACAGCCCAGGTTAAGTGAAGTCCGGAAGGAGGACCTGAGAAGGATTGTTTCCGAGTTTCAAGACGTGTTTTCGGACCGTCCCGGAAACACGACGGGGATCGAGCACGATATCGAGCTAACTTGTGAGGAGCAAATCCGTAGCAAGCAATATCGTTGTTCCCCCGTGCAAAAGCAGATCATGAAAGAGGAGATTTTTATTTATTTATTTATACAATACTGCAGACCAATTTATGGTCCAAGCAGGTCGGGCAGAAAAAAAGAATGATCACGCACATACAATGCAATAAAATGTAATAAAAACAATGAAGCAACAAAACGCAGAATTCACTTGGAACTACAAAATAAACAAGCCACGGTAAAACCGACTTTTCGCACAAACATAGCAGGGTTTCCAATCCAAATAAAACTGGAAAATCACGCACAAATTCAGGAAGCATTGCTAAAACCCGAACGTCAGTAATTAAAAGTTTCTAAAATGATCGTAAAGGGCTGTTATAAAATTTTCACTAAAATTCTTTCTGGCAATTTATTCCAGTCATCTACCGTGCGTGGAAAATATGAAAAATTAAAGGTATTCGGGCAAAGAATGGGGATAAACTGTGGCTTTGTGTGTGTCGTGTTTTCCTCGTGGTGGACGGACTAATCAATGGAGTGGGTGATAATCCAGTCTTGCACTTAATTAGGGATTCCATAAAAGCTAAGCGGGCAACTTGGCGTCTAATGTGTAGTGGTTGGATTTTATTGAGTGCCATGATACCTGACGGAGAATCACTTCTTTTATATTTATTATAAATAAAACGAACAGCCCTCCTCTGAACCTTCTCCAGTTCGTTAATGTTTTTGTTCGTGTGCGGGTCGATAAGGAGATCGATAAAATGTTGTAGTTAGGAGTCATTGTACCAGGCGAGAGTGACTATACATCCCCTCTAATATTGGTTAAGGTGCCAGGAAAAGATTTGAGGTCATGCATTGATTACCGGCGTCTTAACGCAATAACTCGAGAACAAACTTACCCGATACCAAACCTAGAGGAGAGGGTGGTAACTGTGTCACAGTCCAACTATATTTTCACGTTATAGCTCGTGCGAGAGTATTGGCAAGTCCCCCTTACAGAGCGTGCTAGCCGCTATGCCACATTTGTTTCTAGATTTGGAAGGTATCGTCCACTTGAGCTGAGCTTTGGATTGAAAATGCACCCTTTTATTTTTCAGGCTTAATGAACCGCGTTCTGAAAGGCTTCTCCGAGTTCGCTCTGCCGTATCTCGACGATGTCGCCATCTCTTCCAACAACTGGGAAGAACATGTCGAGCATTTACGCGTCGTGCTGAACAGGTTTAAAGAGGCTGGCCTTACCGTGAAACCTTCACCTAGGGTGTGGCGAGGTGTCTTACCTGGGGCACGTTGTGGAGCGTGGCCAGCGTAGACCTTCAGAAATTAAGGTTGCCGCTGTAACTATCCACGACCAACCACAAAATCTGAGATAAGGGCATTCTTGAATTGGCTGGATACTATCAGCATTACGTGCAAAAAACTCTAGCATTGCCAGCCCTCTAACTGACGCACTTCGATAATCCGAGCCGGTTAAAGTAGTATGGGACTCATAAAAGGAGAATGAGTTTTGCCAGCTAAAACAGGCCTAAGCGAAAAGCCTGTTCTCATGGCACCCGATTTCTCTAAGAGATTTGTGATTAAATGCGACGCGAGTGATCGCGGCATGGGAGCTGTATTGTGCCAGGAAGACAGTGCTGGTAACGAAAGGCAAGTTTTGTATTTAAGTCGAAAACTCAGCGGCAGGGAAGAGGCGTACAGTACCTCTGAAAAGGAATGCGCTTGCCTCGTAAGGGCCGTTCAAAAGCTAGCTTGATTTGTCTCCGGTTGGAGGTTTGTGGTTGAAACGGACCACTGTCCTCTAACCTGGTTAAATAACATGTCGCCTAAAAGTGGCTGGTTACTGAGGTGAAGCATGATACTCCAACAGCACAACTTTGACGTTCGCTACAAAAAAGGAAAGCTAAACACTAATGCAGACGCATTGAGGCGTGCGTTTAGTTAGTACCTTCCCCACCTTTCGGTTTCTCGCTGGCAATTCGAGGCAAAATTTTGTCCTCATCACGGCCTTAGCTGAGCGCTTTCGTCCAGAATGAGCTGAAGGAGCCAACTTTATGTTCTATTCTATTTCGGTACGTTGTTTTATGTGTAAAAAAAATGAGTTCTCATTTTAAGAGTCTTGTGCCCCACATGTGCCTCTTGATGTTGAGGGAACAAAATTTCGATAGACGCGCAGCTAGGTATATTTTGTACTATACTTTGTCTGGTGTTCTGTCGGGTGACCGAGGGCGCTTGCTTGTGTCGTGTGTTGTCTGCTGTCGAACTGTTCTTGACAAGTTGCAGAATCATCGACAAGTGCTGAAACCAAGGATAGTCAGAGACGAGCGAAGCTGGCCGGCAAGTTGTGGCGACAAGCCAGTGGAGCTGGGATCCGTCCTCAAGAATGGGATGTGCTCCCGGAACAGAGTCTGGAGCTGCATTCTCCCCATGGCTTCGGAGGCGAACCTGGAGGGACCTGGCGAACGAGCTCACCTGACATCCAAGCCCCGTAGAAAGCAGCTCGTCTTTCCGGCGCATTGTCTGGCGGCGGGGGTGCTGTTATGCCTGCGAGTCCGCAGCGAACGTCCATGCCACGGAAAAAAAAAGGAAATCTGTGTCAAGGCCAGCACGCGAGCCCGCCTGACGCGATGAACAACTCAACGGCGTCAACACGCGACGGCGCCTTTCTGTCACGCACGTGCAGTCAGTCACCTCAGCAAGCGAGCCCGTCGAGCAAGCAATCGGCGCCTTCCTGTCTGGGAGGTGATGCAATGCCTGGTGACGTCACTCCTCCTTGGGTGCAGCCACCTGCAGCGCAGCCTCTTTAGATTCGATGAGAAAGAATGACGTGGCCCAGCGGCGACCCCATTGGAAGATTCTGACCTCACGACCAGCGGCGCTTCTGGTTGGACGTTTGGGTTGGACCCGGTGCATATAAAAAAAGCCCTGCGTCGCGTCGAGAGCAGACCCATTTGAGAGCAGACCTATGTGTTAGAGAGAAGAGCTCGGCTCTTCGGCTCTCTAAGCTGTCGGCCCCAGTGCCGAATTCTTAACGCCTCTGTATGTATATGCTGTCCATAAACCTTGTTTAAATCACCGTCGTCTCGTCCGCTCGTCTATCAGCTCTGCACAGAAGCAGTCGCGAGCTGAGAAACCTACGCTACCAAACAGCTGGTGACCGTGTCGGCGGAGATCGGAGCAGTGGCGCCTTCGGGACCGTGTTGGCGTCGCCGTCTTTCGCAACAGTGCTTGGCAGCTGCGGGACCGGCCGGCGTCAGTGACATCGATGCGGTGAGTGCCTGATGTTTTCCCCTCAGTTCACCAGACTACTCTAGCTTAGGTTGTAGTAGTTAGAGAAGGGCTGTGTGAAGCATTGAAGTGAGCTTTGATTGTTTCAAGCAAAGTCGAAGTGCTTTGAGAGAGAGAGAGAAACGAGAAAAGAGGAAGGCAGAAAGAAACCATAGTAATGCGAAGGGGGTAAACACGGGAGTGTGAAAAATTGCTTGCGCTTCTTGCTAGTTGATTTATAGTGGGTACGGCAAGTAAATTCTTAACAGGGGCAAACAGCAAGAGGCTAGTGTGAATGATGGAGAACCTTAAAGTGAAGGAACTCATCGAATTTTGTGAGGAACTCGGCAATACTTTGGGTCGTGCGAAACGAAAGCAAGCGATCCTTGAGATCATGAGGGATGAAGGAGTGTCGGCTGAGGAAGTCGATGAGGCCTGGGCGGATATCAAAACACGCCGCGAGAAGGCTGAAAGGCGAGAAGTAGAAGTTCGTGAACGTGAAGAAGCTGAAAGGCGAGAAGTTCGCGAACGTGAAGAAGCTGAAAGGCGCGAACGTCGCGAGAGCGAGGAGGCCGAGAAACAGGTACGCCTCGAGTTGAAGCGAATAGGATTGGCAATCCTACAGTGTTCGCAGGCACCTAGCGTAGCTTCTCTGACGATTCAGGTCAGCGGTTATAGAATTCGGGACCAACTGCCACCGTTCGTAATAGGCGAGAACATGGCGAAGTATCTCGTCAAGTTTGAACACGTCTGTGAGCGAAATGCTTTGGAACGGTCTCTTTGGGGGCAGAACCTGTTAGCTCTTCTTCCCGGCGAAGTGTCCGATGCAATAACTTGCTTGTCGAGGGAAGCGTTTGAGAGCTATTACGAGGTTAAGGAAGTGCTCTTGAGACAAATATAAGTTGTCACCCGAGGCTTTCAGGTAAAGGTTCCGGTATGCTAAAAAGGGGAATGAGTCACACGTTGACTTCACGTTTCGTCTTAAAGCCAATTTATTTGAATTGCTCAAGGGCGAAGGCGTTTATGACGTCCGCGATAAAGTGGTGGAATGCGTTGCAATGAAGCAATTCTACCACTGCATTGAGGAAGATGTCAAACTTTGGCTGCAGGACAAACTTGGTGAAGTACAGCTAAACAAGGCAGCAGAGTTAGCTTAGGAGTACTCTACTCGCCGAAAGTTGCATAGCAGGGCAGTGCGCGTTGAAAAGGATGAAAGGAAAGAGGGTTTTTCAAAGAAACCTGAGCAACGGAAACCCGCTCCGCACCGTAATTTCAAGAAGGACCCGTCTCTTACGAAGGACACTCTAGGGGAAGGGCAAACGGAAGCGGAGAAATCGAGTGAGGTTCCTAAACAACGCACTGATACCACACGGGCATTTGAATCACGGAAGCCGCTAATCTGCTACAACTGCAAAAAGGAAGGGCACATCGCAATAAACAGTAAGCAAAAGTTTGCTTTTGCTACAATCCGAGAATCGGAAAACAACATGCGGTTGTTAGAGCCGTATATCCAAGAGATTAGTGTGAATGGGAAAACGCGTCGAGCACTTAGACACTCCGCGGCAACCATGGACGTTGTCCATCCTTCATTGGTGTCTCCGGATGACTTTACAGGAGAATGCGCGTGGATCGGGCAAGTCGCCGAGGAGCAGAGTGCTTGCTTACCAATCGCTGCGGTTGTCGTTGATGGCCCGTTCGGTAAGCTTCGCACCGAAGCGACTGTGTCTGCCTCGCTTCCCGATCGTTTTCCTTATCTTTTCTCTTACAACTCAGAGCAGCTTCTCAAAGAGCAGGGTAAATTGTTCTTCCCCAACTTAGCGTACATGGCCCTCACGCGATCGCAAGCGCGGAAGCTTTCGCAGGAGCTTGATCTTGTTCAATGCGGTGAACTTTCAAGTGACCTTGGCGGCGAGTCGACGGAACCTAAGACAGGAAAGTTTCCGCGTGAGTCATGTGACCAGTCACTCGAGCGGCCCGTCGCAGAAGCGACTGGCGCGTTTTCCGTAGAAGGGGTAGACGACATGGCGCCATTGAATCTGTAGCGGCGAGAGAAGAGAAGAGACGAGATGACGTTCAAGGCGGCCGATGGGCCGTGCCGATCTCGTCACTTTATTCCTGGCCTGAAGCGAAGCCACGTCGGCTACCAGCGTCCGCCACGCCAGGCGTGTCAGCTCGTTTTAATTCTCGCGCTGCTCGAGCTCGCGCCAGCTGCGCGAGAGACACGGCGCGGTGATGGAAAAAATGATGATGGTGATGATGACACTACAGGGCTCCCCCCCCTAGCGCTTTGCGCGATTTGAACGCATATGAAAAAAAGAAAGAGGGCGACAAATGCTATGTACATGAACGGCAGTCCATAAAGTGTTCCTTTGGCAAGTCCAGTTTGTCAACGTGTAGTGACCATCGGGAACCAGTGGGTCTCTGGTGGGCGACACTGAGAGTTGCGCAGTGGACGAAGAAGTAAGCGCTCGATAGAAAGAAATCCGTAATGGCGGATGGCTCGGTCCCAGAGGTCTTCTATCGTGAAAAGCACCTCTGGAATTTCGAGGTCTCGCGCCACTTGTTATGCGTTTCTGTAGGCGAAAGAGAGGCCGTACTCAGTGACGCTGTGAAGCGACGCGTGACTGAGAACGTGCTCAACTGGTGCACTAAAGTGCGGGCTGTAAAGCGTGTCAAACGGGCCCGTGTCGTAGAGGCCGTCGTAGAAGGTGTAGTCACACACGCCGTCCGCAGGCAGCGGCTGCGACTTGTTCGTCGCCGTGCCGAATACGCGGACCACGAGAAATGGCGTCATGGGAGGCTGTGCAGGAGAGACGGGTTCAGTTGTCGCCTCAGTCACTGTCGAGGTATTCGACGCTGGTGGACTGGTGGCAGTGCTTGTTCCCATGCTTTCAGTTGGCTCCACAGTGGTTGTAGTTAGGTCGGTTGACTTGACAGACGTCATAGACAGTTCAGTTGGCTGGTCAGACGTCGTAGGCAGCTCAGTTGGCTCAACAGATGTCGTAGGCAGTTGAGTTGGCTCCACAGATGTCATAGGCACTTCAGTTGACTCGACAGGGGTCGCAGACAGTTCAGTTGGCTCGACAGATGTCGTAGATAGTTCAGTTGGCTCGACAGATGGTGTAGGCAGTTCGTACGCCGGACACGCGTCGCTAGTGGCCTGACGAGAGGAAGTCGGGAGGTCAATAACGGGTGAAAGGTCACCTGTGCCAGGCTCCGAGGCAGGCGGCAAGGTGGCCGTCATGGAGTCTGGTGGGGCCACGGTTGGTAGCACACGTTGCGACGCAGTGACAACCCCAAAGTCGCGGTCCCCTGGAAGCGGTTGGTACGTGAGGCCATTGCGGGCAAACACTGAGGGCAGGCTCTGGCTCCGCGAAGGCACGGAGCTGGGGCCCGTCGTAGACCACGAAACAGAGACAGGGACAGGGGCGGGGAGCGGGGACGCCAAGTGTGGTCGGCTGCTGGCCGAGTAGGTGCGAGTGGAATGTGGCGAGGCACCCGGCAGGCCATTGCTGGCACCAGTGGCAGGTGGCGGAGCGGCAGGGGGCACCGTCGAAGAGCTGACCAGCAGCTGCGGCGAGGATGAGGCCGATACGTCTGAGCTGGTGGTCGCGGAAACGGTGAGGGCCACGGTGTCGCGTGCCGTCGCTTTCTTGGAAAACGTGCAGGTAGCAGGTACGTGTGATGAAGCTCTGCACGGGGGCTCTGAGGGAATGTACCTCTCGGAGGGAAGGTCAGTCCCAGTGGGGAAGTCTTCTACCTCGCGGTCGTGATCAGGTGCAGGAGTGGATGTTTCTGCGACCGGATCAGGTGTAGAAGTAGTCGAAGCCGGGGTACCGAGGTAGCGGTCAATGGAGGGCTGCGCACCGGTTCGTACCTTGCTCTGCGACGCCTGGGAAACCTGCCTGGTGCGGGTAAATGGAAGCGGACGGTATGTGAGGCCATGTCTGGCAAGCACCGCCGAGCAGAGGTCATCGTAAGGCTGCTGGCTGGAGGTTGAAGTGCCAGAGAGATGGCGCAACTCTACCGGAAGGGCATGGAGAAGAATGGCGTGCATCAGCACCTGGTCCGTGATGCCATTCACCGCAAGAACGGCGTCGAGCTGCATAAACCATACCTTGGGGTAGGTCGATTGGAACGGTGGCACTGGCGGGCAGAGTTGCGGGAACATGGCAGCGGGCCGTTCGGCGAAGGGCGTGTTCTCCGGGTCACCAAATGTAGCGGCGAGAGAAGAGAAGAGACGTGAGATGAAGTCTAAGGCGGCCGATGGGCCGTGCCGATCTTGCCACTTTATTCCTGGCCTGAAGCGAAGCCACGTCGGCTACCAGCGTCCGCCACGCCAGGCGTGTCAGCTCGTTCTAATTCTCGCGCAGCTCGAGCTCGCGCCAGCTGCGCGAGAGACGCGGCGCGGTGATGGAACAAATGATGATGGTGATAATGACACTACAAATCAGAGCGAGAGGGCTGCAACGCTCTCGTCTGTAGCGGAAAGTTGGAGTGAGCTCTCGAGGGTTGATCGAGAAACGCTCATTCGAGAGCAGCGTGAGGACCTCTCGATTAAGGCGCTAATGGAAAGCGTAAACTTGGGAAAAAAGAAAGAGAATGTTTGTTTTTTTGAGAAAGCAGGGCTATACATCCTATTGATGTATAGGAGCTACTCAAATGCGCAAGGTCGCAAGTATGAGCAGTTCTTGGTGCCACAAAAGTATCGTCGCCAACTATTGGAACTGGCACATGAAAACGCATGGACACGGCATCTCGGCATAAAAAAGACCAACGCTAGAGTTTCCCATGAGTTTTATTGGCCGAAATGCTGGAAGAATATTGAAGACTTTGTACGCTTATGTGACACTTGTCAGAGAGCGGGGAAATCCACGGACAAGTGGAAGACATCCATGAAACTTGTGCCAATTATCACAGAACCTTTTCAGCGCCTAGTAATTGATATTGTCGCGCCACTGCCAGAGTCAAGGCAAGGTTGTCGGTGCATCCTGACGGCTGTCTGTGTAGCCACAAAATTTCCGGAAGCGATACCACTTAAGGAGCTCATTTGTCCTCATGACGTGGATGCACTGCTATCTATATTTGCACGCGTCGGATTTCCTTCTGAAATCTAATGCGACAATGGTAGTGTCTTCACAAGCTGCCTTACCTCTACCTTTATGGATAAATGTGGAATAAAAGTAGTGCACAGCTCGATCTATCACCCGCAATCTTACCCGGTAGAGCGTATGCATTCCGTTCTGAAACGGATACTGAGAGTTCTCTGCTACGAGCACAAATGCGACTGGGAAGCGTGTATTCCTCCCGCTATGTTCGCTTTAAGATCAGCTCCTCATGAGAGCACTGGTTTTAGCCCTGCAGAGCTTGTGTATGGCAGGAGTTTGAGAACACCATTGCGAATGCTACGCGAGTCCTGGGAGGGATTCAGTGAGGACCCTAATGTAGTTGCGTAAGTTCTAGACCTCCTTCAGAGGCTTGGAAAAATGAAATATCTGGTGGAAAGCCACATGAAGGCTGCACAAGTGTTGTCTAAGGAGTACTACGAAAAATCGGCGAAGAAGCGCACATTTGAAGTTGGTAGTCAAGTGATGCTGCTGCGGCCATGCAAAAAGAACAAGCTTGGGGTTCATTGGGAAGGGCCCGTCAAAGTAATATCGAAGCTTTCTGATACCAATTATGAAGTGAAATTAGGAAGGCGGCCAAAGACAATTTACCACAGTAACTTGATGAAACCATACGTTCAACGTCGAGCGGTCGTAAATCTGCTGTTGAATGCTTCAGAGGAAGAGGAAGAAGAAATTTTGAGTTCTAGTGATGTAATCGAAAGGGGCTCGGAGGTAATCTTATAGCAGCTGAACCTAGAGCCTAGGTTAAGTGAAGTCCGGAAGAAGGACCTGAGAAGGATTGTTTCCGAGTTTCAAGACGTGTTTTCGGACCGTCCCGGAAACACGACGGGGATCGAGCACGATATCGAGCTAACTTGTGAGGAGCAAATCCGTAGCAAGCCATATCATTGTTCCCCCGTGCAAAAGCAGATCATGAAAGAGGAAATCGATAAAATGCTGTAGTTGGGAGTCATAGTACCGGGCGAGAGTGACTATACATCTCCTCTAATATTGGTTCAGGTGCAAGGAAAAAATCCGAGGCCATGCATCGATTACCGGCGTCTTAGCGCAATAACTCGAGACCAAACTTACCCGATACCAAACCTAGAGGAGAGGGTGGTAACTGTGTCACAGTCCAGCTATATTTTCACGTTACACCTCGTGCGAGGGTATTGGCAAGTCCCCCTTACAGAGCGTGCTAGCCGCTATTCCACATTTGTTTCTCCAATTGGAACGTATCGTCCACTTGAGCTGAGCTTTGCATTAAAAATTCGTCCTTTTGTTTTTCAGGCTTAATTGACCGCTTCTGAAAGGCCTCTCTGAGTTCGCTGTGCCGCATCTCGACGATGTCGTCATCTCCTCCAACAACTGGGAAGAACATGTCGAGCATTTCAGCGTCGTGCTGAACAGGTTTAAAGAGGCTGGCCTTACCGTGAAACCTTCACCTAGGGTGTGGCGAGGTGTCTTACCTGGGGCACGTTGTGGAGCGTGGGCAGCGTAGACTTTTAGAAATTAAGGTAGCCGCTGTCGTAATCTATCCACGACCAACCACAAAATCTGAAATAAGGGCATTGTTGGACCTGGCTGGATACTATCAGCATTACGTGCAAAAAACTCTAGCATTGCCAGCCCTCTAACTGACGCACTTCGATAATTCAAGCCGGTTAAAGTAGTATTGGACTCAGAAAAGGAGAATGCGTTTTGCCAGCTAAAACAGGCCCTAAGCGAAAAGCCTGTTCTCATGGCACCCGATTTTTCTAAGAGATTTGTGATTAAATGCGACGCGAGTGATCGCGGCATGGGAGCTGTATTGTGCCAGGAAGACAGTGCTGGTAACGAAAGGCCAGTTTTGTATTTAAATCGAAAACTCAGCGGCAGGGAAGAGGCGTAGAGTACCTCTGAAAAGGAAAGCGCTTGCCTCGTGTGGGCCGTTCAAAAGCTAGCTTGATTTGGCTCCGGTTCGAGGTTTGTGGTTGAAAGGGACCACTGTCCTCTAACCTGGTTAAATAACATGTCGCCTAAAAGTGGCCGGTTACTGAGGTGGAGCATGATGCTCCAACAGCACAACTTTGACGTTCGATACAAAAAAGGAAAGCTAAACGCTAATGCAGACGCATTGAGGCGTGCGTTTAGTTAGTACCTTCCCCACCTTTCGGTTTCTCGCAGGCAATTCGAGGCAAAATTTTGTCCTCATCACGGCCTTAGCTTAGCGCTTTCGTCCAGAGTGAGCTCAATGAGCCAACTTTATGTTCTATTCTATTTCGGTACGTTGTTTTATGTGTAAAAAATTGAGTTCTCATTTTAAGAGTCTTGTGTCCCACATGTGCCTCTTGATGTTGAGGGAATGAAATTCCGATAGACGCGCAGCTAGGTATATGTTGTACTATACTTTGTCTGGTGTTTTGTCGGGTGACCGAGGGCACTTGCTTGTGTCGTGTGTTGTCTGCTGTCGAACCGTTCTTGACAAGTTGCAGAACTATCGACAAGTGCTGAAACCAAGGATCGTCAGAAACGAGCGAAGCTGGTCAGCAAGTTGTGGCGACAAGCCAGTGGAGCTGGGATCCGTCCTCAAGAATGGGATGTGTTCCCGGAACAGAGTCTGGAGCTGCATTCTCCTCGTGGCTCCGGAGGCGAACCTGGAGGGACCTGGCGAACGAGCGCACCTGACATCCAAGCCCCGTAGAAGCAGCTCGTCTTTCCGGCGCATTGTCTGGCGTGGGGGTGCTGTTATGCCTGCGAGTCCGCAGCGAACGTCCATGCCACGGAAAAAAGGAAATCTGTGTCAAGGCTAGCACGCGAGCCCGCCTGACGCGATGAACAACACAACGGTGTCAACACGCGACGGCGCCTTTCTGTCACGCACGTACAGTGAGTCACCTCAGCAAGCGAGCCCGTCGAGCAAGCAATCGGCGCCTTCCTGTCTGGGAGGTGACGCAATGCCTGGTGACGTCACTCATCCTTGGGTGCAGCCACCTGCAGCGCAGCCTCTTCAGATTGGATGAGAAAGAATGACGCGGCTCAGCGGCGACCCCATTGGAAGATTCTGACCTCACGACCAGCGGCGCTTCTTGTTGGACATTTGGGTTGGACCTGGTGCACATAAAAAAAGCCCTGCGCCGCGTCGAGAGCAGACCCAATTGAGAGCAGACCTATGTGTTAGAGAGAAGAGCTCGGCTCTTCGGCTCTCTAAGCTGTCGGCCCCAGTGCCGAATTCGTAACGCCTCTGTATATATATGCTGTACATAAACCTTGTTTAAATCACCGTCGTCTCGTCCGCTCGTCTATCAGCTCTGCGCAGAAGCATTCTTGAGCTGAGAAACCTACGCTACCAAACAGCTGGTGACCGTGTCAGCGGAGAACGGAGCAGTGGCGCCTTCGGGACCATGTTGGCGTCGCCGTATTTCGCAACAACGTACACGTACACACGCACAACTGATTTAAACAAGTCACACACTGTTAAGATGAATGGGACTCACTGTTTCAGATTATTCAGTAAAGGAAAGAACTCTAAATTTAAGGGCTCCTTGTCATTGCTGAACGCATTATATTGAGAACTAGCAGACAATGATGCCAAGCAAACTACTTCACTTCACTTCACTTTATTTCCTTAAAAACCCCCGAGGGGGTATTACATAAGGGGTGGGTTAACAAATAAGGTTCTGTTTCTTTTAATTGAGACGAGTTTTCATTGCTAAAGACGTATAGACAGTTGGTCAAAAAACGTTGATGGACAGCAAATGGCCACGACGTCGTGAGGAAGATCACTCCAGTCGTTTGCAGTCCGTACAAAAAAGGACATATAAAAATTGGTTGTTCTAATGCGTGGACGGGCAACTTTAAGTGTATGTCTAGTGCGGTGAGACATGCGGGCTGGTAGAACAATGTAGGGATGACAGGTAGAGGCTGGAAATGCGACTGCGAACGTCAAGATTTAAAAGAGCAGATTCTTTTTTGAGGGATGATACACTAATATTATACAAATACGAAGAATGAATAAACGTAGTAGCACGGTTTTGAACGGCCTCACTGATGATGTTATCAAAAGTAATTGTGACAAATTTGTGAAAGAAAGTAAATGAAAGATAACTTGCAACAAATTACAAATACATTCATGTTTTTGACAATTGAATTAAGTTTACTTTTTATAACATACCTATATTTTCTTGGGTAGTGTGATTCGTTACTTCTCATTATTAGAGAGCTGAGTAGCCGACAGAGGAAGGCTATGGCCTTGATACTTTTTTGAACACCAAATATTGTAAGTACCCTAAAAGAGCGAAAACTGTTTTGAATATGACCATTTATTTAGGTGGACTGAAAAAAAGTATACACATTTTTACCAGGCTTTCTAACACATTTTCAGGCATGAAAGTGTATGCCGCCAGCAATGTTAAAAACTATTATTTTTGTCACACTATGCTCTGTAGGAAGTGTAGCTAGGGTGGTGATAGTCATGCATCAATCAAGCACGTCACCAACTGCGTTTACATCTATGGTGGCATATTATTAAATTAAACCGGCTATATAGTAGTAATCGTACTGCCGACATTGAAGGTGAAGCGCCCGCTCGATAGCAGTAGCATTCTTGATGAAGTCCGCCACGGTGCCTGGTGGGTTGCGTAGAAGTCCGGTGAACAACTGCTCTTTTACGCCACGCATGAGGCAGTGCAACCTTTCGTCGCTCATGTGCGGGCCAGCTCTACGGAAAAGACAGGCCATATTCTCAGTGAGCATTGCGACTATTTCATTGGGTTTCTGAACGCGTAGCTCGAGTAAGTGCTGCGCACGGTCGCGCCGGTCGACGTTGGCGAATATGTCAATCATCTGCCATTTAAAGTCACTCCATGTTGACACACTGCCTTCTCTTTTGCGGTACCAAGTACTAGCACTGTCATCGAGATAGAAATAGGCGTGGGGGAGCCTTTGTTTCACTGACCACTTGTTGATGTTGGCGACACGTTCATAGTAATCAAGCCAGTCTTCGACGTCGTCATGTACGATGAGGCACCAGTGGTGAGAAAAAGGTTGCCTGAGATTGAGTTGAAGGGCTAACCAGCAACTCCACCGGGATCGCGCTGTACCGAGAACAAAAAGTGGAAACAACTTGCGACAGCAAAACAGCGTGTTTCAGAATCAGCTGTACAAGGAACGCCTTCGGCGCCTTCCTCTGTTGAAGCTACAGTCCCGTTACACTGAGCATGCAACACCCCCATCGTTTCTCTCTTATGTGCGTATGTACACGTGTTGCTATATATATATATATATATATATATATATATATATATATATATATATATATATATTCTCTTCTTCCCCTTATATATATAAGGGAAAAAAGTGTGTGCCTAAGGGCTCGTTTTTCCGTGTTTTGACACAATAATAATGAGACCTAACAGACAACAATGTCAAGAAATGTAAAAGAGAAGTTACTAGAACAAATGGTATGTAAATAAGAAGAAAGAAAAGAGGGTGAAAAAATAACCAGTCGTGAGAAGGAAACGAACCTACGACCTTCAAATAACGCGTTCGATTCTATAACCACTGAGCTATCACAGCGGCCTTCCCTCCACCCACTTTTTTGGGTTTATATGTGAATTTAAAAGTGGGAGTGTCAGTTAGCGCCCTCTGTAGCCAAGCCACGAGTGTAAAACACCCTTTTATGCGCATGTGTGGCTTCACGTAGCACGTGAACTTATTACGAGCGGGCAGCTGACCAATAGTCCCTCGTATACAACCTAATGACACCAAGTCTGCCAGTACGAGATCCTCGTTAATGAATAAGGGAAAAAAGTGTGCACCTAAGGGCTCGTTTTCCGTGTTTTGACACAACATTAATAAGATATAACAGACAATAATGCCAAGGAATGTATGAGGGAAGTTACTAGAACAAATGGAATGTAATAAAAAGAAAGAAAAGAGGGTGAAAAAATAAACAGCCGTGAGCCGGAAACACTCACGGCTGGTTATTTTTTCACCCTCTCTACTTTCTTCTTATTTACATTTCATTTCTTCTAGTAACTTCCCTTATACATTCCTTGGCAATAATGTCTGTAAAATTTCATTTTTATATGTATATATATATATATATATGTATAATTAGGAGTATTTGATAATTATTTACTCTACGTTTCGGCCGTAGCACGGCCATCCTGACGATGGCCGTGCCACGGCCGAAACCTAGAGTAAACAATTATCAAATTTTCGTAAATGTGCTCCTTTATTCTTAATTATATTTGCACCGGACCCACAAAATTTCTTTTTTGAATCATATGTGTATATATATATATATATATATATATATATATATATATATGTCGTAGCTCGCTACGTGGATCAAAGGCCCCGGAAATGTGACCTATGGCGTGACCATGAGTGCAGGCCTTTGTGTTTAAGTTGACGGGAAGCAGGTAACCTGTATAGGGTCTGCCCTTACCGACAGGCAGGATGAATGGGATTTCCGTTGTACGCACCACGCCCTCGAAACGGTGAATGGCCGGCGGATATCGAAGAGTACTTGTCCATGTACCAGAGTCCACTTACTCCACGCCAAAAGCAACCAAGATCACCATCGCCCAGGCGTTACTGATCACCCAGCCCACGTGCTTCTTCCGCACGGCCTGGGAACCGGTCTACAAGCCCACACCTGGAAAACTGAAGCAAGCGACTTGTGTAAGTGAGGCCGCTCATAACTACAGTTGCCAAGATCCTTCATCATGGTTTCAAGGTGACGATGTTAAGTTTACAGAGGATAAGCGCAGCAGTGCGAAGATTACTTCAAATTCGCGGTTAAAAATAGACGGATACGTGCTGAATGCTTTAGATAACATCAGTGCTGATTATTTGTTATTGAGCCACAAATTGGCAATGAAACTGAAAAAAGGTTGTGACAAAATGGAGTGGGGCACAGATACGCACGGCAGGCGGCCACACTATTACGCCATTAGGCAGATGCACCTCAAGGCTCGAAATAAAGGGCTTTACTTACGTTGCTGACTTCATCGTACTGCCGGACTATTCAAGGGAGCTTATACTAGGAATAGATTTTCTGCAAGCCAATGGAGCCATATTTATTCTGCACAGATTCAGGGTAACGTTTTCGACCGAAGAAGCTATGTCGGTGGAGGAATCGGAAAGCTACGTCTTACTGCTCTGCGCATTGTTGATGTTGACGTCACAGTGCCATTACGCTGTAGTGTTGTGAAGCTTGTCGAAAATAAGGCATTTTGGGACCACGAAAGAATAGCGCATAGAAATGTAGGGCTCTTTTTAAACAAAAGAATCGGCGTGGCGAGGAGTGTTGTTCACTTAAGGAATGGCCGCTCAGCTGTCCTCCTTACGAATTTCGGGAACAAATGTCAGAACATCGCGCAAAATATGGCTATCGCTTATTTCCACAAGTTCTGCATTGCGACTGAACTATGCAGTTTAGCGACACCAACCACTCCATAAGAGACCTGCAACGTCGACGCATCAGTTAACGTCAATCATATGCTCCCAGAAAATCAAAAGAAATGATTGTTCACCTTTATAAAAGAATTTTCAGACTGCTTTTGAACGTCCTCTAAGGTGCGACGCACGGTTATTGCAAACCACAGAATTATAACAGAAGAAGCCACAAGACCGATTGACCAGCACCCATATCGAGTATCGCAAAAAGAAAGAGACGTCATCAAGAAACAAGTAGAGGAGATGCTTTCAGAAGGCGTGATCCAGCCTTCCAGCAGTCCATAGGGGTCTCCCATTGTGCTTGTTAAAAAAGAAAGATAACAGCCTTCGATTCTGCGTCGACTATCGGAAACAGAACAGCATAACGAAACGGGATGTATAGCCTCTGCCGCGTATCGATGATGCACTCGACCGACCACGGAGTACAAAATACTTCTCCTCTCTTGATCTCAAGAGCGGATATTGGCAAATTGAGGTGGATGAAAGTGACCGTAAAAAGACGGCATTCATAACTCCAGACGGCCTCTACGAATATAAAGCGCTTCCATTCGGCCTGTGCACAGCGCCAGCGACATTTCAGAGAATGATGGACCCTGTCCTCGCGGGATTGAAATGGAAGTGCTGCTTGGTGCACTTGGACGACGTTGTCGTATTTTTCGCTGTATTTGACCAACATCTAGAGTGACTCCGCAGAGTACTGGAAGCCATTCGTTCAGCAGACTTCACCATCAAGTCAGAAAAATGCCACTTCGGCTTTGAAGAGCTTCCAATCCTCGGACACGTTGTCAGCCCCGAAGGCATTCGGCCAGATCCCGAAAAGAAAGCTGCCATCGGCAATTTGTTGAAAAATTTTCGAACATTGCTGAACCGCTTACTAATATAACGAAAGAAGACATGTCCTTTATGCGGGAAAGTGATCAAAAGGAAGCATTTGATGAGTTAAGAACATGCCTGCAAGCCTCTCCAATCCTCGCCCACTTCGATGAGACTGCCAAAACTGAATTTCACACTTATGCAAGTAACGTCGGCCTCAGAGCCATTCTAGTCCAGCGGCGAAACGGCCAAGAAAAAGTACCAGCGTATGCCAGCCACAAGTTTTCGAAAGCTGAGACAAACTACTCTGCAACCGAAAAAGAGTGTCTCACGGTCATCTCGGCCATAAGTAAATTTCCACCGTACCTCTATGGTAGACCATTCCGAGCAGGCAGTGACCACCATTGCGCGTGTTTGCTGGCGAATCTTAAGGATTCCTCTGGCTGACTAGCAAGATGGAGCCTTAGACTACAGGAGTACGATGTTACTGTGGTATACAAATCTGGGAAAAAGCACAGTGATGCCGACTGCCTGTCACGCGCACCAGTGGAGACAAGTGAGCCGGAGGAAGAAGAATTTCCGTTTCCAGGCGTCATCCAGGCACCAGAAATTGCTCAACAAAATCACCCCGATTTTCTGCCGCTTATACAGCGTCTCCAAGGAATCAACGTTGAAGTCCCGCGAACTTTATTCAGAGGGCTCCCTTTGTTCTGTCTTCAAAAAGTGGTCCTTTACAAGTAGAACTTGAAGCCTCATGGTGAAAAGTTTTTACTCGTTGTACCTGCACCTTTACGAAACAAAATTCTGCAGGCATGTCTTGATGAGCCAACATCCAGGCATATAGGTGTCAGCCGTACTATCGCGAGAATTCATCTAAAGTACTACTGGCCAAAATTGTTAGCATCTGTTCAGCTCTAAGTGAAAACTTGCCGTGAGTGTCAAAAACGCTAAACTCCATTCGTGAAATCTGCAGGCCTCCTCCAGCCAATAAAACCGCCGCATGCCCCATTCCAACAAACCGGTATGAATCTCCTAGGCCCGTTTCCGACATAGACTGCACGCAATAAGGGGATAGTCGTAGCCACGGACTGACTAGTTGAGCTGAGACTGACTCGCTGTACAGTAAAACAGCTGTTGAAGTTGCCAAGTTCTTCATAAACAACTTAGTCCTCAGACATGGTGCACCCAGCGTCATAATTACAGATCGTGGCACAGCTTTTACTGCAGACCTAATGAAATGTCTGATGCGAATGACCCATACAGAACAGAGAAGAACTACAGCATACCATCATTAAAAAATGGCCTAATGGGGCGCCTCAACCGAACTATGACTGATATGCTTTTAATGTATGTCGACGTCGAACATAAACTGTGGGATAAAATATTGCCCTACATCACGTTCGCACATAACACAGCCGTTCAAGAAACAACGCGTGTGACACCACTTGAACTTGTATTCGGCTGAACAGTCACCACTCCACCGGATGCCATGTTACCACTGAACAATGAAAGCAGCAATCCACCCGACCTAGACGACTTCTTGCAGAGAGCCGAGGAAGCACGACAGATGGCGAGATACAAAATACGCCGCCAACAGTGTATCGACTCTTACTGGTACAATCAGTGTCGTACCAAAGCGTTTTTTCAACTAGGTGAAAATTATAGATATGGTCCCCAGTGCATCACCGTGGACTTTCTGAAAAACTGCTTAGCCGATACTCCGGGCCTTACAAAATACTCCATCGTGTAAGCGATGTAACGTACCAAGTCCGATCCGGTATACACGGGAGATCAAAATGCCGCAACACTACAGATGTTGTACATGCACTCCGGATAAAGCCTTACTATGAATGATCATCGGAAAACCAGCGACGCCTACCATGAATCTATTAATTGCCTGATGAATCAGGACGATGTGTAGAGGAGGGGGATCATGCCGCGACATCTTGCCTGCATTCAAACAACGCGCCCATCACTACGCGCACAGGGGCATACATGTGCGCCGTCTAGTGTTGCGCAGAGACGATGATGTTAGCACGAGCACCCAGCTGGACCCAGCTGATGTGCGCCACACGCTCGGGACTTCGCTTGAAGAGAGAAAGGAAGAAGAAGGCGGACATCTTTGGTGTTCGGCTGTAACGTTCGATGACGATAGTCGCTTTGAGTTGTGGGTACAGGTTCGCCCTTTATTAATTGCGTTTTACTACACCCCCGAGTCCTTCAACATCGTTGCAAAGTATATATATATATATAGTCGTAGTGAGGAAGGAAGCGCACTGTCTCCGTAGTAAAAACGGAAGCGAGAAAGCACGATGTACGACGATCATCATCATCATCAGCAGCCTATGTCCACTGCAGGACAAAGGCCTCTCCCATGTTCCACCAGTTAACCCGGTCCTGTGCTTGCTGCTGCCAATTTATACCCGCAAACTTATTAATCTCATCTGCCCACCTAACCTTCTGTCTCCCCCTAACCCGCTTCCGTTCTCTGAGAATCCAGTTAGTTACCCTTAATGACCAGCGGTTATCCTGTCTACGCGCTACATGCCCGGCCCATGTCCATTTCCTCTTCTTTATTTCAACTATGATATCCTTAACCCCCGTTTGTCCCCTAATCCACTTTGCTCTCTTCTTGTCTCTTAAGGTTACACCTACCAATTTTCTTTTCATTGCTCGCTGCGTCGTCCTCAATTTAAGCTGAACCCTCTTTGTAAGTCTCCAGGTTTCTCCTCCGTTTCTAAGGACCGGCAAGATACAGTTGTTATATACCTTCCTCTTGAGGGATAGTGGCAATCTACCTCTCATATTTTAAGAGTGCTTGCCGAATGTGCTCCCCCTCATTCTTATTCTTCTAGTTACTTCAATCTCGTGGTTAGGCTCTGCGGTTATTATCTGCCCTAAGTAGACATAGTCTTTTACAACTTCAAGTGCACTATTACCTATCTCGAAGCGCTGCTCCTTTCCGAGGTTGTTGTACATTACTTTCGTTTTCTGCAGAATAATGTTAAGACCCACCTTTCTGCTCTCCTTGTCTAACTCCGTAGTCATGAGTTGCCATTCATCCCCTGAGTTACTCAGCAATGCAAAGTCATCGGCGAAGCGCAGGTCACTAAGGTATTCTCCATTAACTCTTATTCCTAACTGTTCCCATTCTAGGCTTCTGAAAACCTCCTGTAAGCACGCGGTAAATAGAATTGGGGAGATTGTGTCCCCCTGCCTTACACCCTTCTTGATTGGTATTTTGTTGCTTTCTTTATGAAGCACCATGGTAGCAGTTGATCCCCTGTAGATTTCTTCCAGAATTTTTATATATACTTCATCTACGCCCTGATTCCGCAGTGTCTGCATGATGGCTGATATTTCTACTGAATCAAACGCCTTCTCGTAATCTATGAAGGCTATGTATAGTGGTTGGTTATACTCTGAGCATTTCTCTAATACCTGATTGATAGTATGAATGTGGTCAATTGTTGAGCAGCCTGTTCGAAATCCTGCTTGTTCCTTTGGTTGATTGAATTCTAATGTTTTCTTTACTCTGTTAGCAATTACCTTTGTAAATAGCTTGTATACTACAGAGAGCAAGCTGATATGCCTGTAATTCTTCAAGTCCTTCTTATCTCCTTTCTTATGTATTAGGATGATGTTAGCGTTCTTCCAAGACTCTGGTACCCTTCCCGTCAGGAGACACCTCGCAAACAGGGTGGCTAGTTTTTCTAACACAATCTGTCCTCCATCTTTCAGCAGATCTGATGTTACCTGATCCTCACCAGCAGTTTTGCCTCTTTGCATGCTCTCCAAAGCTTTTCTGACTTCTTCTATCATTACTGGTGGGGTGTCTTCTGGGTTACTGCTAGTTCTTATAGTATTAAGGTCGTGGTTTTCTCGGCTACTGTACAGATCTCTGTAAAACTCCTCCGCCAGTTTAACTATCCTACCCATATTGGTAGTTATTTTGCCTTCTTTGTCCCTTAGTGCATATATACGACTTTTGCCTATCCCAAGTTTCCTCTTCAATGCTTTGACGCTTCCTCCGTTTTTCAGAGCGTGTTCAATTCTCTCCATGTTATACCTTCTTACATCGCATACTTTACGTCTATTAATCAACTTTGAAAGCTCTGCCAGTTCTTTTTTGTCTGTTGACTGATTGATTGTTTTGTGGGGTTTAACGTCCCAAAACCACTATTTGATTATGAGAGACGCCGTAGTGGAGGGCTCCGGAAATTTAGACCACCTCGGGTTCTTTAACGTGCACCCAAATCTGAGCACACGGGCCTACAACATTTCCGCCTCCATCGAATATTTTGTCTGTTGTACTTGACACTTTCATGATTTGACGCTTCTTAATGAGGTTCTTCGTTTCCTGGGAAAGCTTGCCCGTGTCCTGTCTAACTACCCTGCCTCCAACTTTCACTGCACACTCCGTAATGATACTCGTCAGAATACCATTCATTGTATCTACGCTAAGGTTGGTTTCCTCACTAAGAGCCGAGTACCTGTTCAGCAGCGAGACTCTGAATTCCTGTACTTTCCCTCTCAGTGCTAGCTCATTGATGAGCTTCTCGCGTATCAGTTTCTCTCGTTCCTTCTTCAAGTCTAGGCGAATTCGAGACCGTACCATTCTATGGTCACTGCATCGTACCTTGCCAACCAATTCCACATTCTGCACGATTCCTTGGTGTGCAGTCATTATAAAGTCTATTTCGTTCTTATTTTCACCATTAGGACTCCTCCATGTCCACTTGCGGTTTTCTCGTTTTCGGTAGAATGTATTCGAAATCGTCAAATTATTGCGTTCTGCGAATTCTACTAGTAACTCTCCTCTGGCGTTTCTAGTGCCGATGCCATAATCTCCTACGGCCTGGTCTCTAGCCTGCTTCTTCCCTACCTTTGCAATAAAGTCGCCCATCACTATAGTATACTGTGTTTTTACCTTACTCATTGTCGATTCAACGTCTTTATAGAAGCTTTCAACTGAAGCGTCATCATGGCTGGATGTAGGCGCGTAAGCCTGTACTACCTTCATCTTGTATCTTTTGTTCAGGTAAATTACAATACCTACCACCCTTTCTATAATGCTATAGTATTGCTCTATGTTGCCAGCTATGTTTCTGTGAATTAGGAACCCCACTCCCGGCTTGGCTCTTCTGTCTGCCAAGCCCCGATAGCAAAGAACGTGCCCATTCTGTAGCACAGTATAGGCCTCATCTGTCCTCCTAACCTCGCTGAGTCCTATTATATCCCATTTAACACCCTCTAGCTCCTCGAATAGTACAGCAAGACTTTCCTCACTAGATAAGGTTCTAGCGTTAAACGTTGCCAAGTTCAGGTTCCAAAGGCGGCCTGTAGTCCAGAAATTTTTAGCACCCTCTGCTGCGTTGCAGATCTGACCGCCACCATGGTCAGTTGCTTCGCAGCTGCTGGGGACTGAGGGCCGTGAGTTATTTGACGTATGCATTTGGGAGGTAGTGGCCAGATACTGCATCAGGGTGGCCAATCCTTCTCTGGTGAGGGAGTGCGTTCCCGGTGGTCGTTACCGGTGAGGCCGCACCCCAGGCCTCTTGATGCAGTTCCATCAACACGCGATATTTTTTGCTAATTGGGAACTGCGCCCTTCATCAGAACCCGTGGCCGAAACGTCAATAAAATCACTTCGTACGTGCGTCTTCTTCCCTATACGGATATATATATATATATATATATATATATACATATATTGGCTAGAGGAGACAAACGTTCGAAAACTTTTATTGCTGAGCAATAAAAGTTTTCGCGCGTTTGTCTGCTGAAGCCAATTTCTATTCATCACTGAATTCACAGAAGACACTCGCTTGATATATATATATATATCAAAGGCCCCTTACACGTGAACCATCCCTATCATACACTATCCACTGTGACGTGGCGAGTAAGGACCGGTGACCAAAGCAATGTGAAAGAAAGATTATGAGAATGCATTAACGATGTTTACATCAAGTAGATCACAGGAATAGCAGTTTGAAAAGTACAGTATTATCTACAAACAAAAAACAAAAAATAAAGCTATCAAACCCATAGAGCGAAACACACGCACAAAAAAATACAAAAAAGTGTAGCATAAAACGTTAAAAATGGAAGAAGATGCATTACTAATAAGTTCATGGGGCACAAACAGAATCGATAACACAAAGTCAAGAAACATACTGCACCGAAAAGATGTAGTGAAAATCTGCCCGTACAGTGATTATGAAAAGACGATGATGAAACTGACGCCCCTCCCCACTCACGCCCCTTCCGGTCGCCGCTCCTCCGGCTCGCCTTCGCCCCTACGCCGCCAATCCGGCTCTCCGCCACCTCGGAGGTTTTCCTCGCCGAACTTCTCCGGACAATCGCAGCAGGAAAACTAGATATTGCAGCCTATGAATGGGGTAGCTGCAATACCAATGACGCCCGGAAACCCTCAACTGATGCTGCCCACACACCACAGTCTTATAGTAGTAAAAGTCGACAATGTTACTGTTACTGCCCTTGTTGACACAAGTGCCCACCTATCTATTATGAGCGCACAGCTACGCCGCCGTTTGTAGAAGAATATGACGGCCTCTACGACTGAACCCATACGTGTTGCCAATGGCGGTGCTGTAGAAGTCGTCGGAATGTGCACTGCTCGTGTCAACGTTGCTAGTCGTCACGCCGTAGTCCTTTTTGGCGTACTAGATCGTTGCCCCCCTGACTTCAAGCTAGGCGTTGATTTCTTCTCGGCACGCTCGACTACATTTGATTGTTTTTCTAGCACGCTCAACCTCGACCATCACCTGCTCTCTGATTCCTGTGAAAAGTTCGTCAGCCGCTTGGGTCCAACCACTCTTGTTCGTTTGCCGCCTCTTGCTGTGACATACGTGTCTGTCATCGACCCCTCCAGTTCCCGACAGAGACTACATCGTTACACCGATAACAGACGCACGACTGACGCGCACTGCTAGTGCCACAAATTATCGCCACCATAGTGGACAACCGCGTGTTTCTTCCGCTCCTAAATTTCGGCCTCATTCCTCAAGTGTTGCCCTACCAGATTTCGCTTGCTCAACTCACTGCCATAAGAGATGATGACATATACGTTGCTGCTGTAACTGTTCGGGACCAAGCTGAAGTCTCACGGTTACCTGGTTCTGCCAAAGCCATCTTTCGAAATAAGGTTGGAGCAGACCTTCCGCCTGATCAGGCTGACGCTCTCTGCCGTGTTTTGGCCTCCTATGGTGATCATTTTTGATATCTGTGGTCGTCCCTTCGGCAAGACTAATATGTTTTTCGAGCACCGAATCGACACTGGTGACTCTGCGCCGACTGGTGACTCTGCGTCTTGGTAAAGAAGAAAGACGGCTGCTGGCGCTTCTGTATGGATTATCAGCACCTCAAGAAAATAAACAAGAAAGACGTGTATTCTCGTCCACGTATTGACGACACACATGACTGGCGCCACCTTTTTTAATCTCTCGACCAGAGATCGGACTACTGGCGAATTGCTGTAGACGAAATGGATCGTGACAAAACTGCATTCGTTACCCTCGACGGCCTTTACCAATTCAAGGTCACGCCGTGTGGTCTCTGCAACGCCCCAGCAACCTTCGAGAAAATGATGAACAGGCTGCTTCGAGGATTTAAATGGCAACGTGCTTGTGTTACTTAGATGACGTGAGAATCTTCCCACCCACCTTTGCCACACACCTTGAACGCCTTTTGACAATTTTATCAACATTCCATAATGCTGGCGTCCAGCTGATTTCCTCGAAGTGCCACTTTGGTATTCGTCAAAATACTGTGTTGGGCCACCAGGTTGACGCTTCAGGTGCACAACGAGACCCGGCAAAAGTACCCGCAGTAACGAACTTTCCCGTACCACGCACAATCCGTGATGTTTGCAGTTTCGTGGGCTCTTACTTTCGCCGGTTCATAAAGATTTTGTGGCACTCGCATGCCCACTCACGGACCTTCTCAAACACGACGTCCCATTTTGTTCGGACCTCTTCAAGATAACGCTTTCTCTCGACTAATCACCGCTCTAACGACACCACTGCTACTTGCACATTTTGACCCAGATGCTCCTACAGAAGAGCGGACAGATGCTAGCGGTCATGGCATCGGTGCAGTTTTGGCCCAAACTCAGCGGGGTGCTAATCGTGTAATTGCATACGCATCTCCTTTCATAGTCGGAGGGTAACTACTCTATAACAAAATGAGCATGCCGTGCCCTTGTCTGGGACGTTGCGAATTTTCGTCCTCACTTGTATGACCACCCGTTTCTTGTGATCACATGTCGTCACGCCCTCTGTTGGCTTTCTTCACTGAAGGACAATTCTGGACGACTTGGTCGTTGGGCGTTGCGTCTTCAGGAGTACTCCTGCTCAGTTGCCTAGAAGTCTGGACGCCTCCATGTGGACGCCGATTGCTTGTCCCGCTACCCCGTTGACCAACCAGACGAAACGGTCGGCGAGTCTTGCCCCAGCGTCATGTCCATGTCTAGGTTTCGTCAGATCGGTGACGAACAGCGTCGCGATCCTTCCTTGTGGTCACTCATTGCACGTCTTGAATCTGACCCTAACGACGTGTCACACTGCATGTTCGTTCTCCAAAATGGCACGCTGTACCGTCGTAGCATCCAGCCATATAGCCCTGAGCTACTTCTAGTCGTGCCTAATCATTTCCGTTCGGCGGTCCTGCATGGGCTTCACAACGAACCAACTGCTGGCCACTTGGGCGTATCTCGCACGTACGACCACGTCCGGCGCCGCTTCTTTCAGAATGGTCTCGCGCGGTCCGTTCGACGCTACGTGGCTTCCTGCGATAACTGTCATCGTCGAAAACGACCTGCCGCACCTCCTGCTGGACTCCTTCACCCAATCTCTGTCCCTACTGAACCTTCCGTGTTGATATGGACCTTCTCGGACCGTTCCCCGAATCAAACTCTGGTAACAAGTGGGTCGCCGTTGCTATAGATCATGCTACCAGGTTTGCCATCACTAGAGTGCTTCCCGCTGCAACTGACGTTGCACAGTTTTGGCTCCACGATGTAGTTCTACATCATGGAGCTCCTCGGCTATTGCTCACAGATCGTGGATGTGCATTCTCCTCAAGCGTGCTCAACGACATTTCGCGCTCTTCCTCAACGCAACACAAACTGACCACTTCCTACCGTACTCAAACAAATGACCATAATGAACGTCTAAATCGCACCCTCACGGACATGATCTCGATGTATGTCATATCTGACCACCATGACTGGGATCTAGCGCTACCTCACGTAACGTTCACCTATAATTCATCTCGTCGTAATACAGCAGGTTATTCACCTTATTATAGGCTCTATGGCCTTAGTCCAACCTTACCATCAGGCATCCTACTACCGACTACTACACCTCCTCCGAGCGAATACGCTCGTGATGCTATCGCTTGTGCTGACCACGCACGTTAGATTGCCGGCTCTTGGGTGTTAGCTTCACAAGCAACCCAGAAGGCTCTCCACGACAGCAAGCATGTCGACGTTGACTTCTCACCTGGTTCTCTAGTTCTTCTTTGGTGAGCAGTTCGTCGTGTTGGATTGTCAGAGAAGTAGCTATCTCCGTACAAGGGACCTTACCGTTTCATACTACGGGTAACGGAAGTTACCTATGAGGTCATACCAGTCTCCGGGACTAACCTGTCTGCAAACACCCACAGTGATGTAATCCACGTCAGTAGGTTCAAAGCATACCGCCCTCCTTCTGACGAACACGTATAAAATGCACCGAGTCAGTGCTTTTACAACCGGGGAGTAATGCTACATAGCTATCGCATGAAGAGTGAACCATTCCGTGATCAGAAGGCGACAAAGAGGACTGGTTTAGTCGCTCTGTCTGTAGCGCTCCGATTTTATCGGTGTATGTACACTGGCAATTAGTCACGTCCCGGTCCCATTCCGATGTACGTATCAATATGCATGTATATATATATATATATATATATATATATATATATATGAGACCTAACATAGAATGTACAAGGGAAGTTATTAGAACCAATGGTATGTCAACAAAAAGAAAGAAAAGTGGATGAAAAATAACCAGCCATGAGCTGAAGTCGAACCTACGACCTTAGAATAACGCGTTCGATGCTCTAGTTTATATATATAAGTATATATATGTAAATATATATATATATATATATATATATATATATATATATATATATATATATATATATATATATATAGTTATATATATATATAGTTATATATATATACATATATATATATATATATATATATATATCTTAAAAAGAGGTGTTGTACGTCGAGAAAGCTTCAGACGTAGCTTCGCGAAAGGTACTTTATGAGGCAGGTCTGGCTACTAGCGAGTGGCGTGTGCGAGCTACTACTGCAGCCACCGATCATCGTCGTCGTCTTCAACAACAGCAGAGCGGCCGTCAATCAGATTCATCGCAATTACTACCCGCGAAATAAGAAGCCATTCTGGCGACCTATGGACAAGTAAACAAGGGAGGGTTGTAGTAGCGCTTAATTCTCGACACTTGAACAATTTTTTAGCAATGGCGACGTTGGTCAGAAGATGGTTCGAGTGGCTCGATGAGGTAGTTCAACGGTGACGTTTTTTGCAGTATACGATATGGGCCATGATACTTGTGGACCAACTTGGTAGATAGGCCAGGTGTAGTAGAGGGGACATGCAGCTAGACGAGCGAACCTGGATCGTAGGAAGTAGTGTTTTTTGATGCGTCATGGTGGTGCTTTTGGCGTTCTTGGTCTTGTGAATAATCTTGCCAGTTGTCGGCATTCTTCCGCCTATGTAGCGGCTAGAGATAGAGTCATGGACTCTGGGGAGTCAGGTCTGTACGAAAGAATGATGTCCGTAGTGCAAGAAGGTTTGCTCCGTAAGGGAGGAAAAAACCCAGTAGTGCTTTGAATGGTGTTGCTATACGTGATAAACAGGAGCATTCGGTCCCAATTGGAGTGGTCTGACGAGATGTACAAAGACAGCATGTCACTGAGGGTGCGATTGAAGCGCTCTGTCATTCCATTGGTCTGGGGATTACAGGCGCTTGTAGTGCGGTGAAAGACGTGGCACTCACGCGACAATGCTGCAATGACGTCTTATAAGACAAAGCGATCACAATCTCTCAGTAATCCTCGAGGTGCTCCGTGACGTAATACGACGTTGTGACGAACGAAAGTCGCAACGTCTTGCTGTAGCCGAAGGAAGGGATGAAGTTTCGGCATACCACGTGCGGTGGTCGACGGCAACTATGATCCAGCGGTTACCATACGCATTGTTTAGAAGGGGATCATAAATACCGATGCTGACACGCTCGAACGGTCGGGAGGAGCATGGTGAAGGTAATAAGGTACCGCTGGCATGATTACGGGGAGTCTTTCGTCTGTGGCACGTCGAGCAAGCCCGAACGTACTGTGGAATAAAACGGTACATGCCAGGCCACTAATATCAGAGCCGTATGCGAGAATAAGTCTCCAAGAAACCTGCCTGGCCACACTGAGGGTCGTCATGAAACGTGGAACAAATTTCGGATCGCAGATCACGTGGAATCACGAGTAGCCACTGACATCCACCGGGGGCGTAGTTGCATTGGTACAGCACGTCCTCGCGAATGGTTAAGTGCTCGACTTGCCGGCGCAACATGCGAGTAGGAAGAGAAGCCGTCCGCCCAGCCAGGATGTCTAGAATCGAAGCAACCCAAGGGTCCTTGCGTTGCTCAGATGGCATGTCGGCAATGTTGACGGGAGTGGCATCAGAGATGAGACTTTCGAAGCAGGCAGGATCGGGGGGTAGGGGCGAACGGGAGAGGGCGTCTGCATCCGAATGTTTCCGGCCGGAGCGATAGACCACGCGAATGTCATATTCTTGAAGGCATAACGCCCATCGGGCGAGGCGACCTCTAGGATCCTTCAAACACGATAACCAGCAGAGGGCGTGGTGGTCAGTGACATGTCAAAAGGGCGCCCGTACATGTAAGGTCAAAATTCCTTTATCACCCAAATGATTACAAGGCATTCCTTTTTAGTGACGGAATAGTTGGTTTCGGCTTTGCTAAGAGTTCGGCTTGCGTATGCAACCACGTACTCTTGGAAGCCGTTTTTCTGTTGCGCAAGAATAGCGCCTTCCCCGACACTACTAGCGTCGCTGTGAATCTCTGTGAGTGCCGATGGGTCGTAGTACCGCAGAATAGGCGGCGACGTGAGAATAAGGCGCCGTTCATTGAAAGGATCGTCTCAAGTGGCAGACCAGGCTGAAAGGTCTCTAGAGCCGGCGAGGAGCTTGTTAAAAGGAGTGATGATCGTCGCGAAAATGTGGGCGAAGCACCAGAAATAGGAGCAAAGGCCTAAGAACTTTCGGAGCTGTTTCATGGTGGTTGGCTTGGGAAACGTTGAAACGGCGGTAAGTTTGCCAAGGTGAGGAAGAATGCCGTCCTTCGAAACCACGTGGCCAAGGATCGTAAGCTTTTGAGCGGCAAAATGGCACTTCTTAAGATTCAGTTGCAGCACCGAGGCGGAGAGACAAGCGAGGACTTCCTCGAGGCGGGTTAAATGCGTTGCGAAATAGTTGAAAAGAAGACACTGTAATCTACATAACAAAGGCAAAATTTCCATTTGAGGCCTCAATGGATAGCGTCCATCATTCGCTCGAAAGTAGCTGGTGCGTTGCAGAGGCCGAAGGGCATGACTGTGAATTCGTACAGTCTGTCGGACATGATGAAAGCTGTTTTTTCGCCATTGCCCTCTGCCGTGGGTACCATCATGGCAGAGACCTATCCTGCCAATATCCAGAGACAGATCTAAAGAAGAGAAAAATTCGGCTCCGTAGGAAGCCTAATGCATCGTCAATGCGTGGCAGCGGATAGACATCCTTGCGTGTGATTCGGCTGAGACGGCAGTAGTCCACGCAGAACCTGATGGGACCGTCCTTCTTTTCACCAGTAGAACTTGAGAGGCCCAGGGACTGCTTGACGGTTCGATTATGCCGCGTTTCAGCATATTGTCGACCAGTTCATTGATGACACGGCGTTCGGCAGTTGACACACGATATGAACGCTGTCGTAATGGTGTATTTTGACCGGTACCTATACGGTGAACAACAGATGACGCTCGACCTAAGGAAGGCTGATTGTGGTCAAAAGAGGCTTGAAAACGCTTGAGGAGCTTGATCAGCGGTTTCTACTGCTCAGACGTGAGGTGGCAATCAATGAACTTGCGGAATACATCCGTAGGGTCATTGGCGTCAGTGGCGGTTTTATAGGCACAAGTTGGTAGAATTGGCTCGTCTGAATACTTCGGGTCTTCGAAAATGCAATCTAAGGTGTTGAGGCTCCCCAGACACTCACCGTGTAGCAGGATGTATGGACAAGCAGAGACGTTGCACGCATAAACTACCGCCGAACCACTGGAAAAGTTCATGACGGCAAACGGGAGGACGATGATTCGGTGGTGCGCACTAGCTATAGTTGGCTGAAACAGGAGCGTCGAGTTAGTGGCAGCAAGAGAAAACACAGGTGCTAGGTTGGCGTACAAATGCGCGATGCGGACATCAGCTGTGGCAAACACTTTCGAGACAGTGGTGGTCAATATCAAGGCACGGATCGTCAATGTGAGTTCAGCACGAACACAGTCGAAGAAAGCCAGATGGGTAGAAAAGAAATCCCATCCCAGTATGACGTCGTCAGATGAACGTGGAAGAACAAAATTTGACGGCGTACCAAACATCTCAAATAAGAAAACGTCTCGAGCCTCCCCAGACACTCGCCACGTAGCAGGATGTATGGACAAGCAGAGACGTTGCATTCAGATCCATTACAATATATATATATATATATTTATGTATATATATATATATATATATATATATATATTAGTTATCTTTTCATCCACTTTTCTTTCTTATTATTTACATTACAATTGGCCTAATAACTTCCTCTACACCTTGCTTGGCATTATTGCCTCTTAGATCTCATTAATTTTGTGTAAAACACGAAAAACAAGCCCTTAAGTATACACTTGTTTCCCTTATTCATTAGCGAGGGTCCCGTACTGGCAGACTTGGTGCCTTTGAGCAATATGGGGGACTATTGGTCAGCTGCCAGTACGTAATAAGCTCACTGGCTACGTGATGCCAAACAGGCTCATAAAGAGTGTGCCACACTCGTCGCCAGGGCTACTAGTGGCACTGACTGACACTTCCACGTTTCCAAATAGACATACATGCCCAATAAAGTGGCTAAGGGGATAGCTGTCGTGGTAGCTCAGTGGTAGAGCATCGAACGCGTTATTCGAAGGTCACAGGTTCGGATCCTGCCCACAGCAAGTTATCTTTTCATCCACTTTTCTTTCTTCTCATTTACATTACAAATGGCCTAATAACTTCCCCTATACCTGCCTCGGAATATTGTCTGTTAGAAGCTTTAACAATTTTAATCCATCAATCTCCTTCTCGCTTGTCTACACAGTATCAAACATTAACATTCAGGACGTCACAATATTCATATGAGGTGATAAACTAACGACAAAGCTTTACATAAAGTCGATTGATAGACACGGCTCTCTTCATTTTGAAATTAGCCACGTGAGACACAACACGGCAAGCATTCCGTACAGCCAAGCGCTTTGTTTTAAAAGGTTGTGCTCTGCACAATCTGACTTCATGGATAATTTTCCCAAGCTCAGTGATGCGTTAAGAAGACAAAAGTACCCGCCACAGATATTTGACGATGCCATTACATGTGCTAATGAAGTGGACAGGAGCGTGCTCCTCCACTCCAACAAGCCTGCTCAACAGCGGCCATCTACAAACCTCATATTAACGCATACCGCATCAGCACCAAACGTTATAACCACATCCTACGAAGGCACCACAACATTCTTATGCAGAGCGACCGTCTCAAAAACATATTTTCGAAATCGCCACGTGTAGTCTATCGCCGGTCGAGAAACTTGCACAATATGCTGACTTCATCTGTACTAACTCATCCTGCCTATTCAGGTTGCCACCCTTGTGGTGAACCACGTTGCAAGGTTTGCGTAGACATGACCACCTCTATTTCAGCCCACAGTTCAGCGTCGAATTTGACAATAAAAATTTATGGTGATTACGATTGCGATACAAGTAACTGTGTGTACTTCCTTGAGTGCTCAGTCTGTAATCTTCAGTACTTAGGCCAGACAGCGACACCATTCAGACTACGGTTTAATAACCACAAGGCACATGTCAAAACTTTTCCTAACCTACCCCATTCTAAGCACCTGAATGCGACAGGACATTCACTCGATAACCTAACAGCAACCATATTAGAGTCTGGTTTTAAATCTCACCATGAACGGGCAGCACGCGAATCATTTATCATCTACAAATTTAAAGCACTGTCATTTAGCATTAACGAAAGCGCAGAAAAGCTCACGATCCTAGGCGCACGTTCAGCAACGGAATCACTAGGTCACGGACAAGGCTAAATTTCCTATCACATGTCGGCCGCTTTCATCAGTTTTCAGCCTGTTACATACTATTCTGTTATATTTCATTCTCATAAATGCCATGTATCTCACTTTTACCTATGTTTTTTTTTCAAATCACCATTGCCACATAATTCACCTATATTTTCTTTATATTGCTGTTGTCGTTGCTTTACCCTGTTTTTGTTAATTATTTCAGCGCACTGTTGCTGGTTGTTTACCTATGTTTTTTGTTAGTTCATTGAGTTCTTTTAACGCAATATTGTTAAATGCATTCGCGGTACATAATCACCCTTGTTATGTTGATCCTTTCCATGACTGTGAAAAACTCTCTTTTTTGCTGCGCAGACTTCACCGTATGTTATCATTTCGTGATATAGTCCTGTCATTATCACATCGTGCTGTTTTGCATGTTCATTTGTGTGCCACTGTCATGTATGTTACATTTGATAATTAATAGACACGTGTTGGGGACCCCCAATGTATATAAGCCCCCGCAGGGGCGCCTGCGCAAGTAGGCGTTTGGTGTGTAGCGACACCACGGACCCGAGCTAACGGGGGAGTTTTGACTCCCTCCCACGCCGAGCCGTGCGTGGCTTTGTCGTGTCCGGGGAAAAGGGGATCCTGGGGGTTGAGCCGACGCCGGGTGATTGGACCTTAAAGGCCCGCCGGCAGAGGCAACACACCCCTTTGGCCCTGGCTTCACGTAGACGGCACCTCTGGGCTGACCCACCCAGGGGAAATCGGCAGTCGCCTTTTCCTATCTCTCTCTTCCTATATCTTCGTCTTTTGTTCTCCCTTTACATCTTTCCTGTCTTCTGCTCACTTCATTTTACTTCCAATTTTTCCTGGCGGCAAGGGTTAACCTTGTGTGGCTATCCAAACTAGGGTAAACCATATTGGGTTATAGTAACTGCGTACTGCTGGCGTTGCGCAGACATGCCCCCATGCTCTGCCACGTCCCCTTGTTGGACTCTGTGGTGGGTGGTAGGCGCTGTTACCGAAAAATTCACATTTTCCCATGGGATCCTTGACCCCCTCTCTAACTGATCGTGCCTCGAAAAGGGTACGAACCGACGCAACTTTACTACTTTGGCCTGAAACAGAGAAACTTTCCCAAAATACCATGTCCTTCACTGCGAACAATCATCTACAAAAGCTAGAGCAATCTCACCCTTCCTTGTAGCCAAGTGCTTGAGAGAGAACATTGGAACCGGTTATAAGGCCACGAAGATGGCAAGCGGTGATGTGCTTCACGAACTAAAAGACAAAGAACAGTACAATAAACTCTCGCACCTTGTAGCCTTTGGTAACATCCCCGTCTCGGTGAGCGCACATCGTACCATGAATACAGTGAAGGGCGTGGTATCGGACGAAGACTTGATGACACTGAGTGAAGAAGAGCTTCTTAATGGATGGAAGGACCAAGGTGTGATACATGTCCAGCGCATCAAAATCAGACGTAACAACAATGAAATAGCAACAAAGCACTTGATACTCACCTTCAATTCAACCACTTTACCTGAAAGTCTCGAAACTGGCTATGTAAAACTCCATGTCCGACCTTTCATTCCAAACCCGAGGCGTTGTTTCAAAGCCAGCAATTTGGTCATGCATCCCAGAGCTGCCGAGGACAGCTGATGTGTGCTAAGTGTGGCACAACCGGCCACAGCGCTGATGAATGTAGTCATGACGAGGTCCTCTGTGCTAACTGCGAAGGTAGTCACCCCCGCATACTCCAGAGCGTGCCCAGCCTGGAAAAGAGAAAAAGAAATAATAACTATAAAAGTTAAGGAAAATATCACATTCAGGGAAGCAAGACAACGGGTCTCGTTATCATTAGCACTAAAAACACCTTTTGCCGAAGTGGTGCAACGAGGGGCGGCACCACAAAGGCCCTTGGCAGTTGCCCGGACCGCGCCTAGCGTGCCGAGGCCAATGCCACAAGCCCCTGTGGCGGGAGCAGCCAGCGCTGCCTGGCCCATAATCAGCCTGTCCACACCAGTAACCTCCACAAGCTCTGGCAGCAGCCAGGGCAATCACGAGGCCAAGGGGGCTTCATCAACCCCCAGCTCGGTGGGAACAAAGACTTCGTCGATCGAGGAGAAGTCTAAGCGACGCACAGATCGCTCTGTAGAGCGGGCGTCCAGTGCCTCGCAAGAGGCTATGGACACTAGTCCAAGCCAAACGGCGCAGGAAGCGCTGAAGGAGCGGCGAGCTTCGCTCGACCGCCCCAAAAAAACAGAACGCCAATTACAGGGCCTGACAAAGGCCCTGTAAAATGAGCTAATTTCCGTCTTCTCTGCACACAGAACTTTTCCCTTCTTTTTTCCACTATGGACAACATCATACAATGGAACGTAATGGGAATACTTAGAAAATTAGATGACGTCCAAGAACTTCTGAGTAAGTTCAACGTGAAAGTGCTATGTGTGCAAGAAACGCACCTAACTCCTAAGCACAAGGACTTCCTACGACACTATATTATTTTCCGAAAAGACCGGGATGATTCTGTCGTACCATCTGGCGGTGTAGCCATTATAGCTGATCGTAGTATAGCATGCCAACATTTGAAGCTCCAAACGGCCCTTGAGGCAGTGGCCATTCGAGCTGTACTTTTTAACAAACTCATTACCATATGTTCTGTGTACATACCACCGCATCAACAGCTACGCAGACATGACCTAGAATCATTAATAGACGAACTCCCAGAGCCGTTTCTGGTTCTAGGTGATTTTAATGCACACAATGTCCTGTGGGGCGATGCTCACTGTGATGCGCGAGGACGTCTCATTGAGCAGCTCCTTTTCTCTTCTAGTTTATGTCTTTTAAATATAAAGGAGCCTACATATTTTAGCCTTGCAAACAACACGTACTTCTCCATAGATCTTAGCATTTCATCGCCATCCCTTTTACCTGTTTTTAAGTGGAACGTTCTTAAAAACCCTTATGGGAGTGAGTGATCACTTCCCAATCATCCTGAGTGCGCCGAACAAAGATCAGCTACCCCGCAGGTTCATCGATGGAAAATTGACTCAGCTGACTGGGAAGGGTTTAAAACTCTTACATACATGACATGTACTGAACTGTCTGCCCTGACCATAGATGACGCTGTCACGTATTTTACAGCTTTTATACTTCATGCCGCATCTAAATGTATTGCCAAAACGAGCGGCATGTCTTCTAAACGGCGAGTTCCATGGTGGAACGACGCATGCAGGAAAGCACGGACCACTCAGAACAAAACATGGGCGTTGCTTCGCGATTCCCCTACAGCAGAAAACCTGGAGAATTTCAAGCGGGTCAAATTGCAGGCAAGGAGAACGCGTCGACAAGCTAGACGAGAGAGCTGGACAAATTTTATATCGAATATAAACTCGTACACAGACGAGGGAAAAGTGTGGAATAAGGTAAAGAAAATTAAGGGCCAACAAACGTATTCCCTTCCACTAGTAGATAGCCTCGGGGAAAGCTTGGAGGATCAAGCCAACTTTCTTGGCACACATTTCGAACACATATTGAGCTCCTCAAACTACTCTGAATCCTTCCAGAATTACAAGGCAGAATAGAAAAACAAAAGTTCGAAATAAAATCCCCAAAAAATGAGGCATATAATGCACCATTCTGCTTAGCAGAACTGCGAACAGCACTCAGCTGCTGTAATACATCTACCCCAGGTTCTGACAACATAATGTACGCGATGCTGAAGGAACTACCCTCCAAAACTAAAGAAACGCTCCTCTCTCTTCATAATCGCATATGGTTTTCAGGTGTGATCCCCTCCTCCTGGAAGGAGGCTGTTATAATTCCAATCTTGAAGCAGGGAAAGGATCCCTCTACTGTATCAAGTTACAGACCTATAGCGTTAACAAGCTGCCTCTGCAAACTATTTGAAAAAATGAATAATTGCCGCTTACTCCACTACTTAGAAACAAACAATTTGCTCGACCCATATCAGTGCGGGTTTCGAGAAAGTAGATCCACCGCAGACCACCTTGTTCGTATAGAGGCACAGATCAGAGACGCCTTCGTCCATAAACAATATTTTCTCTCTGTGTTCCTCGATATCGAAAAGGCTTATGATACAACATGGCGTTTTGGAATTCCAAGAGACCTGTCCCACCTTGGTGTGCGCGGAAGAATGTTTCACATAATTGAAAGTTACCTGTCAAACCGAACATTCCGTGTCCGTGTGGGCAGTGTTCTCTCCCGAAAATTTGTCCAGGAAACAGGCGTGCCACAAGGTGGTGTACGTAGTTGCACACTTTTTATTATCAAAATGAATTCCTTGCACTTGTCCATCCCCCACAATATGTTTTATTGTACATATGTCGACGACGTTCAGCTTGGCTTCAAGTCATGCAACTTGGCCATGTGTGAGCGGCAGGTTCAGCTGTGTTTAAATAAGGTCTCCAAATGGGCAGATGAAAATGGATTTCGACTTAACCCACAAAAAAGCACGTGTGTTTTGTTCTCTCGAAAGAGAGGCATGCACTCGGAACCTGACATTTGACTGAACAGGCAACGTCTGTCCGTCAAAGCCGAGCATAAATTCTTAGGCTTAATCTTGGACAACAAGTTGACCTTCGTACCCCACATCAAATATTTAAAAACAAAATGTTTAAAAGCCATGAATGTTATAAAAGTGTTGTCACGTACTACGTGGGGTAGTGATAGACAATGCCTCATGAACCTCTATAGAAGCCTCATTCGCACCCGCTTAGATTATGGGGCTGTTGTCTATCAGTCTGCTACTCAAAGTGCCTTGAAGATGCTGGACCCCGTGCACCATTTAGGCATCCGCCTTTCTACGGATGGTTTTCGCACCAGCCCCGTAGAAAGCCTTTATGTTGAGTCAAATGAGTGGTCGCTTCATCTGCAGGGAATTTGCATGTCCTTTGTTTATTTCCTTAAGGTGAAAGCAGACAACAAGCACCCCTCATACTCTACAAGTAATGATTTGTCGAGCTCAACTCTGTTTCAAAACAGGCCTTCGATGAGGCAGCCCTTCTCAGTATGCCTGAAGGGTCTAGCTGAAGAAACTGGAGTGTCACTTGAACACAGTTTGATGGCTCCTGTAGCATACCCGCCACCGTGGCAGTGGCAGATTATAGAGTGCAATGTGTCGTTCCTAGAAGTTACAAAACATGCGCCTATTGCCCATATCCGAACATACTTCCTAGAACTTCAACACAAATACACACGTCCTGAGTTTTTTACAGATGTCTTTAAGTCAAACTCCTCTGTGTCCTACGCTGCTGTTGGCCCTTCCTTTTCGGATGCTGGTCCTCTACATCCAGACACAAGTATCTTCACAGCGGAAGCCTACGCGATAATTGTGGCAGCTAACATATCAAACAATTTCAAATACAAAAAGCAGTAATTTATACAGACTCCCTCAGTGTGGTAACGGCTCTGCACAGTCTTAAAAAACAAAAAAACTCTGTTCTCGTCTCACTTTACTCCATTTTATGCACACTCTACACACTCAACTAACACGTTGTAGTGTGCTGGGTGCCAGGGCACCGTGAGATTCAAGGCAACGTGATGGCGGATCAGCTTGCTGCATCCATCCACGAAAGCACCGCCACTACACCCACATCAATCCCGGCCCTTGATCTTAAGCCGTCTCTCAAACGAAAGCTCAGGGACTACTGGCAGAGCAAGTGGGATACACACATACAAAACAAACTACACGTTATCAAGCCACACCTTGGCCAATGGCTACCAGTATCAAAATCACGTCATACCCAGGTAACATTAACAAGGCTGAGGATAGGACACACATACACGACACACTCATATCTTTATCAGGTGGCGATCCACCATTGTGTGACAGATATGGTGAAGCACTAACAGTTCTTCATTATTTATTTCAGTGAAAACAATTGGACACTATAAGAAAACAACATTTTCCATTACCCTACCGACAACATATACCTTTACACCCTGCAATGTTCGTCGGTAGGGACCCGCTTTTTAGTCAAAAATCGTTGTTAGCGTTTTTAAAAGAAATTCATAGTTTTCATATTATATACCCGGTCATTCCGTAGCACGACCTCTCTAGAGAGGTTTTCGCTGCGGTGGCTACACAAGAAAGCAGTTGCCTCACGGCCCTTGAACGCAAGGGTATGAACGAGTGAGGCACTTGTGCTAAAGCCATACATATCCACCATCGTCTTTTATTATCACCAACTTTTGTCATCTGTTCACACCACACACACCTTTGATGGCATGGTCATGATTTTATTACTTGTATGTTCTTACCCGCCTTACCGCGAGGAATTTTATGGCCCTTATACAGCCGCTAATCACAATCATTGTTCACAATCCATGTCCCATGAACTGGCGCTCTTTGGCCATCAAATGGCCCTTGCGCCAAAAAACACCATATATCATCATCATCATCATCATCATCATCATCATCATCATCATCATCAATGTATATAAGCAGCACGTTGACGTTTGCAATTCATTCCCTAACGAAGGCCGGACCCCGACCGAAACGTGGGAGTAATAAATGTTTTCGTACGTTTGTCCACTCAAGCCGATTTCTTTATATATATATATATATATATATATATATATATATATATATATATATATATATATATATATATATTAAAATGAGGCGTTTTAGAGTGGCACTCTTTTATAAAACAGGAGAGTGGTCACGACACGTCAAGTGGTAATGGCGGAACCAGTCTGAGCACCCAGCCAACCAAACGTCGTCTGAGTCATACCCCCTGCCTTTCTGGGTAGCACTCATCTTGTTCACTACAATTTCCTCCCCTTCGGAAAAGAGCCATCCTGGCGACTCATGGGCAGGTGACAATAGAGGGATCATAATATGGTTTTAGGCAGTCTATGTGGACGGTCTCACGTCCACGGCGTCGTTGATCATGGGGCTGCTCTAGCGGCTCGACGATGTAATTGACGGGTGAAGTTTGCTTAACAACACGGTAAGGGCCGTCATACTTGTACGTCAGTTTCTTTGAGAGACCAGGGCTGGTTGAAGGGATGCGAAGCCAGACAAGGTCATCTGATGCATAAGAAGCCGGAGGCGTCGGGCTATTGCGGTGGTGTTTCTGTCGTTGCTGTTCAGCACTTGTGAAGGAGCGGGCAAGCTGACGACACTCTTCCGCGTATTTAGCAGCTTGTGACATCGTCGTCGACTCAGCAACATTCGTGTGGTAAGGAAGTGTGGTGTCTAGCGTGCAAGAGGACTCGCGACCATAAAGGAGGAAGTATGGAGAGAAACCAGTGGTTGTCTTGACTGCAGTATTATGCGCGTATGTTACAAAAGGGAGAATACTGTCCCAGTCGGTGTGATCGGTTGCGACGTACATTGACAGCATATCTCTCAATGTACGGTTGAATCGTTCTGTAATGCCATTAGTTTGAGGATGATACGCGGTGGTGGTGCGATGAATGACTTTGCATTCCTTGAGAAGCGATTCGACGGCGTCCGACAAAAAAACTCGCCCTCGGTCACTTAGGCGTTCACGTGGTGCACCGTGACGTAAAACGATCTGATGCAGTATGAAACGACCGACGTCACTGGCTGACGCAGAAGAGAGTGGTGAAGGTTCTGCGAAGCGCGTAAGGTGATCGATAGCGAGGATTACCCAGCGATTTCCAGCCGGTGTAATCGAAAGAGGTCCATACAGATCGATACCAACACGGTCAAACGTTCGGGCAGGACAAGGTAAGGGTTGTAGTGGAGCTGAACTTGAAGTAGGGTTCTTCCGGCGTTGGCAAACGAGACAGGAACGTACGTAGCGACGAACGAACCTATACATTCCACGCCAGTAGTAGCGATGGGACAGGCGGGTGTAGGTTTTTAACACTCCAGCATGGGCGCATTGTTGGTCGGCGTGAAAGAAGGCGCATATGTCTGAGTGGAGACGACTGGGAATGACAAGGAGCCATTGGCGTCCTTCGTAGAGGTAATTTCCTTCTGTATAACGAACCCTCCCTCATAACGAAGTGCTGTATTTGACGGCGCATACCTCTAGGGATATTTTGCGAGGGAGCTTGACTCAACAAGTTGATAGGTGAAGCAATCCAAGGATATTTTCGTTACTCCTGTAGCATGTCGCTGACACTAAGTGCAGATACGTCGGGGGCAGGCGAAGACGGCGACTTGTCACTACGTCGTAGAGGTGATCGGGACAAAGCGTCTCCGTCGGAATGTTTTCGACCTGATCGGTACACGACGTGAATGTCCTACTCTTGTAGCCGATGCGCCCAACGGGCGAGCCGGCTGGTGGGATCTTTTAACGAGGAGAGCCAACATAATGCGTGATGATCTGTAACCACGCTGAATGGGCGCCCGTAAAGATAGGGTCGAAACTTGCCTATGGACCATATGATGACTAGACACTTTTTTTCGGTGACTGAATAGTTGGCTTCTGCTTTTGTGAGTGCACGGCTGGCGTAAAAGACGACGTACTCATGAAATGCAGATTTGCGCTTGGTGAGCACAGCACCGAGGCCAACTCCGCTAGCATCCGTGTGTATTTCTGTCGGGGCAAGAGGATCAAAATGTCGCAGTATCGGAGGTGACGTAAGAAGGTGGCTGAGTGTGGCGAATGCATCATCACAAGCTGACGACCAATTAGAAAGGTCGTTGTTGCCGCCAAGAAGATCAGTCAAGGGCGATATGATGGAGGCGAAGCTGCGAATAAAACGACGAAAATACGAACATAAACTGAGGAAGCTGCGAAGTTCTTTTAAGGTTTTTGGTTTAGGAAATTAGACAACGGCACAGAGTTTCGTCGGATCCGGAAGAATGCCATCTCTAGACACAACATGGCGCGAAATTAAGAGTTTTCGAATGCCGAAGCAGCACTTCTTCAAGTTGAGCTGTAGACCGGCGGAAGTGAAGCAAGTAAGCACTATCTCGAGCCGCTGAAGATGCGTAGAAAAGTCGCTTGAAAGTATCACGACATCGGCTAAATAACACAGACATGTCTGCCATCTCAAGCCACAGAGGATGTTGTCGATCATGCGCTCGAAAGTGGCAGGCACATTGCAGAGCCCGAATGGCACGACGTTAAAATCGTACAAGCCATCAGGGGTAACAAAAGCCGTCTTGGGGCGATCAGCCTCAGCCATGGGAACTTGCCAATAACCTGAACGCAGATCTAGTGACGAGAAGAACTCCGCGCCTTGTAAGCAGTCAAGGGCATCGTCTATGCGGGGTAGCAGGTAAACATCTTTGCGTGTGATCTTATTCAACCGGCGATAGTCGACGCAGAATCTTATTGAGCTATCCTTTTTCTTGACTAGAACAACTGGGGATGCCCACGGGCTGTTAGAAGGCTCAATAACACCTCGCTTCAACATGTCGTCAACTTGTTCCGCGATTATGCGATGCTCAGATGCCGATACCCGATACGGACGCTGACGTAAAGGAGCGTGAAGGCCAGTGTCGATTTCGTGAGATAATTCGGAAGCACGGCCCAAAGTCAGTTGCTAGTGGTCGAAGCTGGCGTGGAAGCACTCGAGGAAGGCGATGATGTCGGTGCGCTGCTGGGCCATAAGGTTGGTGTCGATGCAGCGCGAAATTGCGTCGGTGAACGATGGGGAAGAGGATGACGCGCAGCAATCAACAGCGTCAATAGGTAGCGTAGTCGAGTGGTCAGGAACTACACGCGCACTCGAGGGATCAATGTCATCAGAAAAGCCCAAGCACTCTCCGTACAGTAACTTGGAAGGCGATGGAAACGGATTTGAAACATAATTTGCAATTGATGCATCGTGAACATTCAGAACGTCGAAAGGAATCAGGAAGCACTTGCGGGGAAGAGCGGTTTCATAAGGCGTAAAAAGAACAGTTGAGCCACTAGAGACGTCGCAGGAAAGCGGAACTAGGGCGGATGAGAACGGGGGTTACGAAGTGTCTGCGGCAACGAAAACTTTTACAGGTGAAAGTGACGAGCCGAGTGAAGCAGCGTCGCATAACGGCGCTAACTCCACTTCGGCGCGAGCACAGTCGATGACGGAATGATGAGTGCAGAGAAAGTCCCAGCCTAATATAATGTCACGGGAACACTGCGGGAGCACTACAAACTCGACGACATAAATATCATCAGCAATAGCGACACGTGCTGTGCATGAAGCAAAAGAGCGAATTCGTTGCTCGCTCGCAGTGCTCAAGATGAAGTCGTGAAGAGGCATTGTGACTTTTTTGGTCAATGGCAAAGTTTTTCAGTCATTACAGACACGGCGGCGCCAAAATCGACCAATGCGAAAACAGGTATTCCTTAAACGGAGACAGCAACGACGTTGGACGGCGAAAAACAAAGTCTTGTGGAGTTCGAAAGAACCGTAGTTTTTGCCCCTGAAACTGCCGCTTCTAGTTTTGCTCAGGGACAGGGCGAGGTCGACGTAGCATAGGGGAAAGGGAACGGCATTAAGGTGAAGGCGACCGGTGCCTGTTGAAGTTCCGGCGAGGTGAAAATGCGTCCATGGTTGCAGTCTCGCCAGATACAGCAGGCTCTGTCGTTGTGGGAAGTCATAATTGTTGGGACTGACGTCGTCGAGCAGGAAAAACTCACGCCGTCGACAAAATCGTGCCACGTGCCCCGCAATTCCACAGGCGAAGCATATGGGGCGGTTGTCTTGAGTGCGCCAAGGGTTCTGAAAGCGTGGAGGTGGTGGTCAAGAGAAAGGACGGGCAGCCTGGTACATAGGCTCAGTCGGTACGACAACGGGAGGCGTGAACGTAGGCGTTCGTGACAGTTCGCGACAGGTGGACGTCGGGTTCCGTTCAGTGCTTCGGCATAGGTCAATAGCAGCAGGAGCTCACGCACCACAGGTGGTGCATGAGCTGCTGGTAGCGCCTCGGACACTTGCTCCTGGACTACTCGCTGTATTGATGGCGCTAAAGTAGATGGGGCACCTTCGGAGGTATAAGGCACGAGGGACAACTGGCATGCGACCTCCTCTCGTACAAATTGCTTGATCTCGAGAAGCAAAGCGTTGTGGTCTATAATAGTGCCAGGCGACGTTAAAACGGAGATTGTTGCACATGGCGCGTTGGCACGACGAGTGGTGTCACGCTGTTTCCAGAGCTCATCATATCTCTGACAAAGTTGGACCACTTCCACTACCGTTTGCGGGCTTTTGGCGGCAAGCATGTGAAATGCGTCGTCAGTGACGCCTTTCAAGATGTGTTTGATCTTCTCGGCTTCTGTCGTGACCGAGTTGACACGCCGGCAAAGGTCGACCACATTTTCGATATAAATGGTGTAATTCTCACCATTCTGCTGAGCCCTAGTACGCAAGCGCTGTTCGGCCCGTAGTTTGCGAAGCGCTGGACGGCCAAACAAGTCCGCGAACGCCGACCAGGTGAGAAGGTCTCTCTTGTGATTACGGTACCACAGACTGGCTACGTCAAACAAATAAAATTGGACGACAGTAAGCTTGTGCGCATCGTCCAACTTGTTGTGCTTGCTCACCCGGTCGTATTCGTTGAGCCAGTCTTCCACGTCTTTGTCATCGGTTCCACGGAATGTAGGCGGATCGCGTTGTCGAAAGGAGCCAAGACAGACAGAAGCTGCAGTAGTTGGAGCCGAGGCGGCTGCCGGCTGATCGTCGTCCGTGGACATTGCAGCAACTAGAGGCAACGTACAGTTTCGCTATTCCAGGTTTACGCGTTACACAGCACCTCCACCAATTAAAATGAGGCGTTTTAGAGTGGCACTCTTTTATAAAACAGGAGAGCGGTCACGACACGTCAAGTGGTAATGGCGGAACCAGTCTGAGCACCCAGTCAACCAAACGTCGTCTTCTTCACCGACTGAGTCATACCCCCTGCCTTTCTGAGTAGCACTCATCTTCTTCACTACAATATATATATATATATATATATATATATATATATATATATATATATATATATATATATATATATATATATATATATGAGATATAACAGATAATGATGCCAAGGAATGTATAGGGGAAGTTATTAGCACCATTGTAATGTAAATAAGAAGAAAGAAAGTGGACGAAAAATAAACTTGCCGTGAGCAGGAATCGAACTTACGACCTTCGAATAACGCGTTTGATGCTCTAACCAATGAGATATCACGGCGGCTATCCTCCCAGTGACTTTATTGGGTTTATATGTGAACGCAAACGTGAAAGTGTAAGTCAGCGCCATTAGTCCCTTGTATAGGAGGGAATAATGGCGCTGCCCGCTCGTAATAAGTTCACGTGCTACGTGACGCCACACATGCAGGGGAGTGAAACTTCCTATACCCTCCATGGAACGCGATATTCGCTCGCAGCGCCGGACGAACGCCTGGTGTTTGGGGGCGGTACGAAAACATGGCGGTGCATTGCAGACATGCACTGGGGGACGCCATCTTGATGAGGACTGAGGATCCGAGTGGTGAGGGGGGGGATTTAGCGCCAAATTTAATTGGGATGCACCAGCAAGTCAAAATGAGCGAGCGGAAGGTATTCAGATGGCGAGCACGCGACCTTCTTCCTGTTGCGCAACCCGCCACATGATGAAAACGGCCATCATTGCGTTCTGATTGATGGTCTGCCCATCCACCTATTTGTGCACTACTTATTCTAAGTAAGACGTTGTTTTTGTTTACGTGTACACATAAATTAGACAAGAATAAAGAGCAGAGTTTCTTTGAATGTTTTATTGCCTAAACGTACGGTTTATGCAGTACAAATACAACTTGAATATTTTACGTTTTTGGTCGCATACAAAAGTGGACCGCACATGCCAGCATGCTAATAACCTAGTATCAATCCAGTACTCATTGCCGCACATACGTATATACAAAGACAAAAGAAAAACAGTAATAACTATACACAAGTTCACAGCACGTATCCCGATGTAAAATCATCCCATGAGTGGGACAAGATAACACGGCACACCGCACACTTAGGATGCAAGAGGAAATGATACAAAAACCATAAGGTACCGGAGTTAGACATTGCTACATTTTCTATTCAGCATCAAGGTCTCTTTATAAAAGCTCTAAGCAAAAATTTACAAAATACTGAAGCCACTATAGAGTGTTCTCATAAAATAACATGAAGGGTTTATGCTTTCTTCAGCGTAACATACCTATATTGCTTAATGAAAAAAAACAAAAACAAAATACAAGCAGATAAACAGTACACACATATGTCCGCTTCAGAGGCAGAAAATGGTGACCTCAGCTATAGAAGTAGCGGTGACTCAAAAATATGGAAGTAGCAGCCTACTTTTGCGCATATGTGTGTCTTTTTGTCGTCTGTGTTTTCTGAGCGCTCAGTTTTTCAAGACCTCAAATAAGCAAACAGAATCCTAAAAGTTACAAAAACTTCCGCATTTTTCGTGCCGCAGCAGATTTCCTGGTGCGTTGTTTAGCCAAGGAGATGTTCACGAAGCGAGTATGCCACAACAGGCGAATCCTTGCAAAGAGGTGCACAAAGGCTTTCTTGCATTCTTCAGAGCAGAATTTTTGCCTTCCCATACAACTGTGCAAAATGCCTGCCAAAACTCCACTAACATTAGGCAGGTGCGCCACAACACCGATATATTCCAAAAAGCAAGCTTCCATGGCTTTAATATCCTGAAAGCAATCGTCAGAAGGCATTTTTACATTGCCAAATAAATCTGAGGATATGTTGCTTGCCTTAAACATAGCAAAATACTGGTGTGATGCACAAAGCTGGCGGTCGGCATTCTTCAAAAGGGTGTTGCACACACAGTGTGGAGGCCTGTGCAACAAAAGTTGCCGCACGAGATATCCCCCAACATAGTAGAGAACGTTATCCTCTACTATATCATGGCTAACGGGCTGTTCCTCATCAGGAAGCTTATCGACTGTTGGTGGTGCATCACAAGTTGTAGGAAGCAAATGAGGTGGCTCTGACACTTGTGCCAACACAGTGCTGCGATCCTGTTCACAGTTTCCTTCTGAAAAAAGGGCAACCAGTTTGCCCACAGAAATGTGTTTCAGACCTGACGTGAACTGAAGCACATTTGGGTTGTCATTGCAGCCATGCTTTAACCTGAGAAGCCCGAAAAGGTTCTCCAGGGGGTCCTGCTGTAGCCAGCGAGTCAAGAGAACACGAAAATCAAAAGTCTTGGAAGAGGTCGTCCGAGAAAAGAAGGATAGCCTTTAAGGTGACCTTCCATGCCTCAACTGTGTGTGCTTGCCGAGGCCCGTCAAACTTCCACCTTTCAACGCACGACAGGCATCTCCCAGCAAAAAGGCTAGGTGTTCGGACCCTTCCGAAATTGCATAACGTAACTTGTCACTGGCTTTTTTTGCAGAAGAGCTATTCAGACAGTCGAATAACTTATCTATCTTCTCGAGAAAATCAGCTGTTGGTTTGGCGGATGCCGGCAACACGCCAAGAGCAATGAATACATCAATGGCCACTGAGACCGATTCGCTCGTCACCTGGCTGGCATATTTAACTTTCATGTTATTGAAAGGCTTCCGGTAAATGTGGTTGTCGGTTAGTTTCTTCGCCAATTTGAGTTTGAGATGATGCGAGCTTTCGTATAGTTGCGTAATGAAAGACCAATCCACAATTTCTTGCCTGATATGGAGCTTGTAAGGTGCGCGGAGATTATTCCTTGTGCCTTTAAGTGTGGTGTGTCATATAGGAAATAAATCTAGCGGCCTTCAAGCACAAAAAATGGCTCTTCAGGCGTCACACCTAGCTTACTTGCCAAAGTGATGTTGCTTCCCCCCTGGTCGCAGATGAGCGCCTTCACAAACAACCGGGCTCCCTGCAGCAGCTTGATTAATGTTATGATCAGATGATGAAGAGTATCTGCGGGCGTTTTGGGTCCTTGATACTGTGTAAGCAACAGGCTGAATCCACGTTTTTTAAATGCCTGCCACAAGTATCAGGAGCGCTGAATTCGCTACGGCTGGTGTTCTTTGCCTACCGTCATCGGAGAATCCCATCACAATGTCATGCTTTGCATCATACTGCGGATGTTCCTTTTAGGACATTTCGTCAATAATAATAATGTGCACGCACGATCTCTTAAATGCCAATTTCGGGTAGCTACTTCGAGGGCTTCAATAGCGGTTGGCATAACTCCGGGAGTCATCGAAATATTTGATAACCACTGCTTAAGCGACCTAACAGTTGGCATGTCAAGCAGTCTTGACAGATGTCTGTACGCTTTCGGACCATGAAAGCATAAGTTTAAAGCGAATTGGCGGTGCTCGGGCGACCATCTCCGTCCTCTACGTTTCACGCCATTAATTTTAACTGGAGTTTCAAGCAATCTAAAGAATGTCTTGCGGGCGTAGGGCCTGATAGCATTCAACGCCTCGGACTGGGAAAGGTTTTTAACCTTTATCTTGCCAATTCTTCACAGTGCCTTCCGAAGTCTTGAATTTATCTTTTCCAGGTTCTTCATTTTTCTGGCTGTCCGGGGCGAGCACCTAGAAGGCTTGTGTTGTCGACCCGCTGGATTGGAACCTGAAAGATTTAGAAAAAAGCTCATTTATACTGTGTTTTTGTGAAAGCTGACAATGATCTTTAAACCTAGTAAAAGTTCTAGTGGCTTTTAGAATTGAAGTGATTACTTCCATGAGTAATCAGTTGGTCATATTTAGTTCTCGATCCTTCACTTATTCAAACTTGGGGCATTGGAAACAGGCCTCTGATAACCACACTGCTGGGCATTGAGCCTACTAATGGCATTGTATAGGCATCGTGGGCAACATGAAGCGTCAACTAATTTTTCCTCATCATTAGCATACTCCTTGTTAACAAACATTATTTGTTATACGTTTAAATGGTATGTTCAGGAAAAAACAACGAATTCACAGTCTTCTTTGAAAAACACTAATCCATCTTATATTAATAGTAATAATATCTGGGGTTTAACGTTCCAAAACCACGATATGATTATGAGGGACGCCGTAGTGGAGGGCTCCGGAAATTTCGACCACCTGGGGTTCTTTAACGTGCACCTAAATCTAAGCACACGGGCCTCAAACATTTTCGCCTCCATCGAAAATGCAGCCGCTGCGGCCGGGATTCGATCCCGCGACCTGCGGGTCAGCAGTCGAGCGCCATAACTACTAGACCACCGCGGCGGGGCACTAATCCCTCTTAGGAGGCAACAAACAAGCAAGAAAGGGATCGGGCAAGCACTCGTCTCGTCCTGCCTTTCGGTATACATCGCTCTGGTTCTCGCGTTCCCTAGCAATGAACTAGCTCGCCCAGCTGACACCCTAGTGCACTTTAGGATCTGTTAAATGGTACGTGAAATCAAAACGATAGCTCCAGGGCATTATTTATCTGGAATAGTTTTAAGGAGCTTAGAGAGCAATACAATTTGCGTACATGAGGGCTCAGTCTGTTGAACTTCTTCATCGGCGCTGTGAGCGGGCATTGCAGTGGTATTCGCGGGCCGAGGAGAGCCTGTGAAGAGAAATTGGTGGAGCACAGATTTCAGCGTGACATACATACAGCTGGTATTAGGCGTCACAATAAATATTTGCAATTACAATCACTCAGGGCGTTTCCAAACTATTAATTGGTCTCCTCGCGTATTATGTCTCAGTACGAGTAATGAAAAAAGTGTAAACGCACACAAAGAGAACGCTACGTGTCACTCACAAAATATATGGGTGCCCCAACTATCCTAAACCAATATTTTAAAAATCTTAAATTTTAAAAGAACAGGTTAACATCGTGGTGCCCGTGATGACATAGCGCGTAACCGAATTCTTGCCAATTACACTTATTTGGCCCATTGAAAATAAAAGTAATTTCGTAATAATAAAGCTAATAAAAATAAAGTACCTTTTGGATTCTTAATTTTAAAAGTGACTTTGAACTAGGGTGTCGTAGAATATATATATATATATATATATATATATATATATATATATATATATTTCTAAAAGGCCAGTTCTGTTGCTCCCACTGTGAGAGCTATCGCGCAATTGTTTTAACAGCGACACCAAGTTGGCCGCTACTCACTCGCCATGTGCGAAATAGCTGATAACGCGCCACATGGAGTACTCTCTCAAGTTATGAGGTCATTTTCGCCTTTTTCTGTAAAACGCTACGCCACGGGTAAAATAGCAGAGACAACTGAATCAGAATCGAGGAGGTTACATGTAGAGCGTTCTGAGTGAGACGTTTGCTCTAAATTTAACGATTGTGAAGCCGGCAAATTTTTTACTTAGCTAGTAATATCTACCAGCAAAATCATGCCGGCGAATCCATGGATGCAGTGTACACCATGCGTTGCTATTGTGGGTGTAATCTGCACGAGAATCTTAAAATACTGAGTCAAGATAACTCGGACAGGTACACATATTGAGTATTAAGACATTTCTGTAAATAGATGTGGAGGCATGAAAGTTTGTGCTGTTGTATGATCACTTTACAGTATTCCCTCCTGGACTTTCGACGTGTGTCTGCCCATCGCCAAAGATAGAAACTGTTGGCACAGCACATCTTAGCAGCCTTGTCTGTCCAGTGTCTGCGTAGTCTCTGCTGGTGAAATGGGCAGAGCACAGGCGGTAGCTGCTGTAGATCTGACGAGGTGGTAAATGAGCCAGGTCCTGCCGTCTCGCATACTGAAGCCAAGCGCGAGATCTGGAAAATCAATGTGTGCGTGTGTAGTATTTGGGTTAGAATGGATTTATTTCTGTTTTCAGGCGTAGATGGATAGCTTTGAGTGAAAACTGGCATCTTTATTCGAAGTAAGCGTTATTTGATACATTTCTCATCTTCCTTTCTTAATTGAATTTTTGTAACCAAGACGACTTGTGATAGCAATCCTGAAAGCAAACTTTAAAATAAAATCTGTCTTTATTATTAAGAGACGTGGATACATGCTTCTTCTTGCGCGATAGTAATGTTTGGTGGCAACGACCCCAGCTTTCCTCCTAATTCAAAATATATTTTTGCAGACAATAGCAATCATCCCACACCAAAATCTCTAAACAACTATTCGTACATATATACCCACGCGCACTGCGTATTCCTCGGGTATTGCTCACGCCCTGCTGCAAATATTTCATAAAAACCTTATTAAAACCGGTAATAAATTAGTATAACACGTCAGTTTACAGTGTTCAATTATTTTTGGGCTTTTAGCTGCAATTGCATTCTTGTAAATATATCGTAATCGTACTTAAGACTGAAACTGAAAACATGAAATTGAAGTATACATTATAAATTGTTACTTTAAAAATTTATTGCTGAATTCCTCTGCAATATGCCGTGGATTTACGTGAGGCTAAAATGAAAACACACAATTGAAACGCAATAATGTAGTAACATCCGTCTAAACTCGCAAGTGTAATAATTTATGTACTCAGTACTTAACATAGTACTAACAACACATGCTATGAACGTATATGGACCCTCTCTTATAGCCAAAAGATTATGGGAATCGCCTTCCTCCAGCTATGGACATAAATAGGCTGATAATATTCAAGAATAATAATAACGCATGCAACGAGAACAGACTGAACGCAGGCAATCAAAATGTAATAAAAGAGTGCGGATAAGCTTACACTGTTCTATTAGTTACTGTATATGCTGCTACAAATACATTCGTGAAATGCCTTGCATTGCCTTGAGCCAAAGTGCAACATCAAAATGCAATGCATGATCGAAACGCATTAAATTAAAAACGCAAGTATAAACAATCGTGTGTAGCAAATGTATTCGCTGGAATAATTTCCAGATGCTCTGCCGTGCATGTCATGTATAATTGAAGCCGAAAAGCAGACAATCAGAATGTAATGATAAATCATGTACGTGTAGCTCAATTAAATTACACAGCTACTGCAGCAACCGCATCCCGATATGCCGTACAAGCGTAGAAAGACAAAACGAGCAGCATGCAGATCGTACCTTTCGTCCGCCGGGATCCGAAAGAATTTTATGCCGGTGTGTCGTGAAGAATTCCGACACCAATCAGCGCAGCACGATTTGTGATGACGGCGAGAATCCATGGATGCGTCTGTTTGGCTGAATCTTGCATGGCTTTCGCTAAAACAAACTTTACAGCGGTAAAAGCGGCCTTTGGGACACCGCAGGCTGTAGCATACATGGGCGCGTGAAAAGAAACGCCCCTTTTTCGCCGTGAGAGATAGGACGACTGCGCAGTTCCCGTTTTCCACTTCGGGTTGCGCTCTTATTTTCGCAATTTCGAGCTGCAACGTTTAGGTTCACTTGTGTAGTAAAAAAAAGCGCCATATCCACGAAGTGAATGATGATGAGTGGGCGTAGCTCCGGAGGTAAACCTGGTAAACCATGAATCCTCTGTACATTTTGCCCACTCGATTTTATTACATCGCTCCCCCTAGCGTTCGTTGCCGCACTAAATCAAACGATTGCCTTCAACCAATGACACGCGCCATATGTGACATCATTCCAATTTTATAAGATCTCTCGTCTTTCATCAACTACAAGTACCGCTTTCTAGTTTATAACATCTTGCATCTTTTCATCATCAGCTACAAGTACCACCATCTAGTAAACACTACAAGAACTAAACGAGAGGTGGCTATATACAGGAGACGGTACCGCCATCTAGTGAACACTGCAAGAACTAAACTAGAGGTGGCTACATACAGGGGACGGTACCGCCATCTAGTGAACACTGCAAGAACTAAACTAGAGGTGGCTACATACAGGTTACAGGGGACGCACAGCCCACGCCCTAAGGAGCTTCGCCCCTAAAACTCCGGAGTTAATGAGTAACCTAGTAATAACTATAAAATAGAACAAGAACGTTCATTTAGGTAGTACAGCTCCGAAACGTTAGGATTGCTGCGGTCACGGGACAGAAAAACCGCGAAGTTTCACCCCCCTGACACAGGCTCATAAAAGGGTGTGCCACCCTCGCAGCTATGGCTACAGACGTCGTCGACGGACAGTGTTGCTGTAGTCGGAGGTGCTTGCAACTTCCTGAGCTCTTTTCTGATCACCAATCTGATGAGTTCTCGCAGGGCGTCTATGTCACATCGCTGGCCTCCAGAGAAGACATTGGCAGGTGCGTAGATTATGTCTCGATTGTACTGTTGAGCCTGCTGTTCGATCGCTTTCTCGATGGCTGTCGCTTCCGTATAAAAGTGCGCAACTGTTCGTAGTGGGTGGATTGTGGACTCGAACAGCGAATAGCTACTGCTTCATCTCACGCATGTGGTGGCGCAGCTTCTTATTTTCAGTGATATGGGAATCTGCGCGCATGAACAGGCGGATCATGTCCTCGATGTACATTGCGACACTTTTGTTGGTGGGTTAATTTCTGGCTTCAAGCGCAGCCTGCGCCTTTTCTTTGCGATCCGTGCTGGCATACGTAGCCAGAGCTCGTCGCCGAAATTCATCCCAGGTAGTAAAAAAGGTTTCATGGTTCTCATACCACGTCTTTGAAAAGTTCTCTAAAGCAAACTATACGCGGCGGAGCTTCTCTTTCTCGTCCCAACCATTCAAACTTGTCACGTTATCAAAAAGGTTCCGCCAATCTTCTACATCTTCATACGAGTCGCCATGAAATACCGGTGGCTGGTGAGGCTGATTGATCACCACGTGTGCCGGTGTTACCTGGCTTGTCATGGTGGTGGCATCCATTGACTCGAGTTCCGCTTGGCGTGAAGTGGACTGAATTCTGGTGAGTCACCTCGAAGACCGCGACTAGTCCTCTGATGCACAGGTGTCAGCTCCACAGGATCAACTCGTTGGTGGTCTGGGCTACGCTGTCTTGCGTTCATAGGGCTTCGATTTACTACCCAGCACCTCCACCGGGAATGTAGCGATGTTGCATGACTCGGGGGTATCATAAAAAGTACTTATTAAAAGGGCCAACCTGTGCCCACAACTCGAAGTGACTAGGGTCGTAGAATTACGTGTCAGTCAAACACCAAAGATGTCCTTCCGCTGCCTTCTTCTTTCTTTCCGAGAAAAGTACTTAGCGCTTGGCGCACATCAGCTGGGTCCAGATGGGTGCTCGCGCCATCATCGTCTCTACTCAACACAAGACGACGCACATGTGTGTCCCTGTGCGTGTGGTGATAGGCGCGTTGTTTGAATGCAGGTAAAGTGCCCCGGCAATATATATATATATATATATATATATATATATATATATATATATATATATATATATATATATATATATATATATATATATATCGGCATGGGATATGGCACAACGGAAGCGTTGTCTACAAGGATAAATATATTTATTTCCCAACAGTTTCGGGAGGGGTCCTCGCTTCATCACGGGATGAGTTATACTCATCCCCTGATGAAGGGAGGACCCCTCCTCCCGAAACTGTTGGGAAATAAATATATTTATCCTTGTAGACAACGCTCCCGTTGTGCCATATCCCATACCTTCACGAAGACTAACTGGCCTATTGTATATTACTCCCACAATATATATATATATGTATATATATATATATATATATATATGTGTGTGTGTGTGTGTGTATGTGTGTGTGTCAGGAAGTGTTGCAAATTCAGTGCTTTTATGCGTTGAGAAACGACGGCTAAATGTGTGAGAATGTTTATTTTCCTAACGTTTTAGAAGGAGTGCTGGCTTTTTTCCCCGAAGAATGCAGCCTTTTTGCCGAAAAAAAGGAAGAAATAAACATTGCCGCTCGTTCGTCCGTCGCTTCTGAACGTATATATAGAGTGACATCCAAACGAGGAAGATGACACGTTGGTGCTGTGGGTTGGATACTATACATTGCTATCCCCCTGTCTTGGAATAAATCTCCCCTGTTAAAGAAGGTTTAATTACAACGTCTGGTATTAGGCAGACAGCCGGTACCGCCATAAGCGGTCCAAGACGCTCGGTCGGCGTCGACAGCTTGCGCACAGCACTCGCGCTTCGGACGGAGAGACTAGTGATCGCCTTGCTGTTTCACCAACAAGATATCTCAGCGAGGAAGAAAAGCCAGCCTGGTGACTGCACTTGTCATCACCGACAAATTTTTGAAGGGTGCCTTTCCAAGCTGTGCAAGACTGCACTGAGTAATGATGGCGTGTCCAGAAGGCGATAACAGAGGTATTTCTCGTAATAATAAAACACTATCATAAACTTTTGGGTCATCACACCTACATAATAATGTCGTAAAAAGGAATGCCAGTTAAAAAAAAACTATTATCACTTGGCTTATCAAAACGACTTGTTTTTCTCACTAGTAGTGTTTCCTCCAAACACAGTCGTGCTTCAATGACAGCAGCCGAAATCCCCATGCTTCAACGTGATGTCGCTGGCGATAGCTTCTGAACCGTTTTTTGCCCGAACATTTGCGACCCATTTGAATAGGCCTTCTAACAGGGGGTAAAGCTGACAAGCTCAATATTTTTATAAGGCCAACGCTTAGCACTCAAATTCTACACGTTGTTCATGAAGAGAATGTGTCGGCTGTCAGAACTGTTTTGAATAGAGTGCAGTGTAGAACGAAACCACTTGCTTGGGTGGAAGATTATTTGATATTGCAAATCAGTAAACTATTTCTAGGGGAAAGTATGAAGCTTTCCAGAAAAAAAGGACCAGCCCGCTTCAACAGTTTCATACATTTTGTTTGGTTGAACAATCATATACAAACTCGATCTGGACAGGTTTTCATAGTTGCCGTTATTTTGCGTACACATTTCTAAAGGACACTTTTTGGTGCATATCATACACTGTAACCGTGAGTGAAAAGGTCGCGAGCGCTATTGAACGACTCGTCTGGAGCATAGAGGAAACAGCCAGTAACAAACTGGTCCTATACACTTCTATGCAACATTATCTCACTGCTTCTTACTGTTAGCACTCGCACCACAGACAGGACGAAAAACGATTTTCGCAGGGAGCGAACTTAATTACCAACACCGGCGCTCGCAGCTGCGTGAGATCGGAAGAAAACGAAATGGCTGCAGTCATAGTTCACAGTAACATGACATGCTGGTATTACACTGCCTTTTTCAACTTTTTGAGAGAAAAGATTGACGTTTAAAATTAAAAAAAATCAATTCCTACAAACTTTCGAATTTCAAACTTCCCCCTCCCTCATCTGGCACAAATAAACACTGTGCTGTTGACTCGTCGTCGCCAGACGTGTATTCGCTTGCAGGATTTCAAGCTGGACGGTCGTGCCCTCGCGATCTGCGACGACAGCGTAGCTCCCACCAATTGGTTCGCCCTCCGCGGTCTCCTGACCCCATGCAGCTCTCGCATTGTGGTGCCCCGCTTTGGACTGCTTCGACCGGATCCCCACTTTCCTATCTCCTTCTATTTTTCGTCGCTTTTCTCTCTACTTCTTTATCTACTTCTTTCTATTGTTTTTATCCCTCCTTCCCCCCAACCCTATAAGGCACTGCGACGTGTCGCCTATAGGCAGACAGAAATAATGTGCCTTCTTTCTTTTCCTTATGAACCACTACCACCTGATGTGGAAACAAAAGCCCACCACTACTGGCGACCTGGGACCAACGCGCAATAGGTGGGCTCACTGGCTGTGCCTCGAGACAGTCGCCTAAACTGCTATTTTTCGGCATGCAGGTCTTTGCCTTTGCAGTGATCTGCACAGTTCTGCCCACTACCACGGCCATCTCGCACGCACCACCAACTTGTGTGCGACCATCCTTTGACCGCATCTCGGATGTTCTTCCATGTGATAAGATAACCACCCCTGCACTTCTGCCAGCGCCACCTGACACGAATTTTGCAACCGTTGCCACCTGGCCAAGCCTACGTTGCCAACATCAATCGACACGTCAACTATAAAAGAACAACACCCTGGCGCGCACTCATGTGGGCTCGGCGGCTGTGCCACGAGACAGTCGCCTAAACTGGTACTTTTCCGCATGCAGGTCTTTGCCATCGCAGTGATCTGCGCAGCTCTGCCCGCTACCAAGGCTATCTCGCACGCACCACCAACTTGTGTACAACCATCATTTGGCCGCTTTTCGGATGCTCTTCCGTGTGATAAGCTAACCATCCCTGCACTTCTGCCAGCGCCACCTGACGCAGATTTTAAAACCGTTGCCACCTGGGACAAGCCTACGTCAGCAACATTAATCGCCACATCGGCTCTAAAAGAACAACACCCCGGCGCGCCCACCTGTGGGCTCGGCGGCTGTGCCACGAAACAGTCGTCTAAACTGCTGCTTTTCAACATGCAGATTAGTCAGCCTTTGAGTCTTTACGCTAAGAAATCGAGTGACTTGTTTTTGGTGCTGCTACCGAGCCCCCAGTGTCTATTATGGAATATTGAGGAGTGTATCGATATCTCACGTACCTTGCTCTTACTGTCGGGCGACATTGAAACTAACCCCGGCCCGGAATCTAACGCAATATTAGCTGAATTGAAAAAACTGTCAGCAGGGCAATCGCAGCTTATAGCCTAACTGAAGGGTCTAAAAAGTGAACTTGCCGAAACTAACAGTACTATAGCTGAATTTAGCAGAAGAATGAATACCGTTGTGAGCCACTGTCAACACATCGAACCACTGCAACAACAGGTCGCAACCATCACATCTACTGCCACCGATACAACCTGTGAAATCTCACACATAGAATCGCGGATCGATGACGCAGAAAATCGAGCCCGCCGCAACATGTAATCTTCTTCAGTATTCCCGACCCAAGCGCCTCAGAACCTGCCCCACAGATAGAACAAAAACTTATTCGCTTTTGCTCAGATCACCTATGCTTACCCGTGGTTCTCGAGGATATTGAGCGTGCGCATTGACTTGGCCGCCACTCTACTAAACATAACCGCCCCATAACTGCGAAATTTGCTCGATACAAAACCAAAATAAACTCTGTCTAACGGAGGCAAGCTAAAAGGCAGAAACTACATAATTGGTCAGGACTACTCCCGCGCCGTACAAAATGCCAGGAAACGCCTTATTGCATTTGCAAAAGAAAGAGCTGTCGCCTTTTCTCTACGTTATAAAACCTGGGTTTATAGGATCCACGAAGTGCATGTACGACAACGCTGAAAAATGTGTTAAAGAAATCATATAGCAATTGCTACATCACCGCCAGCCATCTCAGCACCCAATAGCAATGCGCTCTAGCACTACATTTTCAGCAATTTTTACTAATATATGGAGTTTTCTTCCTAAACGCGACATCATATCTAATAATGTTTTCTCATGTGAATGTAATTTGTTAATACTTACTGAAACATGGCTTACTGCTGATGTATCCGACACTGAGGTCATGAATGACCTACCCGGCTCTAAGGTTTTCCGCAAAGATCGCCAGAACTCTAGAGGCTGTGGTGTGCTCATTGCCGTCAGTAATACCTTGCCTTGCACCATTGTTCATACGCCCTGTGACCTGGAATAATATGGCTACTTTTTGCTCTAATCCTCATACCATCTTACTGGGTGTATGCTACCGCCCACCGCGAACAGATAGAGGCTTTACTGATGAGCTTAGCTGCGTTCTGGACAGACTCACGACAAAATATATTAACGCTCAGGTATCGTTTTTGGGGGGGTTTAACTTGTCTCACATAAACTGGGCTAGAAATCCGCTTTCTTCAATGAACAAAATTGATAACGACTTCCGTGATCTTTGCTTTAGTTTCAATTTAAGTCAGCTTGTGTTGCAACTAACACGCGTCACGCAGGATTTAGCCAGCGTTTTAGATCTGATACTAACCAATAGCCCCAATAGCCTCTCTTCGATGTCTTGCTTCCGTGAAATTAGCGACCATAAAATAATCCACGCCGTCTTCAGCTTTACCTGGCGAAGACAACAATCGTGGAATAAAACAATACGCTGATACGGTAAAGGTAACTACGATGCCATAACCTTTGAGCTTATCTCTTATTACCCGACTTTTTGCACCGAGTCTCGTTGCCACACACTACAAGAAAACTCATTGATCTTCCAACAAAATTTACTGAGCTTGCTACTAACCCTATTCCAGTTATATCGGTACAAGCCAACCACAACAAACCTTGGTTCACCAGCAAATCAAAATCTCTAGAAAATAAAAAAACGCCTTTTCCGCTTGGCAAAAAAAAACTGTGCTGTGGCCTGGGAAAATTATTACGTAGCTAAGAAAGTTTACTTATCAGCTATGCGTCGTGACAAGCACTCCTTCTATGATACCTTACCTTGTGTACTGAAAAACAACCCTAAAAAAGTCTGGCTAATTCTGAATCCCAAGCCACATTCTGCTGTTATGCTTGCTGGCCATAATTACATTATGATTTCTGAAGAATGTGCTGAGGTATTAAGTCTTGTTTTTTCACCTGTATTCACCACTGAAGCTGATGCTCCTCTACCTGTACCCCCACCCCCTGTCGAGGATGCTATGTCAGCAATCGACTTCAGCGAGAATGGAATAATAGCCATAATTGAAAAGCTTAAACTTTCATCGGCATCTGGCACACATTATATCATTTCGAAAGTGTTCAAAACACCAAAAACATCTGCACAGCCTATTTTAGAATTAATCTTCTCGCAGCCTCTTTCTTCCGGTAGCATCCCTCTCGCCTGGAAAGATGTGCAGATCGTTCCAATTTATAAATCGGGCATCAAAACATTCTCTTCTTAACTACCGACCAAAATCCCTGACCAGTGTACCCTGCAAAATAATGGAGCACGTCATCTACACATATATCATGCAGTTTCTTGGCACCAACAACTTCTTCACACCAACAATAGCCTATCTTGTGAAACGCAACTTGCCATGTTCATCATGACTTACATAACAACCTCGATACTAACAAACAGGTCGATGACATTTTTCTTGATTATGCAAAAGCACTTGATAAGTTACCCCATCAAGGGCTATTACTTAAACTCTCACAGTTGAACCTGCATCCGACATTTTCCACTGGATTCATGAATTCCTTACTAGCCGATCGCAATTAGTGCATGTCAATTATTCCATTTCTGGCCCCCTACCTATAACATCTGACGACCCGCAAGGTAGCGTGTTGGGTCCACAGCTGTTTCTTATTTATATTAATGACCTCCCTCTCCATGTTGCCTCTCAAGTCATAATGTTCACTGACGATTGAGTCATATACCGTCCAATCACTAACAATGCCGAATACTCTCTTCTACAAGACGACCTTAACAATGTTCAAGATTGGTGCAACGAATGATTGATTACCCCGAACCCCAACAAATGCAAGGTAGTAAGTCTTACTCGCCGCCTGCAGCCATTATACACACCCTACACTATTGCTAACACATTATTAGAAAGAGTAGATACATTTAGGTACCTCGATATCACCCTTTCACATAACCTAAATTGGTCACCTCATATAACACGCGTTACGGCCTCGACCAACCAAACCCTTGGATTCCTAAAACACCATCTCCGCTATGCACCACGTCATGTAAAACTTCTAGCATATAAGTCACTCGTATTGCCGAAGCTAGAATACGCTTCTCCCATTTGGTCACCCCATCAAACATACCTTATCGAAGTCCTAGAAGCCATTCAGAACCGCGCAGTAAGGTTCATTCAATCATCATATTCCTTATTATACTAGCATATCACAACTAAAATTCAGTCTGGCTTAAAGACGCTATCGTTCCGGCGCCACGTCAATTCATTATTCCTTTTGCATAAGTTTTTCTACAGCTCACTTGATTTGCCCCTTATATTCTGGCCCCGCCACTACGCACATCTCTGCGCACAGGGCACCATTTACAGGTTACTCGTCCCCGCAGCCACACTGCGACGTTTGGTGAATCTTTCTTTTGTCGATCATCAGCTGACTGCAACAGCCTGCCCCACGATATCGTTGAAACCTTCTGCTTATCATCATTTTCTGAAAAAGAAAACTTGGTATGTCTTAATAAATGTATTGTAGCCACTATCATGTACGTGCATCATAGCCACTATTTTATAAACCTATGTAACCACTGTTTTGTATGTACCTACTAATATGTTGACCACACCCCTTATGAATACCTCCCTGCGAGGTCTTTAAGGAAAATAAAGTGAAGTTAAGTGAAGAACTCTGTTGCACCTTAACGGGCTGCAACAAAATTCACATAGAAAAGTTCAAAAGAGTGGCTACTTGGGCTGGGTGGTATTGCAAGTTTGAAATAAAAATACTTTTATGGTTTCGAATCATAAAGGCTCCGAATCACAAATAGCTAGAATGAATTCATTGTTGCTGTTGAGTAAAAAATTTTGTAAGTTCACTGTTTAGATTGCAAAGCTTTTAAAAGGGGGCAATCGAAGTGATGTACATAAGCTGCATGAAAAGGTAATGTTCGTGAGACATTGTTTGCATCTGCTCCTGTTAGTTTGCAGCTTTATAACATTTCTAACTAAAACTCCATGTTATAGCAGTTAGCTTTTCTTGAAATTCGGAGTGTTTTCGCAGTTTATCTTTTTCGGTAAAAAACACGTCTTTTATTGGAGGTAATTTCTCGTAAATGCCGAATTCTCCGAAATTTGGTGTTTTTTCCTGCATATTAGGTTCTCTAATGTGCCCTTACTAATTTTTTCCACAATGAAGATCCTGTTGTCTACAATGAGGATCTTTGCTGAAAATCTTGTTTACCCCCCTTTCATCACTTTTTCTGCCGCTATTTAGTTATCCTTTTAAAAGGACTTCACTGTAGATTTCTTCAAATGCCACATTGCATTGCTGTAAACTATTCAAAGTGTACTTTCGGAGGGCAGGAGCTAGGCAAGCTGCTTGTCCTCTCATAATTTTTAGGAAAAACAAATCACCTATTACCAGCAATATTCTCGATACTGTGAAATCACAGATAAAGTGAAAACTAAATACGGAAACATATAAATATTTCCGGTGGCTCGGAAGTTCGAACGGAGAGACACGTGTACACATGCACATATATTTGACTACAGGTAACTACGTTTGTTAGTGTTACAACTTTAACGCTTGTTTGAAGAGATGCAAGCAGACAATCACGAGGTTGCTGCCGCTGATGGAGGCTCGTTTTTTTCGATGTCTTGATGTCTTTTTTGTCCCGTTTGTCTATGCTATTTCCTGTGACGAAGACCTACCAGAAAGCTTCATTTCAAGCCTTTTGAAAGGCACTGATAAGATTGAGGACTGAAAGGCGAAGAAGGAGTTGAAAAAGAAGGAACAGGATAAGACCTCTGGCCCAAAAATCTCCTCTCAAATGTCATAGAGTGAAGGAATTATCTCTTACCAAACCCGAGTAATATAGCTTGCTGCGATGGTGGGCATTGTTTTTCACTTGGTGTCGAGAACATTCACTTGGGCATAGAAATGACTCACTGTGTGTTCATGGGCTTTTTTTTTACAGATTGACAACTCGAGCCTGTCGAAACTTCTGCTACGATCTATGGAATCGTCGGAGCGCAACTTTGTGCAAAGCGACATTGAAGGGCTTCGGGAGTGCCTGCTCCGAAACTACGCTTACGTGGCTGCCTGAGATAACTGTCGATGCTGACATCACGGACCCGGACCGTTTCCTGTTTGCCCGAGACAATTTCATCATTGAGAGCTACGCGCTTGCTTTCGCCAGGGATTTCTGCTGCATCGAGCCCATCAATAGGAAGTGCGTTTGGGTTTTTTCCTACAATAGCATCTCAGATAACGTTACCTATTATATCAGGAGTTATAGGTTTATTCAAATCTGATAGAGAAAAAACAAGGACGTACACGATATTCCATTTATAGTAATTATGACGTTTATGAGATGAAAATAAAGTGTATAAAAAGACAGAAGGTTCCTGCCAGTGTCCCGCTGGCAGCAACCTAACCCGCGACGTTCGAGTAACACGTCTGGTGCTATGTCACTTTTTGGTCCCAATGGCAGTCATTCACCCATTGACTTTATGGTATTGATGTAGTATTGATGATGTAACTCGGAAGATCCCAACGAAACGTTCATTTATTTCAATAATCGATATGTGGGGTTTAAAGCCCAAAAACCACCTTATGAATATTAGTGACGCCGTATGAAGGGCGGTCTCCACTAACGCGCGCCCTCTAACTTTTTCTGCAGTTTAGTGTTCATTCTGCAATAAACTGCAGAAAAAGTTAGAGAGCACGCATGTCGTCAAAGCGTTCAGATAAGTGGATGATTTCTCAGTTGTTATAAATTGTAACCCCTCAATGTTACATTCTATGGTGGCTCGAATGATAGGCACGTTTAAAGATTGTTTATTGTCTCTTGTGGTCACACATGCATTTCCTAAAAATGACATTTTACGCTTTTTGGATTTAAGTGTTTTTAGCACACAGCATATTTGTTGGTGTTACGCGCAACGTGCGCCGAAACCTTTCCTTCCGTTTTCTTCCACTCACAGCAAGCTAGTAAAGCGAGGCATACCATGGGCCTGCCTTGAGAATGCATTGAACAGTTCGTGCTTTGACATCTCTGCGAGCTTAAAAGCTAAAGTGTGCCGGCTTATATGTCCCGGCTTCGGATTTTCCTGAGGAGTTCATCACATCTGTCACTGAGAATATCCTACGGACGAAGAGACCAGAGCAGAGGCAGGAACAGGATACGAGTAACACGGATACAGAGCTTGAAAGGATAGCTGTTGTTCCGTACAAACACCAGATATCAAACAGGCTAAAAAATCGGAAAATGTGCGGAAGTTCATGTGCTGTTCCCTGTACTCTTCAAATTAATCAGTCTCACCAACTATACAAACCCCCTGAAAAAGCAGTCAACTGAATGTAGAGTTAGGCAGAGGAACAGATATGTGGCATGTTTCCGGGAAGGTGTCTGTATGACCCCCCTTTCCAGCGGTGCTTGTTATGTCGGAAAGACTGGAAGGTGTCTGAAAGATCGACTGAGAGAACACGCCAACAAAGTTGAAAACGGTAAAGATAGTTTTCTTGCTCAGCACTGCACTGGGTGCAACTGTGCACCCCTTTTCAAGCACACAGTGTCGCTGTATAAGCAACAAATGAGCGCACCCGAGTTACCGTCGACGCCGCGCAGATGGCACGCGAACAGGTGTAATGCATTAGCCAGCCCTCCGTGTCTCTGTCCGAGAAGGAACTAAGGTTTCTGAAAGGTATCGGTGCGCGCAACTAGTTACAGTGCTTTTGCTTTTCTGCTCTGTTGCCTTATAATTTTTCCTTTGCCTTTTCTTTGCTTTTGTTTTGTCTCTTACTCATGCATAGCTCTTTGTGTCACATGGTTTTTGTCACATGGTTTATAGTCTCGTTTATATGTTTTCGCGCTCTGCGCAATAAACTCAGTTGGAAGGGAGCACTCGTCTCCTTCTTGTCCCTTTGCGCCGTTCTGTTCTCGCGCTGAAACTATCATTCTAAATTACTTTTGAGGAAATACGCAAAAGACAATGTCTTCTCTTTTGATGAATTGACCGCTCGTCAGAATATACATAAAGGCTCTCAACTGGGCTTGTTCTAAAGGCGCCTGTGAAAAGGCGGGTGCCTAGATAATGAACAGGGTTTAACATTTACTGAGCGCTTGGCGACGCTGAATGAGTGATTATTGCCCCATAGTCAATGCGATAACGTACAAGGCTATTCTACATATTTATGAAGGACTTTCCGTCGCTGCCCCAAGATGGATGCGACAGTATTCTTTGATATTCTTTAGTTTCATGCTTTTCTTGTTAAGGTGTTTAATTAGTGATACGAACGTTAGTTTTGCGTCCAATATTAAACCTAGAAACTTATGATCTGTGCTTACGGGCACACGTTTGTCTCAAGACAATCAGAAGGTCAGAGTGCAAGTCTCTTTTCCGTGAAAACAGGACACATGGCTTTTTTGTGGGTTGATTTTCAACCCATTTACATCAGCCCATTTGAGCCCCTTGTTTAGAGCAAGCTGAATCTGTCGCTCACAGAAAACCTGGGAACACGATTAAAAAGCTCTCTGGATGCTGTCAACATATGTGGAGTAAAAATATGTTACGGGGGATTTACAGACAGAGAGAGTTCATTTTTACTATTAAGAGCTTACAGCTGAGTAACCCACCCTGTAGCACTCAAGTTTCCTTTAGAAATGTTCAGGACAAGACATTGCGAGTTTGAACGCGGAGTCTACAATCAGACAGATAATTTTCGACAATATTGAACATGATGTCACGTATACCTTTATGCGAGCGGCTTCTCAATGTCCCGAACCTCTACGACATATCATAGGCCTTCTCCATGTCGAGGAATGCAGATATAAAAGCTTTATAAGAACAAAAGCTTCACGTAGGCGTGCCCTAATTTGTATGAGATGATCGGTGTTGAATCAGCCTTCTCGAAACCCACAATGATATGGGTCTTCCAGTTTGTTCGATTCCAGAAAGTGAAGTCGGAAACAATGAATAATTTTTTTCAAAAACTATACAGATGCAACTCAGGGGTGCCATTGGACTTTTTTATGCTGTTGATTTATCCTTACCCTGCTTCAAATTGGAATTATAACAGCTTTCTTGCAAGAAAATCGGATCACACCAGAAAACCGCATAAAACTTAAGAATAAGCGTGAGTTTTCTTCGTGTTTGGAAAACTACTTGCTTCAGCATTTCCTAAATTCTGCAGTCAGGACCTAGACAAGTTGCGTTACAACACAATTTTTTGAAATTCTGCTAAGCAGATTGACTCGTTGTAAGCCTATTTTTTATTTTTCGGTTTTATTGTTCCAAGTGTGCTTTGTACTTTTGAAATGCGTCATAGTAGTGTGAGCAGCTTCATATATTTTAGAAATGTGCACTAAGAAAAGTAGCTTGGTCCTCCAAGCGTTTCCCGGGGGTATTTACTAAGTGAAGAGAAGTCGTTCATTGGCCTTTATTATCTTGGACCTTGTTCCACACTTTTCTCTCATCGTGTACGAGTTCATGCTCGTAATGAACTTTGCCAAGCTCTCTCGTCTGACTTGTCTGCATAGTCTCCTTGCCTGACATTTGACCAGCTTGAAATTTTTTAGGTTTTACGCTCTTGGAAAGACGCGAAGCAGCGCTCACGCTTTGTTCTGATTCATCCGAGCTTTCCTACAGGCATCACTCCACTATGGAACTCACCATTCACAGCTCATCCCACCCGATTGAATAACGAATTCAGATGTGGCATCAAGAATAACAGCTGTGAAATACGCGACAGCGTCATTCAATGGTAGAATAGACATCTCAGTCCATGTCCTGTGGGTAAAGGTTTCATACTGTTCTCAATAAGCTGAGTCGAGCTTCCTTCTCGCAACCAGAAGGGAAACTTGGCCTTTGTTCGGCACTATCAGGATGATCTCGAAGTGGTCACTCCCGTAAGGGTTTTGAGGACATTCCATTTAAAATCGGCTAACAGGGACAGTGATGAAATGCTAAGATATATCGAGGAGTACGAATTGTACGCAAAGGTAAAATAAGAAGGCACCTTCATATAAGAAGACATAAGCTAGGTGAATAAAAAGCTGTTCAACGACGTTTTTAGCATCACGGCGAGAATCACCCCAAAGGGCATTGTGTGCGTTACAATCACCTAAATCAAAGAGACTTCTAGGAGTTATTCTAATAATGATTCGAAGTCACGTCTGTTAAGCTGATGGTGTGGTGATATATACAGGGAGCATAAGGTGATGAGTTGGTCATAAAGTACAGCTCTAATGACCACTGCTTCAAAGGCTCTCCGGAGCTTAATTAGCTTGCATGCCACAGTTAAACCAGCTATAATGGCGACTTCGCCAGATGATACGACAGGATCTTCACGGTCCTTTCGGAAAATAATGTATTGGCAGAGAAAGTTGCTGTATTTAGGAGTTAGGTGTGTTTCTCGCACACCCAGCAATTCGCGTGGAACTTACTGAGAAGTTCATGGACGTCATCAGGAATTCTGGGTAGCCCTATAACATTCCGCTGCATCATTTTGTCCATTAGGAACAAGAAAATGTGATGTCTGTAGCTAAGACTAAGATTGGCTCATTTTTTGGGGCCTTTAAGAGGGCCCGTAATTATTTTGTCTTTTTTGGAGCAATTGACAAGAGGTCACCGCGGCTTTGGTGCTACCGGCACCATTTGGTTAAAAGGGGTGTCTAAAGCCTCCTGCGACGCACTGGACACCCGCTCTACAGAACGATTGTCTGTTGTATAGACTTCACCTTAGTCGACGAAGTATTGGCCTCACGGGGCACGAGGTTGATGGAACTTCTTCAGCCTCTTCACTGCTCTGGCTATTGCGAGGGAAGACCACCGGTGTGGACTGGTTGATTGTGAGCAGGGCATGCAGCGCTGGCTGTTCCCACCAAAGAGGCAGGTGGCTTTGACCTGGGCATTCTAGGCGTGAACCAAGTATCCGCAAATAGCTAATGTGGTGCCGTCCCTCGTTGCACCACTTCAGCGAAGGATTTTCTTAGCGCAAAAGGCGGTGAGACTCGCTATTTGGCTTCACGGAATGTTATATTTTGTTGGCGTATATGGTGATAATATCTTTTTTTTTCTTTCCGGACTGGGCACACTTTCGAGTATGCAGGATGGCTGTCTTTACAATTTCAATGGTGAATCTCATTTTATTCGCATTCATCAATACCGCGACCAGTTGTGCCGCATTCACCACAAGTCAGCTGACATCGACAGGTTTGAGATCCGAGTCAGAATTGCGGGCATTTAAAACAACGTCTCGGTTTAGACGTACGGACACACAGAAAGATATACATAACCAGCTTTCAGTGTGTGAGGTAGAATGGTTGATGAGAGTAATAGGTGCTTTGATGCAATTTCAATGTTATTGCGTCTGATTTTTATGCACAGTACATGTGTTATTGCTTTGATCCTTCAAGAAGTTCATCGTCAGTTAGTGCAATCAAGTCTTCATGGAAAATACGCCCTTCACTGTGTTTATGGTACGATGTGCACTTACTACTAAGGGAATAATGCCAAAAGCTTCAAGATGTAAAAGCTTGTAGAACTTTTCTTTGTCTTTTAACTAATGTGAAATATTCCTAATTACATCTCTGTGGCAATATAGCCGGTTCCAACTATGTCCTTGAGGCATTTGGCCACAAGGAAAAGTGAGATCACTCTAGCTTTGGTTAAGGATTGTTCGAAATGAAAAACATGACATTTTGGGATTTTTCCAATCTTCTTAAGGAAACACAAATGATGCAGTGGTGCGTCCCCTTTGGGGGACAGGCTTTGTTGCGGAGAGGGGGGGGTCAAAGTTTCATAAAAAAAGTGGCTTCTTTGGGGGCGGCGTCTACTGCCCACTACGGAGCTTAACTAGGGGACGTGGCAGAGCATGTGAACAAGTCTGCCCTACGCCAGCAGTACGCAATTGCTACAACCGAGTATGGTTTACTCTAGGTAGGATAGCCATACAAGATCAACCGTAGCCGCCAGAAAACAATGACGTAAAATAGAAAGGAGAAGACAGGATAGCTTTGAAGAAGAGAAAAAGACGAAGATGTAAAAAGCGAGAGACTGGAAAGAGCGACTGCCGATTTTCTCTGGGTGAATCAGCCCAGGGGTGCCGTGTGCGAGAAGCTGGGGCCAAAGAGGTTTGTTGCCTCTGCCGAGGGCCTTAAAGGTCAATTCACCCAGGGTTAGCTGCATCCCCAGCATCCCTTTTTCCCCGGACATGGCTCAGCCACGCACGGCTTGGCGTGGAAGGGAGTCGAAAACCCCCCGTTACCTCAGGTTCATGGTGTCGCTTCACACCAAACGCCTGCTTGCACACACGCCCCTGCTGGCATGAGTATTATGTTCGCACCAGTCATATATCTTCGTCATTCACAGACGTCACGTAACATGAAGTTTGATATATGTGAATCTAGTGAAACAACCGCGGGCACACAACGAACGTGATGTGTAGTCATGACTAACTTGACACACACGTCATGGGGAGAAGGGGTTCTTAAAATTGAAAAAAAACACAAGACCCCGACACTGACTGCCGCTAAGTGCGACACCTCAGCAGTACTTCACAGGGGAAGATGAGGGGGGGGGGGGGGGTGATAGACTAGAGTGGAGAGAGGAAAGTGGAAGGGAAGGGTGAGCGAAGAGACCGAAAAGGAAGCGAGAATGCACAGATTGTCTACCTAGATCACGTGGCGTGAATTCTCTGAATTCAGTCACGCAGTCTGCTTCCACCAAGAAGTCCAGTTGCACTGAAATGGCACACTTTATATGCGCACGGCTGCTGTTAGGGAAGGAGATGCGTTCAGTTGTTGTCTGTGGCAGGCCGAGAGTTTTGGACACTGCGAGCATTACTTGTCCGCCTCACCACCGGGCCATGAAGCAAGAGGTGATTCAGGGTCTCCAGGTCGCCGCAGTCTATGTAATATGCACTGCCACGCCGAGTTCCGATGTCTTCGCTTGGTGGTGTAGTTGTTATCGGGGTGGATACAGAGAAGGAAACCGTGGTCTTGTCTTGGTAATTCCTTGAGAGGAAGTAGCCGCGGCGGCGCACCAGCTTATGCGACGGTCGGGTTGACGCTCACGCACGTAGCAGGTGGTGAAGAGATGGCCGGCGTGCACGGAGCACACGAAGTTGGTGACGCCGGTGCCGGGTTTATGCGCATCCTTAGGGGCACAGTCGGCCACCCTGTTGCCGGGTGTTCCAGTGTGTAAAGTACCCAGTGCAGCAAAAGGTCACAGCCCGATTGCTGCACAGCGTGTAGCTTCCGGGCTACCCTCTGCGCAAGGAAGCTGCTGTATTCTTCGCGCGAGATCACGGCCAAGGCTACCCGGGAGTCACAGATGATGGCTGCCACGCTGATGGGTGCGCGTTTGCTTAGCAAATTGGCTCCTAAGTTTATAGCTGACCCCCGTATTCATAAACGCTCCTCGACTAGAATTCTATCCTTCGCTTGACTGGGTTGAGCACTGCGGCGCTGCTCGACTGAAATTTACGCTGCGCTTCGCAAAAATCGCTGCAGAATATTGCCGATATGCAGTAACCTGGTTTGCCGAGAGACGGCACTCCCATCGGCTTTTTCAAGTCGAGGAGAGCTCTTGAGTGAAAGAGCGTTTGTGAATGCGGGGGTAAGTTTCGCCAAATTGGAGGAGGTGAGGGAGGGAAGGCGGTGTTTAGGAACCACGCCGACTGAATGACACTTCGCAGGTGGCGGCTGCAGAGCTGTCGCGAAGCACTGACCCGTCAAAGTAAACAAGCAGCCGGCCACTCAGCTGTCCGTGAAGGAGGGCGGAGCACTTCTGCTGCATCGCTGCCAGCGGGGTGCGCGCCTTTGTTTTGATGATGCCAATGGTCTTGGTCATCACTGAACGGATGTGGCGGTAAGGTTGGATAGCCGGCCAGCTGGATTACTGCGTGTCAGGCCAAACATCAATAGGGAGTTTTAGTGCTGGGTACGCAAGCTCTTGGGGCGTTGTGGGCTTGGGGGCGCCCAGCGTTGCGTACCCAAACCATACCCAACTGGAATGCCTTATAGAGGCGCGCACACAAACGCAAGCCGCACGAAGGTCACACGTGCTCGCGTAAGTATTATTTAAATATTTTTATGATTTAAAATGTTAAATTAAACATACATGGTGATCAGGACACTTTTGTATCGTGTACAGTATTCCTATTCTGTGCGTCCCTTAAGTCGCACCTTTTCGCATCGTGAATAGGGGAGACTCGCTTGCTGGATTTCGGGCCGACCGGTCGTGCGCTCGCGCGCTCCGCGCGCTTGCGATCTTCCGCGTCAGCGTGGCTCTGGCCGACTGGACTCGCCCTACGTCATCTCCTGCCGCCGACGACCTTCCACCTCCGACGACAGTGCAGCTCTGATTTACTGGACTTGTTCTACGCCATCCACCGACACCGAAAGGAGCTCTCGCAGGTGCGCCCCGTCCTCGGACTCCAGTGACCGTGCTCCATCTTTCCTATCTCTTCTATCCCCTCGGTTTGTCCTCGCTCGCTGTGGCTTACCACCACACGTCTCTTCTTCTCTTCTCCTTCTTCGGCTTTCCCACATCTTTACTTCTATCCTTTTTTATCCCGCCTCACCCCCATCCCTTGTGAGCTACTGTGGCGGTGTCGCTCATCGAAGCAGACAATAACGGGGCTCACTTTTCTCTTCTTTTCTCTCTTTTAATAGCCACTTCGAGTTTTAGTGCTGGGTACGCAAGATCTGGGGGTGTTGCGGGCTTTGGGGCGCGCGTCGCCATAGCGCCTTGTCACGTAAGTATTATTTAAATGTTTTTATGATTTAAAAGGTAAAATAACTAAACATAGAGTTCAGGACCCTTTTTGTATCGTGTACAGTATCCTGGTATACGCAAAGTGAAAAAATACAAGGTTACTGTAACGACAGTGTCGACATCTTGTGACACTTCGTGCAACCACAGTCTTGAACATGTTAGCTTGTGCGTAATGTTTTTGTGGTTAAAAAGAACAAAAAGGTTACTCATTTGTAATATTGTTGCTGCGCAGTTTTTGCGCCAGATGTAAAATGCACATATTTCTGCAATAACAATGTTGTGAATATCTGCTTCACTACAGCCGCGCTAGATGCCGCCACCTATTCAGCTGGTCAGGGTCTGGCATATGTTTAGTTTTCATGTTCCAGGCCATTCTAGCTTTGGTAAGCTGGCTGAAACCGTGTAATCGGTGTAAGTGCTCGCACTTTAGCTTACTTTAACTCGACGGTAGAGTATCTGCAGTGCGGATACCGTGAGGTCTTGCGAAGGCGGCAGATCCATGCCGTCCGAGATTTCACGCCTTTTTGCCATGCTATTTGTATAGTGGCTAGCCACTATATTATTTGCGCTTAAAACTTAAAAATCAATGTGATGGCTCTGGCCAGCCTCGGCTTTGCTCGCTGTGAAGGTAACATGATGCGCCAGCATGTTCGCCGGGGCAGCTTATCTACGCTAGGAGGCCAGTGGTGGCAGCGTTGTTTATGGCCGCGCGGACGCATGGCCCCATCGCCCAAGCGATCTTGCGACACATCTGTTTGGGGTTTCGCGCATGTGCAATACCGCCGCCATAACGTCCTGGGTACGCAAGTCGCCTGGGTACCCAGCTCTAAAACTCACAATAGCTCACTCGCCCGCTGCCTCATCGATGAGTGAGGTAGAGCGTATAGCCTGTTCACAAGTAACTGCCCCTGCGACGTGGTTTTCGACCGCAGTACATGATTCAATGTCTGCTGGGTCGCCCGCCGGGAGATGGAAATTTCTCCACTTCGGTGAACGTTGAGCCCACCTGGAAGTTGTGGAAAGTCCACAGTACTCCCGCACGACGTTCGATGGTCCACTTCTGAGGCAGCCATGGCAAGCACTCAGCGAAGCTACTGCTGCCGTGTAGAGCACGCGTGCCGATGTGAGGGTAGGGCAAGGGCAGGGGTGCGGCTGCGACCTCGTGCGAGAAAACTGCGTGGGGCACCTAGTACCTTGCGGTCACTCGTCCGCAGATCGCTGACGGCCGGTCGCCAGATGAGCAGGTGGTCTATGGTCACACCCAGGTAGCGCACTTTCGTGATCCACTCAATGGCCGAGCACTGGAGTGAGAGCCGAGGCATGGAGCGGCGTGTCAATGCTCGTAGTTAGACGAGCAGTGCCTTAGTCTTGAAGGCGGTGAGTGCCAGTCCAACCCCGCTGAGGAATGCGTCAATTGCATCGATAGCCACCTGAAAGAACTCCAGAGGGGCTGCCTGGTGGCGACTGGTGCCACAATAAAACAGCGATCGGCGTAAATAGCCACAAGCACTTCCCACGCCGTGATGCACGGGATGTAGTCGGGCAGCTTGGCAAGAGCCATATAGAACAGAAAAGGACTCAATATGCTGCCCTGAAATACGCCCCGGTGACGGGGCGGGGACCGCTAATTGTGGAGCCAACACGAACGCGAACAGTGCGGTCACCCAAGAAACTCTCGAGGTATTCTAACATCCGCCTGCACACACCAAGGTCACGAAGTGCGTCCAAAATCGATGCGTGGGGCAAACAGTCAAACGCACTTCTCACGTCAAACAGCACGAGAATATTGTAATCGCCGAGCAACTTAACCTCCTCGAAGTTGGCGATCACGTCAGCCAGTGAGCCAAACGTACAGCGCCTTGGGCTAAATCTGCTCTATTCGGGAGGGCCTGCGTTGGGGGCGGCGAAAATTCATTAAAGCGTCACAGTGCCATGGCTTCCATGTATTTTCCTGCTACTCAGGGGAGTGATACTGGCCGGAAAGATGAAAGCTCCATAGCTAGCTTCCGTGGCTTCAGGATGGAAAGCACAAACGCCGCCTTCCTCCCAGGAGGCACCTGACCTGTACGCCGCACAACGCTGTATGCTTCCAGCAATGAGGGCCGCATAGAAGGGTCAATATTGAGCCGCACCTGGTAGGTGAGGCCGTCCACTGCCGGGACCCACCAATTTGTGTTGTTGTTGGGCACTACGGTCAGTTCGCTGAGAGTAAACTACCCCGTGCGCAACACGATCTCCAGCAGGATTCCTTCGTTGGCGAGTGCCACGAGCGAATGAACAGCTGAGGCCTGTCGAGTGAAGGCACAGGTGGTAGTCTCTGCGGTGGCTTTGGGCAAGCAAGAGCAGCAAACCTGTCTGCCGGCACCTCCGCCAAGCTTGCGTGGCGATCTTCATCGAAGCAGCAACACAGAGAACCGGGCAGTGATGCTCTCTGGTGTGAATAATGGCAGTGAAGATGCGCCGGGCTTGGGCATGGTTCTGAGGGTCATCTATCGACGAGCCGAGGCTCCCTCAGCTTTAGTCGCGATGGAGTCTGGCGTGCCTGTGGCACACCATGTCAATACAGTTGTGGATACACCAGTGTTCTGCCTTCTGTGAGCACACTGCTACAATTATCGTCCTGCGACGCGCGGCGCGAAGTTCGAAGAGGCAAATGTCTGGTGCGAGGAGGGGGGTGCAGACACTGTAAAGTGGGTGTTAGCTGCGTTGTGGCACTCGGCCAGTGCGGGGAGGAAGTCTCCAGAGACTTGCACTAAGCGCGTCCACTTCACAACACTGTAGGTCTGAGTACCCCTGATGTTGGCTGAGCGGATCTGACCACAATGGTGGTCAGAGCCCTGAAAGTGCGGTGCACGTTTCCACTCATATTTACACGTACCGCCCACGAGAGTCAGGCCGATGGCACTGTTGGATACACCACGGCACGCGAGAGTACAGCTACCCAAGTTCATAATGAGCTGTCTGACCCTTTGCACGGCACCGAGGAGGCCGCCCCCGCGGTGGTTCGTCATGATACTGCCCCAAGAGGTGTGGTGAGAGCTGAAGTCGCCACTGATGACCGCGTCAAGGTTTAGACGGTCTGCAAGGCGGAACACAAAATTTGTGTCCCAGCGTGGCGAGCAATTCTATGTGCGCACGTGAAATCTCGTGCCGAGGAGTTTTATATGCGCACGTAAACGCTCGCGACACTGGTGTCCATGCTCCCGATGCGCACAGTCAGGGCGACGACTTTGAGGGTGTCACAGAGAATGTCCTTGATGTCCACCGCAGCCTGAGGAAGGTTGCCACGCACTTACACCGAAGCCCGCGACTTGCCGGTAGGATGCGAAGGAGTGCTGCACCGGTCTGTGCGACACTCGTGAAGGTGGCACTGCGTGGTGCTTTGATAGTCGACAAAGCCGGTCAGGTTGAGTGTTCCGACGTGGGCATAGATTTCCTGCAGCAGCAAGACCTCGTACTTGTGTCGGAAGAGCTGCGTAGACAGCTCAGAGTAACAGCAGTGGAGAGAACGAATATTTCAATGAAAATTCCGTGGCCAAACCACCTTGCTGCTAGCAATGTTGGTGGAGGGCAGCATGATGGCCAGGGCCGTGTTGCACAGCTCGAACACAGGGCCTGATTGCGGTATCGTTCTGATAAGGGCCTGCATGGCAGTGACGAGGGCACTAGTCACCATGTTCTTTTGCACCTCGCTGTCGGGAGCCGAGGGTTAGGTGGCAGAAGAAGAAACCACCGCGTCATGCGTTCAGCCCGGTTGCACTACCGAGGAAATGCCGATGTATAGTGCTTGAGAATTCACGGCTTTTCCTTCAGTTTTGAGGTTCCACTTGGCCTCACGACGAGAGAAGGATGAGGCCGCAGATGCAATGACTTTCAGCACCCTCCTCTCGTGTTGCCAGTGAGGGCATTGGGGCTCGGTGGTGAGATGGTGGCCGCCGCAGTGTAGGCAGTTGGAGCCGCGTGCAGAGCAGTCGTCACGGGCGTGGTGATCGCCACAGTGCGAACAGCGAGGGGAGCTGGTGCAAGTTCCATGAGTGTGTCTGAAAGCACCACAGCCAATGCTCTGCAGAGGGTGGCGATGACGAGTGATGGGCCAGTCTGCTTGAATACCGGTATCTCAACTGGCGGTGGGTTACCCGCAAATCGGATGAAGACATTGCGTCTGGTACGGGCACAAAAGAGAATGGAATCAAAGCTCTCAATGTTGTTTTCAAGGACCTCCTCGTCAAAATCAGCGTCAACACCACGAATTACGCTGGTACAGGTCGCTTTGTTGGCGTTAACAGCCACTTCTCTGATGCTTTTTGCAGCAAGGATAGTGAAGGGGTCAGCTTCGAGTGTGGTGTCAGTCGCAACAACGTTGCCACGGAAGTTAACGCGTACACGGTTCGTGCCCGGCACCTTCAAGAGCGGTACCAATGCCTCTGAATAGGCATAGTAAATTTTCAGCTGGATGAACCTAGTTGTACACTTTTAGAGCTGTTTGAAATTTTCTGTTTGCTTTAGCGAGGACGACTCCACTCTCCCGGGCGTTTTTGACGTAGTTTTAAGGCCTCCTAACTGTGCCTACAAACCACCACACAGGCTTGTTTTCGTCGTGAAACCTGTCGAACAAAATACGTTGAGGAGGCTCCTTCCACATCATGGCATTTATGTAGTGTTTTTTGGCGAAGTACCTGCAAGTAACATCGTGGCTTTGTGGTAGGGCACTTGCCTGCCATGCGAGTGGTTCAGGTACGATCCTCAATCAGACCAAAAACTTTTAACCTCACTTTCCTCTCTTTTTTCTTGAATTTTCACTCACAGACGATTTTCGCTCACAAGCACTGATACCGACGCCAACGGCGTGCTCTCTGTGAAACATGTTCTCTAATTGCGTTAAAACGACGTGCCAAGAGTGATCGCTCTCGGAGCAATATTTTACCGTCTGCCGAGGCTGGCTCCTTTGCCGCAGCCAATCACAACGCGTCGCGGTGGTGGCACTGGTGTACTCTTGAAGTATACATAGGAGGGGGAGATTATTCCAAATGGCGTCAACTATGTCCGAGCGAACAGCTTTCGCCGCGAAGCTTTTATTAGATGCCATTAGGCAGTACCCAGTGCTTTTCGACAAATTCAATCTGTAATACTCGTACAAGAAGTATCGTAAATCGTAATTGAGTGCAAGAAGGAGCTGTGGATCAAGATAACAGTGGTCTTGGGAGTGACCGGTAAGCGCACAGTCCATCTTTCATAGCATCGGTAAATTTTAACTCCTGCCGTCGAACGCTAGCGACTTACACACGAACGCAGAAAAGGAAGTGTAGATAGCGTGACTATATGAACACACAATCGCAATGATTTACCTACAGTGCATGTGCACAGAACGATCGTGCGAGCGGGGAAACGTAGAACGTATCTTTCGCTCCGGTCATGGAGCCAACTCACCGGTGCGTGAAGCCGCTTCCCATCGTTTTTATCCCTTGCATTCAAGCTCGCTGTTTTGCTCTTCAAGTTCCAATACCTATGCAGTTTTTTGCACTCTCTCGGGACGCTACATGTGCGACCGGCTAAGCGTAAGCGATACTAAGCTAAAAAATGCTATCTCTATTGTCTTTTTGTAGGGTGCGTTTAAACAGTCAGCACGAGATATTTTGATATGAGTAAGCAGAAAGCCTCTCCACGAATATCCAAATATTTGAGGAGTTGCACGTTTCCTTGGGAAATCACTGCACTTTCGCTAGCAATTGAAATCGGAGTTCAAAAACCATGCAAGTTTGGCACACTCGCCATGTTTGTACGCTCGCTCAAGGCGTCAGTCCGCAGTCACAGCAGGAGATTGCAAGACTCGCTCCAGCTTAGCGTAATCTTAAGGCTCCTTACGGCACAGGACGCTGAACCTACCAACGCCCCTTTCTGCAATTTATGACATTTAAGTGGTCTGTGCAACACTCACACACGTGAATGTACAAATAGATGTATGTGGTGTAGTTTTCTTCCACTTTTCTAGTATTTGCAGGGATAATAAGGCTCGCCTACAATCCATTTTTATCAGTTTTTTGTTGAGACTGCTGAATGACTACAGTTCATGCACGAAAAAAAGATTAAGAGTGCTTTGAACTGCGACTGAAGGAAATTGGACATCCAACGCTTCATATTAGGTTGCACAACTGTGCTACGTCGTAATGAGTTGGGAAAATGTTTTTCTTCATTCGCAGCGGCAACGTGCCCCACAAACTTTAAAAACCTAAGACAGTTATACTAAACTGACAAAAAACAAAAAATGGGGCTGGAGCCACTGAAATTCCTTCTCTGACCTAGAGGCACTTCAAGGCAATGGTGCCCATAATAAGAAAGTTCACGTGAGTGCCCATGCGAGTTTCGTTACCTGTCTCACGAGTTTTTTTAGTTTCCACAATATTCTGGCAATTTATCGTTGATTAGAGTTAGTATTGTCATTAGCTGTAACATCACATATGCCACATCTGTATCTGAACTCACAGCATTTTATAAAGGAGTAGGAATTTTATGAATTTGACACTATGAATCATGCCATCCTTTTCACATAATTAGACTCCTACGGTATTTATGGTCCGACACTAACACTTATACGTATTTATCTGTTGAACAGATATCAGCTTGTTCTATTGGGCAATTCTTTTTGTAACTCTCATACCATAAATCAAGGTGTTCCTCAAGGTTTAATACTAGGACCTCTATTTTTTTATTGTACATCAATGACTTACCAAAATGTTCTAATTCATCTAGATGTACCCTATATACCGAAGACACCACGATATTTTCCTCTGATAGTAATTTAGATTGCTTAATTAGAGAATATAAATAAAGACGCAGCCAAAATTGTACAGTGTTGCCGCAATAATCAGCTCGTACTTAACCCGATTAACACTACATTCATGCGATTTCACTCTCGACGTAACACTATACTATTCTTTTCCCGCCTAACCATAGATGCGCATGTTATTCTCCCGTCTCAGTCAACCACGTTTCTCGGTGTTACTATTGATTCTCACCTAAAGTTCGATAAGCACATTGCCGCTATTTTGTGCAAAATTCATTTTGGAATTTGAGTTCCGATTAAAACCCGCACTTACTTCCTTTTGCAATTTCTTTGCTCACTATACTTCACCTTCATTCATACTCACCTGACATACTGTTGTTCTTCCTGGAGAAACGCTATAGGACTCATCTCTCCAAGAACACTCATTTACAGAGTAAAGCTTTGCGGATTATAACCTTTAGTCACTGGAATGACTCCGCTATGCCTATCCATAGAAATCTTGGCATTCTCCCTACCCATCATTCCATAACTCTGAAATTATGTAGGGTCATATTTTGCGCGCGTCAGCGTGATATTGAAATAAACAGTATTCCATCCCATTATCTTATAAATCCAAATTCGACCAGATTTTTCTTACGACATAGTTAACTCTTGTCGGTGGTGCACTCAAACTATGGTAAACAGGCAACGTTGTTTTCTGGTATTTACCTCTGGAATTCACTACATACGTCCATTAGAATGTGCCGCAATATAGCATCATTTAAAGCACAATTAAAGAAACATTTACTTCAACATCTTTGCTAACATTTCATGGTACCATCTTTCACGTTTTCTTAACTCATATTTGTTTTTCTTTTTTTCATTTTTCAATCGTCTTTTTCATTCATTCAGCAACTGTGTTTTAGCAATTGTGAAATGTTTTACGCCTTGTTAACTTATAAATCGCGTCGAGTCTCAGAGTGTACTAATGTGTACGTTTCTGTACTATTGTTGCATTTCATGCTATTGAATTATCTTTCCTTTTTTGTGTTTTTTCACTTTCCGTGTTTCGAATATGCTTTTCTTTTGCTCGACATTTGCCTGCCCTGTATTCCAATCAGCATATTATCACTGGGAGGTCCCCCTGACAGTGTTTACTTCGGCAGCTCCTTCTGTAATACTTATGAACTATGTCACTTGTTTTTTCATGATGTCACAATAAACTTCAACTTCAACAACTCATTGTATGTTCTCAACGTTTCTTGCAGCATATGCAGCAACATCAGTTTTAAACAGGCCGGAGGGTAAGTAACTTGAAATGAATATGAAATTGTATCTATGGTTGCGAAATTGTTAGTGGTATTGTACTGCACCGAAGTAGTTTTAGAGACGCGTTGATTTTCACTGCTGTGCACGATGCACATTCCTGCTCATTTTGAGTAGTCGCACAATAAGCACCGTGGAAGGGGCCCCAAGCCTTAACTGCGTAAGTGTTAAATTGGTTGAAATAATATCAGTAGTAGCTAACGTGGTTGCTTGGGTGAGTTGGTACGACATGATTCACATAAAAAAACAGCGCCAATAACGAGGGACAAGAAAAGAAGGAGACAGACAGTGGAACTGACTTACAACAATATATAGAACGTTGGCAGACATGTTGTTCATGGAGCGCTATCACGATGATTACTCGGGTGTTAGGTGATTATGTTTTCTTTGGTTTGTATTTTCTCTTTTTTCTCAGATACTGCTCAAGTATGTATTGCGTGGTTCCAGCAAATAAATCTTGTAAGTCAGTGCCGCTGTCGATCTCTTTTTCTTGTCCATCGTTATTGGCGCTGTTTTTTATGTGAACCAGTAGTATAAACTGTAAGCTTGAACAAACTTTTCAATGTCGCCACTGCTTTGTAGTGCTGTGCCCACTTTGACCATGGACTAGATTTTCAACCTATTGAGTCTGACTGCATATGTGTAATAAAAATATTTAGAACATTCCTAGAGTAAATATAAAAGAGGAGTTTATTTTCGCTTGATGCAGGATAGAATGTTACACTGAAGAAGGCACAAGCCAGGATGAGGTAGAAGAGTTCATGGACGGTGACATTCTTAAAGCCGCCCCAGGAGAACTGGAGAGGTGCGGCAGCAGCCCCTAAAGCCTAAGCAGTCGTCAGGCAGAAACAACCGATAGTCCTCAAACTTAATAATGAGTTTACGTGTGATATTGACTGACATTTGCAAGTAGAGGAATAAGTATTGTCTCGTAGGTTTGTAAGGCACTCACAGCTCTTGATTTTAGAAATTATTCATGCAGGCAACAATATACTGATGTACTTGAAATGAAAGGAGAGGAGGCACACATAAGGCAAGAACATTGTATTGGTTGCTTACACATGATTTGCTTCAAACTATAGAAGATGTATTTACTAAGTTAGGTTTTTCAACTCTGCACCAAGAGTTAGGCAGTCTCTTAGAACAACAAGAAACCGAAAGACGTAGGTTGTGACTGATTTTATTGCAGAACAATATGAAGGCGTGGAAGCTGCATGTTTAGAGCACCTTAAAACATCGCGGGAAAGCCGACACCAATAAAAGAATATCCGCTACCATTTTAGACTTACCACAGCTGGCATGCTTCGTATGTTGCCTTTGGATGACCAGTCCCATACAAGTGAAGTGAAGTGAAGTGAAGTGAACTTTATTGCCACATATATCAAAACATGTTTAAACAACAAGGATGGTAGTTTAAAAGCTGCATGTATGCAGCTTGACTAGTCCCAACTCCCAGAAAATTAAAAGAAGCAGTAAATGATAAGAAGCATTCTTACTTGTCACAATAGTAAAATAGAAATACATAAAGCAAAGCATTTAGAGAAGAAGCGAAAAAAAGTATGAAACAAACATTCTCAACAGACATAATCATAAGCAACAAACATTGGTGTTTATAAAATTAGTTGAAGCATTCTCTTTTTCGAAATATGACGTATGCTGTCATCACTTATTTTATATTTTTTTAGTATTGAAAGAAGGCAGTAGGAAAGTGTTTGAAAACCGTAGTTTGTGCATGGTCGCGAAACTGCCCAATGCTTGTCAAAAAACGAGGTCATTCTGAGTAGAATAGTTTTTTCTAAACCTTTGGAAAACAAAGGAAGAGTTGATTTTTGTCGGTAACTGCCTAAATTATCTCTTTAACCACATTTGCCTACCACAGTTACCCTTGCAACTTTCATCTGTTGTGAAAAAATGCCAGATGTTAATGCCAAGTTGTGAATATGAGTGAGGCAAGGTATGATACAATGATTGAAATACAAAATTTGGTGTACCATACAGTGAATGAGATCAGGCGGGGAGGAAAATTTGAATAATTGGACTGCAAATAAAGCCTAAATTTCTCCTGTTTCGACACAAGCTGTGTTTTCTTACTAAAGATTTGTATGTTCACATGACCTCGAATAGTCTCACCTTTTCTTTTTAATTTAATTTATCTTTGCTTAATTTTTTAGATATGTTTTCACGTTTTGATACAGACATGCCTAGTACGAAGTGATTTTTTATTTGGTAGCTAATCATGAGGTGAAGGCAGCGAATAGGCAGCATTAGAAAGTACCTCTTCATTTGTATTTTGCTCTGCATTTCTTATGTAGTAGTTTTCTGCTGCGATGCTGTCCATGCTGCAGAGATGTGCCAAGAAGGCATAAACCTACTTGACTTGTTATCATATGCAGTCTTTTACATGTTTCACCTGCCATGGCACCTTGTCCTGTGTTACGAAATGTTTGCACAGCTTACACGAATGACATGAGTGGGCCTGCAAAATATATTTCAAGATGGGCGTGATATTGAGGCATAAAAATTCTGAGTGTGTTTTAGAATATCACATTATTAACATGCGCGCAAAATAAAACATATTCATAAGCCATGCTTACATGCCGAATTTGAACCTGTGCCGGCTAATGTAGTCAGTGCACCATTTACTGCTCCTCAGTCCTCCAACTCATATCTGTATTATAACAACCTTGCCAGTCTTCACTATCTGTGGTGGCTAGAGGGCAGTACACATGATCGCGATACAGGCGCGAAAAAATTTGTGCAAAGCCAAACAGGCAGACACAATTTTTCTTGTGTTCTCTTCCTTTGCTTCAAATGGCCGACGAAGAATTCACCCTTTCTGGACGAGTACTCCGAAAGCCATTTTCCACTACTCATCGAGGCCTGCTCAAAATATAATTAAAAACGCCAGGCCTGCACGGTTTAGGTGCAGCACAGTCACACCGAAACCTAAAAAAGCGGCCTCTTAGAGCCTTTTCAGAACACTCATTGGGTAGTTACTGCAAGCACACTTGCTTGGTACACACTACGGTAGCATCAATAAATTTTTGGGTAGTAGACCGGCATTCGCTATGCTAGTTTTCGTCATTCTTCTAAGAAGCGTGGTATCCGCTGAATGTTTGCTAGAAATTTTGTGCCAATAGTCCTATGCAGTGGCTGACGATGATGAGAAATTATGGCTGAAGCGGGTATGCGCCATAGGTAATAGGGGAACAAGAAGTTTTTGTGATGGTTTGGAGCATTGGACGGCCCCCTCGTTACGCTCTTCACACTGTGTGACGACTGTTGTTCGTTCGCCTTTCTAAAACACTCTTTACGCCGTATTTACATGATTGCTTTCCCCACATCAAGCCTGCCTGAGGCAAGTTTGACAAGTCACAAGCACCGGTGTAGCTAAGTTGTAGAATACTGGGCTGGCAGCAAGCGGACACGGGTTCGAGCCCCACTGTGCCATTGGTGCTAGGTCATGCCTGCCTAAAGCAAGTTTGAGAAGTTACAAGCAGTACGAGAATGTTAAGCTGGTACTCAGCGGTCCCGGGTGTGTAATTCAAAGTTTTTTTTAGGGGCGAAGCTCCTTAAAGCGGCCCCCGTTCGTCCCTCGTAGTATTAGCAGTAGTCGTAGTGCGTAATCCTGTCTTAGATTTCGACCTCAAAGATGGTGCTGGTGGGAGATTTTTTCTGTGTGTTGTTCGCAGCGTGCGCGTTTACTAAAAGCCGAATTCTCCTGTCTCTCATTACCACTTAGCAGCCATTGGCATGTACACTGAGCACTATCTGACAAGAAAGGGTCGCTACGTTATACTCGCTGTGTGTAACCTTCTTGGTTTTAGAAAGGGTTAGCGAGGGTTGGGCCACAGTGCCACGAATACAGTGAACTATGTCATGAACTCGAGGTGGTTAAAGGTGGTAAGTAGACACGAGGCGCAAGCCGTAAGAAAGTGTGCGTGTGCCTCCTCTCGTTCAGTCCTTTGAGTGTTCGCTAGACGATGGTGCTTCTCTATGAGAAATATATGATGAAAAGATGCGAAATGGTAGTACTTGGACTGTGGAATAGGTCGTTGAACGGACACAGACATATGCATAGACGGACGCACGGATGGCTGCACGGACGGATCGACGCATAGATGGACGCAAGAGCAGTTGCAAGGATGCACGCAAAGATGGACGTGCGTACTCACGAACAGACGCACGCACTGACGGGCGGTCGAATGTATGGACGGTCACACAGACGGATGCATGGACGGACGGAAGCAAGAATGAATGAACGGACGGATGCTTCGCCCCACTCTCCATCATTCACTCCGTGGATATGCTGCCATTTTTTACAGTTCTCTCCATCGCACCCTACATCTCGCCCCCAGCACGAGTATCACATCGCAATGGTCCTTCTTTCAATGTTGCTCGCCACAAAGTTCACAATGTCACTTCTTCATCATTTCCCCACGTGTAGCTATAGATGGGAATGGCCTTACATACGACATCACCTGCTCATTTGAGTTCATCAAAGAAGCAGTCTGCATTTTTATCACCACATTTTTTACTTTTCTCTTTCTATTTTTCGGGGCCTTTGAAGAATATAGAATGAATGAATGATTAACAGTGTGACATGTAGCAGTGGTTGGTTACTCTACAATTTAAAAAAAAATTTAATATAGCTGGAAACATCAAAAATTTTCTCCAATAAAATGGTGTTTCAAAGCACGGTGAACAAAAATAAAAACAAACTGCTCCCAATTACTTGCCCTTCGGCTCTGACAATGATATCTCAAACACAGAATTAGCATTCAAGTGCGCAGCTCCTCTGATGCTTTGTTTACTCTACGAAACAATAAAGGGACACTAAAATCAACTATAATTCAACGTTAATTGTGGAAATGACAGTCCACAAACCTCATAGTATTACTTTTGTGTCAAGCAAGAGATATATTTTGAAATAAAACCAAGTTTTTGTATCCCACATTGGGTTAGAACACTTCCAATTACCCGCCTCAAGAAGCGGACTGACCAGACCGTGTAGCGTCAAAGTTGCCATGCACAAAGTTGGCCAGATTCACTACGCGTGAATGTGCATATGTGTGCACATGCACGCGTAGTGTGCATATGTGATGCTGTGCCTGGAGAAATATTGGAGAATTCGGACAGAGAGCACGGGTCAGTGAAGATAGCGTTGTCCCTGAGTTCTCTGCAGTATGTGTTCTGGTATATTCTTCACGCATCTAAGCATTGACATCGTGTTGGATGCATTAGCGGAGCCTTTTATTTCATTTGCGTTAAGAAAAACGCATTGGTGCCCCATTGCAAAGAGCGGAACCTTTTATTTCAGTTGCGTTAAGAAAAATGCATTGGTGCCCCATTGCAAAGTAGGAATTGTTCAAGCACGCGCATGACTATGGGCGGTAAAGTGTTTAGCTAAGTCAGTGGTTCTACAAGGGGCACTGAAGCTTGCCGCGTTCAAAACCTACTAACCGATCGCCGGGGCGGCCCTCAGTGATGCTGAAGTTGGGGCGCCAGTCAATACGTGTTCATCAGATTCAAATATTTTACCTATGATCGACAAAGCACTTTCTACCGACAAGCGCCGCATGCTTTTCGACGTCGTGTTAAACTACATGGTGGTTTCCGGTTTTTACCAGAGTAACCAAACTCCCCCCATTCCAGCGTCTCGTACTCGCCACAGAATAAACACAGTAAAAGCACAGTCCATTTGTGAAAAACCCTACCAAGTGTGGCCCTCTGAGCGCATAATTATTGACGAACAAGTACGTGATATGCTGCAGAAGGGTGTTATTAAAGAACCATCAAGTCCTTGGGTAGCTCCAGTGATTTTTGTAAAAAAACGACAGTAGCTGAACATTCTGTGTAAACTATCGTCGCCTGAACTGCGTCACCAAGAGAGATCTCTACCCTCTCCGCGAATCATTGATGCTTTAGACTGCCTCCATTCAGCATCCAAGTTTTCGTCCATAGACTTACGTTCAGGCGACTAGAAAATACCTGTACATTCGAAGGAAAAAAAAGACGGCTTTTGTTACCCCGGACGGACTATATGAGTTTAATGTGATGCCCTTTAGTCGATGCATTGCAACCGTTGCATTTGAAAGGTTCATGGACACCATTCTACGCAGACTAAAGTGGAGCATCTGCATGTGTTATCTTGACGACGTTCTGATCTTGGGGTGTATACATTCAGCGAGCATAACCAACGGGTAGATAATGTGCAGGAGTGTATTCGAAATGCTGGCCTGGTTCTTAAGGCAAACAAGTGTCGTTTCAGTGCGCGACAAACATTAGTGTTTGGAAACCTCGTCAACGAGGATGGCATCAGGCCCAACCCAATTAAGACAGAGGCTGTTAAAGCTTTTAAACCACTTGCTCAACGAAGGAGCTTTGGAGCTTCTCGGGCCTCTGCTCTTATTTTCGCCGATGTATTCCCGCATTTGCTGATGTTGACCATCTCCTGACCTGTGGTCTCCGCTAAGGTGCTGGTTTTAATTGTAGTACTGATTTCGATTTTTTTATCAAGTGACCTGCATTTTGCAATTGCAATTTTTTATAAAGTTCTTGCTCATGCCGCAGCCTTCGGCACTTCGATCCTTCTGCGGTGATTGAAGTTTACACTGACGCAAGTGGCATCGCCATAGGTGCAGTCCTGGTACAGCGATATAATCAAAAGAAACACGTGGTCACATATGCCAGTCGGACATTAAGCAAGCTGTAAGGCAATTACGCTGTGTCCGAGCAAGAAAATCTCACACTTGTTTTCGCTGCGCAGCAATTCCACTCATACGTGTTTGGTCGTCCTTTTCAAGTATTTAGAGATCACCATTCCTTGAGCTGTCTAGTCAACCTTCAGGATCCGTCAGGCCATCTTGCACGGTGGGCTATCTGGTTGCAAGAATACCATTTCATGGTATTGTACGAGTGGCAGGAAACACGCTGAAGCAGACTGCCTATCTAGGATGCCACTTGATACGACAGTTTGCGATGCTGACAATTTCGATCATCTCGTGGCGTCTGTGGCACTAACGTTCCCAGATAAAGACACCGCCGAAACTGAGCAGTGAATGGACGTGAGCTTGAATCTGTATTTCGGCCTTGCACGAGCATCCACTCCAGGCCGGTTTCGCGCTCGTAATGGCTTATTGTACAAGGAAACTATCACTGGCACTTGTGCTCGTTTTCTGCTGGTGGTTTCAGGGGCACTACGTTCATTTGTGTTGCGCGCCATTCATGACGACGCCACTTCAGGTCATTTGGGAACAACGCGCACTCTTCATCGTACACATGGACGCTTTTACTGGCCACGCATGCGCTAGTCGGTTGAGTTGTACGTGGCCAGTTGTGCCCATTGCCAGACGCATAAATCTCAGTAGCTCCAGCCGGACATCTACAGCCTCGTACGCCTCCCAGTTCTCCTTTTAACCAAATTGGCATTGACATTATGGGTCTTTCCCGCTCTCGTCAAAAGGCAACACATGGATTTGGTATATGCTGAACACCTTACACGGTACTGAGAAACGACTGCCCTGCCATTCGCGACTGCTGGTCAAGTGTCGGCCTTCCTTCTCTAGTCTATCTTACTGCACCGTGGATCTTCCCGCGTCATTATAGGTGACCGTGGACCTCAGTTTACGGCTGATGTTGTCGAGTAACTTCTCCGTATGTGTGGCTCAGAACTCAGACATTGAACGCCTTATCACCCGCAGACCAATGGCCTCACCGAGCGAACAATCCAAGCACTAGTAAACATGTCTTTGATGTACGTTGCTTGGAATCACAAGAACTTGCATGAAGTCTTACCAGTCGTCACGTACGCCTTTAATACTGCCCAACATGCGACCACCGTCTACAGCCCGTTTTTTCTCCTCTATGCTCGACCCCCACGTTCTACTCTGGGCACGATATTTTCCTTTTCTGACTATGACGCTACGCCTCTCGCAGAAACTCTTTGTCTTGCCGAAGAAGCTCGCTGCCTTGCCCATTTACACACAATAGCCTCGCAAGACAGATCGAGAAAATCTGTTATGTCAGCAAGCACCAGCAAGTCACCTATATTCCAGGAGACCTTGTGTTGGTGTGGAAAACTTTGCGCAAGCATGGCTTGTTTCAAAACCTGCTTGCCCACTACACTGGACCGTTCGTTGTTCTTGACCGCCTGAGCACCGTCGACTACCGCATGGCACGCCTCACAGCTAGCAGGAGACGCTCTCGCAAGAGAGAGGTTATACACGTGGCTCACCTGAAATCTTTCAGTCAGCGAGACGTTGCATGAAATGCGCGGCGCCCTTCGTCTGCGCGGAGGGAAATGCGCACTAGGAAAACGAGGAACAAGCCAAGGAGAATGAACCAGGAAGATGATCTCTCTTGCATCCGGCTCATCATCGTAACCAAGTATCAACGAACCCCCAAACGCCTACTGAGTACGTAACAGTATGCCATGAGAAAAAATGTATTTAGTTTCATTATTATCACATGTGAACAGACCAAAATTCAAATCAAGTATGTCATAGCAGTCATCTTGTAGGCAAACTTTCATGCACCAGCCTCGAAACTTCTATGCAAGCGGCGCACTGCATTTGCTCAAACTCCTCGAACGTACATGTAATGCTAACTTTTATAGCCACCATTGTGCCCCTCTGACTTATTTGGGCCTACTGTGCCTACTGTCCCGAAACCTGCTTGTCCAGCGGTGCGCACTGAGGAAGGAAGACAAGAAAGGAATGTATTTGTGTCGCACGTATGCACACTGAGCCGGTCTCCGAGAATCCGAGCGGCAGTACACAGTTAAGTTTTTTTCCATGTGCGCCAGTACGGACATCAACAGCAACATGTGAAGTTAGCATAATGTTTCTACAAGAAACATGGAAACACGAAACGAGCCCACCACTGTTTTCGGCAGAAATTACTGTGGCGAGCAGCAGCAACCCCGCTCATTTGGACAGCACAGATAAGGCCCCTGTTACATAACTGTTATATTTATTTATTTATTTGAACATACTGCCAATCTCTCACGGTATTCTCGCAGGAAGGGCATAAACAGAGTACATGTCACATATTTTCAAGAAATGTAGGTTTACACAGTCGGTGGAGTGTAGTACACATTATACATTTTCATTGAATAAGCATGAAGAAGGAACGCATACATTTTACAAAAGAAACATAATGTACAGGTTTTGATATTACAGGTTACAACATTCCTTTGCGTAAGGGATTATAGCGAAAAATACTTTTTATTACAAATCTTTTCAAAAAATCATGATTTAGTGATAAGATGAAACACAAATGAGCTGATACACACATTCACTCAGTGATAACAAGTTATAGTCACATCGTGTCAATTTTCTTTTCTACCAGCCTTAAGAACACCGTTTAACTTTGGTACCAGTTATTGAGTTGCCTAGAGAATTCCATTCCCTTATTGCTAATGGAAAGAGAGCGTAATTGAAACAGTCAACGTTGAACCAGTATTCTGTTAGTCTATGGGGATGTTTTAGTCTGATTAGCCTTGATCGATCTACGGATACATAGTCTGAGGCCTCTAATTTTAGGTGACCGTATATTGGTTCATACAAAAATTTTAATCTAGCTATCTTGATTCTATTATTGAGGGTGACCATGCCAGCTTGTTTTAGTAGCTCTGTCGGAGAGTCGCTCATTATAAATCGGTTAAAGATAAACCTTAACGCTTTTTGGACACCTTCCAACTTATTGATTATTTCTTTAGTAAAAGGGGCCCAGACTATATTGGCGTATTGAAGTACGAACCGGACATACGTCGTGTAGGCAAACAGCATTACGTGAGGTGGGGCCTGTCACAGTCGTCGTCGGAGCATAAACCGACGTTTCAATGCTGAAGAAGTGATGTTGTTAATATGCGAATGCCATCTGTAATCGGTGGTTAATGTAACTCCTAGGTATTTATGCTCCGTTACCAACGCAAGATGGTTATGTTGTTGTTGCTTGTTGTTTCCCTGTGCAAATGGCTCGTACCTAAAGAAGGGGATTGGCCGATTATAAGGTGAATTTATCCTAAACTTTCAGCATTGCGTCATTCCTACCAATTTTTTGTAACTTAATTTTGATTTGAAATACCGGTATCAAGTTTGCAGAAAAAAAAGAATAAAAATAGTGAGACAGCAATTTAGCAAGAAAATCGTTTAGTCGCAGTGATGTATTCTTGAACGGCGAATAAAACATCCCTGTGGCTGAAACCCAGTGTAGAGGCTCCAAATGAAAGAAGATCAGGTTGTGATAGTTGCAAGCCCAGTCTTTGAAGAGGTGGTGTTAGTATGCTTTGCCTGAATAAATCGAAACGGCGACAATGTAATAAAAAATGACTGATCGTTTCCTTTTGATTACAGTAAATGCACATAGGGGAATTCAATATGCCTGATCTATGCAAGTAAAAATTGAGGGAGGCAACGCGGCAACAAAATTTCGTGATGACAACTTCCATCATCCTTGAATTAGTCAGTTCACTGCGCCAGAAAATAACAAGTGTTTGTACTCTGGAGAAGCCGTCAGTGCAGGGTCCGATAAATTTTGCCTGATTTTAAGTGTGCGAAATCGCGCCACCGTAATGTATACTGTATGAGGGAAAATAGGAATAATTGGTGTCGAAAGGGATGCCTTCGCAAGAGAATCAGCTATTTCGTTTAACAACAAACCTTTGTGCCCTGGTGTCCAGATTAAATGAATACTTCGGAGATGACAGGGGATCAACGATTTAAAAAGTTTCACTATAGGTAAGTGACCAGATGCGGACAGAGAAGAGCACACTGATAATGAATCAGTTATGACTGCTACGACAGGAATGGAAATATTTACCTTTCGCAAAGCTAACATTATTGCCATGAATTCAGCCAGAAAGACAGGAAGAAAGTCCGGTAAGCGAATTGAAAATGACCAATCAAGTACGGGGCAATATATTCCAACGCCTGATTTTTCATGTGATTGAGATGCGTCCGTTGCTATAATGACTTTTGTTGGCAGTGTACTTAAATGGTCCTGTAATAAACCATTTAAAATGCCTGTAGGTAATAGCTTAGCGTGAGTTGGGAAGATATCATGGTAAACAATTTCTGGAGAATTTCGTTGCTCAGTTAAAGGAATCAGATCATGAACGTGTACATTTAGGGGCTCAAGTAACGATTGAACAAATACTATTTGTGGTTTGGTAAATATGTGCCAATGCACGGAGAAGAATAGGTCAGGATTGGAAATAAAAATAATTTGTTCAGGGTTAAACGGTGCTTCATATAGTCGTAAGATGGTTATTTTTGATAATATAATGAATTTCGAAAATGTTTCTTTTTCTGCTTATAGTCACAAGCGAACACTTTTTGAAGTTCAACAGCATTTAATTTTCTCAACACCAATCGCATACCTTTGCCAGGACGTTTTGTAGAGCAACACTATCTTGAACTTTATTAATTTCGCTGTATATCACACAATCATCTGCGAATAGTTTTATATTAACTGGTACTCGTGATGGTAAATCATTAATAAAAATAAGGAAGAGAATAGGAGCCAAAACAGAACCTTGAGGAACACCTGATGATACCGGTGTGATTGCGGATGTCTTATTGTTGTATTCTACGTACTGCATGCAATTAGTTGTGTAATCTTTACCCAATTAACAATGACTGTGTCTCCGAGCACATTTTCTAGCTTTCGGAGTAGTTCTACATAAGATACTTTATAGAAGTCCTTCGAAAAGTCTATCAAGAGTAGGTCAATTAGTTTCTGATTATTAAAACAGTTTGATATATCGTGCGTTAGTTCTACTAGCTGCGTTACAGTAGATAACCTCGCCTAAAGCAGTGCTGGTACAGCGATAAAATATTTTCGCTCTCAAAAAATGACGTAATGTGTTTGAGGATGACGTGTTCTAGTATTTTGCATACAGTGCATGTTAAACAAATTAGACAAAAGTTGGCGAAATCATCTGCATTTCCTGATTTATGCACTGGAATAACCTTGGCAATATTCCAGTATTGTGGAAGACCACCAACTGATAGGAACTTATTAAAAAGAATGCATAAATATTTGGCTAATAGTTCCGCATATCTTACAAGAAAAATGTTAGGAATATCCTCAAGGCCCGTGGCTTTCTTGGCGTCTAATTTAAGCAGCAGGTGATATATCCCGTTCTCGGTCACAGTGAGTGGGGTCAATCTGCTTGAGGAAAATATGGTCAACTTCAGGTAAGTTACCGTTATCTACACAGAATACGAATTGAAAGTATTCATTTAGTGAGTTTGCGTCTACATGGCTTTTCTTCTCCGGTGTTGACGTTTTGCTAGACGTTTTAGGTTTAAGGTAATTCCAGAACTCTTGAGGAGAGTTTTTCAGGAAATTTGGTAGCGTTGTCTCAATGTAGGTAGCTTTTTCTTTTGTATTTTCGCTTTCATGTCGTCTATTGCGTTTCTAAGATTTGTTCTTGCTACGTGTCAAGGGTTTAATCTCAAACACTTCCTCACTTTGTCACCCGATGACTTGTTTGCCTTTGCACTGTTCCATAACTTTCTTCGAATGTCTCGCGCACAGGCAGAAAAAATCACCAATAGAAATATTGCTATCTTTCAGGCGGCAACAATTTTTTAGGTCTCTCTCTTTATCATGGTATTCTAGGAGCTTGCAAATGATTAGCCTTGTTTTTTCACTGTTAGGTTTCCGAAGCCTGTGTGCTCGTTCAATAGAAATAGGGTTCATCTTCAAAAGGCCTGTCGTAACCTTACTGTTAACTACCTGATCCAAAAAATCCTCGCTTCCGTTTGGGTCCTCGTCCACGTGACAAACAATAAGATTTGATCTCCTCGAGCGATTTTAGAGATCGTCCCCTTTCATTTCCAGGTCCACCACTTTCCTCTGGAGATTAGAGACTTGGGTCACGCAACTTGAAATTTTGCTGTCAAAGGTAGTCAGCTTCGACTCAATCAAAGTCAGTCGCCCTTCTTTGATTATTTTTAGTTATTCAACAATGTGCTGAAGCTGTTTTAATACCACTGCTAACTCAGGACCTGGGTTTGTCTCAACATTAGCAGACAACAGTAGCAGTTCCCTGAGACAAGGCACCAAACTGCACACTTGAGAAAAGAGCAGCCCTGGGCACGGCAGCACCGCTAAGAAGCGGTTATCCGAACGAATGCATAAGCCATACTGTTTCCTTACCTGCACAAGAAGAAGGAACGGATAAGCAATCCGCATGCTCGTAGTGCTGCTGTGCCCTATGTTCGCCGGGCTAGGGAGCGGTACATTTATACTTGGAGGCGTTGAAGTCGATTGCGGAACTGGATGAGTGATGACGGATGCAGCAAGGCCGGAAGTTGTTGGGGCTGTGGGTTGTCACTGGTAGGCGGGCATATACGGTGGAAACCGTGAATGCAGTCGAGGCAGTTATAAACTTCGACTTTCCTTGCCGCAACATATGTCACTGGCAGCGCTGCCCATGGTATCAGCAAGACTACGGTGATATTCTGCACAAGAAGAAGGAACGGATCAGCGATCCGCATACTCGTAGTGCCGCCGTGCCCTATGGTCGCCGGCCTAGGAAGCAGTACATTTATACTGGGAGGCGCTGAAGTCGATTGCGGAACTGGATGAGTGATGACGGATGCAGCAATGCCGGAAGTTGTTGGGACTGTGCGGTGTCGCTGGTAGGCGGGCAGATACGGTGGAAACCGTGAATGCAGTCCGAGGCAGTCATGAACTTCGCCTTTCCTTGCCCCAACATACGTCACTGGCAGCGTGGCCCATGGTATCAACAGGACTACGGTGATGTGCTGCACAAGAAGAAGGAACGAATGAGCAATCCGCATGCTCGTAGTGCCGCCGTGCTCTTGTAGTGCCACCATGCCCGCCATGCCCTATCTGTCTAATATAAAAAATTTATCTGTTATTATCACGCGTTAACTATTTTTCATTTGTCTAATCCCTGCTAATACGTGGCATGTTTTCAATTTTTCATTTGTTCGCACATTCCTTGTTTATAATCAATTTTTGACGAACCCCTGCCTGTGCACCTTTTTTATAAGCATGTGCTACACTATTATTTTTATCCTGGTCTTGTCTGTATGTACGTATTGCGGTTTCCACAATAACGTTGCCATAAACACGCACGAGTTCGATTTATTGCTGGTAATTCATTAAACCCACAAAGATGCGATTGCTGCCGCCTAAGAAATCATCGCGCTAAAAGGCGGAAGGACATAAAACACTGGAATCTTGGAAAACTACGTACACACTTCCACAATCGCGACTGTGGACTGTGAATTAGGTGCTTCTTAGGCTCGATATATGTTGATAATAAAGACACGATTGTTCCTGAAAACCCGCTGGACTTTAATTTTTTTAGGATTAATTTGCAACAGAAAAGCTCCCGCGAAAAAAGACAGGGCTTTAAACAGGCTGTGTGGGTACGTTGTTTACATATGAAAGGTTTTACAGCGGAAGCTCTTACAACATCACTTTTCGAGTCACGCGCAGCTTTTGGTTCTGTAGAAGCAGCAGCCACTGCCACCGGCCGTGTTCGTAACCAAATCGCACGAAAATAAAAAATAACCTTCCACTAATGACACAGTGGGGCTTGAACCCGGGTCCCCTGGGTACCAGCCCAATATTCTACCACTGAATAACGTCGGTGCTTGTGACTTGTTGTCCAAATTGCCTTAGGCAGGCTTGATGTCGAGAAATCAATCGCGTTATTACAACTTATAAAGCGGTTTGGAACAGCAAAAGAACAACCAGACGTCACACAATGCGAATAGCGTAACGAGTGGGCCGTCTAATGCTCCAAACCATCACAAAAACTTGTTCTTGTTCCCCGATTACAGTAGTGCATACCCACTTCAGCCGCAAATCCTCATCATCGTCAACCACTGCATAGACATTTGGGACAAAATACGTAGCATGTGTTTAGGGCATACCACGTTTTTCAGAAGAGTGACGAACATCACCGCGCCACGCTGCGTAGGGATCTTTATACCACGCAGGGGTGGCGTTTTTCTTGAATGAATATGCACTAGCTCTATACACACAAGTATATATATATCCTTTGAAGGGCCTGTCAGTGTCGATGTTGGCTGTCCTAAAGGTATGTCGACACGAAAGTACAAAATTGTTACCTTTGTACATTCGATGCACGTTCATCAAACTTACTGTGTACAGTCATGGACATCTTATGGATGTCCGGATTATCCAAAATGTACGTCCCGTCATATGCCTACCGGACATCCATGGCTACTTGGGTCGATAATACACAGGCACTGTGCTGTCGAGAGTAAAGGAGACATATGATGAGAAGTCCGAAAGAGTGTCTGGAGATGGCGACACACGTGGGCAAAAGTGCGAGATGCCCCACGTCTTTGGCCTCATGGGTAGCCAAGCTATCCAGGCGGTCTGAACAGGGACGCGCACTCGCCTCGTGGAGAAACTCACTTTGCCGCTTAGCTGCCCAGCCTTCAGTGTGAACCAGCTTTCAGCGCAGATTCTGGTTCTGAAACGAGCCAGCGATCTTGGGGATGGCGAGACGGATGGGGAGGAGGACAGAAGCGTGTTGTGTTTTAGAGATGAGGATGATGTAGGCGAAAAGGACTCGGTACTGGTCTGTTCCTCGGTGTCTGCCAGTGTTGATGCGACCGATTATTCGTAGTCTTGAAGCTTGGCCTTGATGTAATCTTGTTCTGCGCGCACAAGAAGGAGTTGAGAAGGTGGTGGTAATAAGGAAATGGCAGCGGCGGCTGTTCTGGTTGCGTTTTTCGTGGTGGTGGTCTTGATTTTTGTTGTCTGACGCCGTTGTGGTGTCAACAGTTTCTCGATGCTTCGTACTTGGGGCCGAGAAGTTGGGATGTTGGAAGATGAGTCCCTTTGAAGGAGATGCTCAGCAGCCTTCAGTTTGTGAGCCCAGGTCATGTCGGGGCCACGGGCGATTGTTTGGGCGCGCTGGGTGGCTTGTGGCGGTTGCGTACGGGTTTGTGCAGAGGCTTATTTTGTCAGGAGCATCCACAAAAGGGTTGTCGGTCATTACTGGTAGATATGATGGGCCGCGCTGAGCGAGGTCAATACAGAATTAAAAAAAAACTAAAGAAAGATTTGGGGTGCTCATCATTTTCTCTATATCTTGATGGTCCTGGAAAGGGCTTAAGACCAAACATGGCTTAAGAAGACAAGAGAGAAAATAAAAAGAGCGCATGGATGCGCGCAAGAAGCTATCAAAATAAAAAACGGGAAAAAAGAAAGGGGAGCATGGAAGCGCCTGTAAGGTATAACGCTTCAACAGACGCTCGCGTGCTCTTCTGGGAAAAGCAGTTGGCGACCGGTTGAAAAAGACGTCTGCTCTTTTTAGCAGTCGACACGAAACTCACACGCTTGTCGTTATTTCCACAATAGGGTCTGTCAATTGTGTTCGCCATGCCTTATTGTCATACCATACCAGTTTTTAAATATGCCATATGAACGAAACCACCACAAGAGTAGCAAGACCGTGAATGGTAAACCATGAGATACGTGACCTACATGGCATGATTTTCGTGTTACGACTAGTCATTTTTTCTCGTCATGCAGCCATGTTATGCCATATCAAATATGGTATTGATGCTACTATCGAAATGACCAGGATAACTAAATGTCGCAGGCGGCTAGATAGATAGATAGATAGATAGATAGATAGATAGATAGATAGATAGATAGATAGATAGATAGATAGATAGATAGATAGATAGATAGATACGCTCAAAGTCAATAAAGTTTCTTAAAAAATTCTTCACATTTCAAAGCTAAAAACTTTCGCTCAGCATGCCGATGTCCACTGACGCTCTAGAAAGCCTAACTCCTCTCCCAGCAAAGCAATGGAGGTGTTATCCAGCCACTCCTTCTTGAAAGCGAAAGCATCTACAATCTTGTTTGGCACGAATGCTTGTCGATTACTGTTCTTTTTTTATCAAAAGCAGGCTCTCAGATACTTTCATTACACTCCTTTCAGCACAGCGCCAGAGGGGTGAACGGCTTTCCTACTAAAGAGCTCTTGTGCTCTCGCCGACGCTCATTGGGGCATGTGCCCTTTTGCCCGATATATGTTTTCCCGCACGCCAGTGGTATTCTGTTAACACACTTGCGCAAGAAACAAAGTGATTTACATGCTTGATGGCACATCCCCCGTTTTTTTCGCATTGCCGTGGCTTGCGCATTTGCTTGCTTGCTGCTGAACCGATGTGCCCCGCTGCATTTTCTGCTGAGATTACAATTACCTGACAACGTGAGGCTAATCTCTTCATGCCAAGATGCAAACAGTGAAAATACAGGATTTTTTTCTCTTCTGTCTCGCTAGCTATGCTTGGTTGGAAAATTTCCAGGTCATCACTTATAGTTCTTTTCATTTTTTCGTAGGTACCTGCTATAGGATTGTCTGCTAACCTGACGTATTTTAGTTTTTTTACCTGCGCGAAAAACTTGATTGATTGATTTGTGCGGTGTAACGTCCAAAAACCACCATATGATTATTACAGACGCCGTAGTGGAAGGCTCCGCAAATTTCGACCACCTGGGGTTCTTTAACGTGCACCCAAATCTCAGCACACGGGCCTGCAACATTTCCACCTCCATCGCAAATGCAGCCGCGACAGCCGCGATTTGATCCCGCGACCTGCGGGTCAGCAGGCAAGTACCTTAGCCACTAGACCACCATGGCGGGGCAGCACAAAAAACTTGTCTGCATGATATGTGGGCATGACCTGTCCAACGCCTTCATAAGCAAGTCTACGCAATGCCATTCTTCACCTGGCGTGAGTGCCCTGGGTTGTAATCTAGAAGAGGTTGTGCAGTCTCAGGTTGACTATATCTATATTTAGAGTTAATGATGACGACGATAATGACGCTTCTTGAACTCTTGGAACCTAACCTACCCATTTAGGAGGATCGGCCAAGGGTCGGGCGGATCATACATACTGGATTTATGATTATTGTTTAGTAAGAGCTTGTGTACTTTTGAGATGGACTTTTAGGTGCAACGTTAATTATGAATGAATGTATTGAATATGAATGAACTAATATATGAATGTAAGCTACTGAATGAATATTACTAACTTGCGATATTTTGTGTAACCTCCTAGCGACCGAAGATGTTTTGACCAGTAAGGCTGAATAGAGAATTATTAGCATTTATATACCTACCAAATTTATTCGAGTCCCGAAAAACTCTTCGATAGCTTTAAAAATATTTCTCTCCGAGTGTCCAGCACACAGGCCCCAATTGATAACAGAAACGTCGACGTAATCGGTAGACCCCATTACCGCAATATAAGTTCTATACTTCGTTTTGCGTGTAAAGAAAAACGTCGGCAGCCCTACAATAAGTGTTCAATAGTTTCAAGTTCACTACAATAGGAGCAAAAAAGAGAAATCGCTAAACCCGATTTGTGAGTGTAAAACTTAAGACTTCGAATTCTACTAAGCATTCTGGTTATTACAACTTCAGCCCGTCTTGCTACACTTCATTTTCTTTTTCAAAGAAACTGTAGGTGCAGAATGTTCAGTGATGAATCGAAACTTGGTTTAAGCACAGATAATGAATACTTTATGAACCTTGCTGTAGCAACAAACGCCGTAATTTGGAGGAGAAAGAAAACTGGGCCTGTCAGAGAAGTTCTCGCCAGAGCATTCGCAGCTTTATTTAGAACAATTCGTTTTGTCCGGGCGCTCAAATAATAGCAGGTTTCACAGATGTTGAGGAACAAGTAATTGAAATATTATTACAATATCCCAATCTGTGGAGGCAGTTAGTGCCGAACACAATGACAATGAATCTGTAACTATAGCCACAGAAGGTATTGTTAAAGAAAATTTACGTAGTACTAGTACAACAGCTAGGAACTGCTGTTGGGTGTAATCACCCAAAATATTTTGGGTGATTACACCCAAAATATTTGGGTGTAATCAAAAGCCTAACGGAAAAAGGCTAGTCATTTGGGTAGAAGAACTTCTCAGACCTGCAATTTCTTCACACTGCGAAGCATCAGTTGCTATCTTAAACGTACAAACAATATAATTTATGTGCTCCTAAAATTCCATTAGGTATATTACTAAGTAGTAATCTCGCATTGGTAGAAAATATGGCTAATTCACTGAACCTACCAGTCATACTCACTATATCATTAAGCCTTATCTGCAATGCGTCCAATGCCTGCTGGGTAAATATTACCGGAGGAGTATGAAAGCGAGGCCAGGTTACATTAAAAACATAGCTTGATCACTGATCATTATACTGATCTTATCGGCGATTGACAGACTCTTCAGAATGTTTGAACTATTATTCGGTTCAACCTGACAGGCAAAAATGAGGTTCGTGGTTCCTTATTTAGAACAAACTTTAATACAAAGGCACCATGGGAAGTGCTTTGTGCTCAAAAGTTCACGCGTGCCCGATTTGATTATGGTGCGCTCCACCAGCGCTTCGCTTTCTCTGTTAGGCATACACACTGCCGACAACAAGGAGGGCGTTTTAAACGGCTGGCGCGCGTGCTTTAGGTTCTCGGCCTAAAAATCTTATCAATTCATGAATACTTATATGAATTCATGTGAAGTTATGAGTAACTTAATGTAGCAGAGAAAAGTAGGCATGTTTAAGACAGTTGCAGAAATGAAACACCTAATCTTTCGTGCAACTACTTCCGAACATTGGCCAAGTACTCATGAGATGATGATGACATACTGATTGCCTGGCCATAATGGCGGGCGTGTATACGTCAGATAGAACGTCCGTAACTGGAAACCACCTTTTCAACGCATAGGAAGTTTCTATGATCTGAATCGCGACGCTATGATATTAAAACCACATCGAGGACTCTAATAATAAATCTTTCTCCAAAAACTTGCACCACAGTTGTACTTTTTCAAAACAATAGTTGATGCATCACGGCTAAACTTTAGCCATCGAAAATTGTTATTTTGGGCAAGGTAGCTTGGGAGGTACGGGATGGCTAAGTTAATTGTGGAATAGAGTTCCCCACATTATTGCTGGGACAGTAACTTGCAAGCCAGCCTCATGAAACATCGGGAAGTGGTCTGAACGAGGTGGCTTACCAACTGAAATCCTTTTAGACAGGACTGAGTCCCTTGACGCTGACCAATGAGTTGGCGGGAGAGCGAATCATCAGGTTTCTGGGCATGCGGCTATGTTTTCAGGATTCTCTTATGTGCTCAAAATACGAGGCACGTGCCAGTAAACATTTGCTTTGCATCTCTTCCCGTCACTCAAAGCTTGTGAAAAGAGGATTCAACAAGTACGTACTTGAATACTTTGCTGAAATGTTGCCTTCATTTCGTACAAGAAAGCTTCCAAGCCCAACTTGGTCGTCTTCAGCAGGCTGGGTATCCAGATTACATCACTAGGTCAGTGGCTAATTCTCTATAAAAATCAGTCAAGAAGTCGCGGAAGGAGCAAGAGGAGCAGAAATCCCTGAATGAAAATGGACAGTTTCGTAAAACTGCGGTGATACCGTACTTTCACGACATCTCCCATTGTCTAAAAAACATTTGGGGCCGTGTCGAAGTGAAGCTTCTCTTTAGAGTACCCCTTAAGTTGTCCTTTTGCAACGTAGGAAAAAAAACGGAAGCAACAACTGCATGAACAACTAAGCATAGAAAAAAAAATATTTGATTTGCGTCGAAAAAGTGGTGTACGTGATTGCACTCACATGTGGAAATACGTAAACCAGACGAGCAGGTGCATAAACGAAAGACTGCGAAACCACTAAACAATGTGCTCAAATTCGCGCAAAGCTACATGAGTTGTATTGTCGGTATCGCGATTGCCAACCAGATCTCAGTAAAATTAAGGTGATCGCTAAGCACAATATTCAGAAGACACGCGAAAATATTGAGGCCACCGAGATTACCAGCCATACTGGCGCAGATGACTGCGTCAGTATGGCTTCTTTGGCACTGGCAAAGAAAGAATTCATGTATCTTAACCCGTAATACAAGTTGTGTCATAGCGGCGCGTTATGTCGGCATGACTGCTCATTTAAGTTGTACCGTATACTTTTTCGAATATTTTTTTGCTTGTTTCGTAATCATCTAACGCGGTTGCATGAAAATATTTCGTGTCTGGCCAATGAGCTCAGTTGCAAGTTTGTGCGCTTGTGTCCGTCTGGTGCTTCCTTTCAAGTGTTTGTCTTTTAAACAATGCACAATAAGATAGCTATGAATAGCTACCAACTCACCCAAGCAAGTACCTTCCTGATTAAGCCACATTTTTTCAGACAGCCAGTTGTTTTATTTGTTTTGCCTTATTAGCATTAAGACTTTTCGTCTCATGAGAAATATTCTAGATAAAATACAGGCAGGCTAGACTTCAAATACAGTTGACAGAGTTGTGCTGAACTGGTATTATTATGGCTTCTTTTTTCTTCATTTAAAAGCTTTATTACATGTTCGCGAGTGTTCTAGGATAAGCGCATAAATTGTTGGCTACAACACGAATGATTCCGATCAGCGAGGTGGACAGAGTCTAATAATTGAGTGAAAAAAACAAAAGCCTCCTCAGTTCCTGTTATCCAACTGCAGGCTGTCGCATCAAGCAGGCCAAGATACAGGGCCTCTTGACAAGCTCGTTAGTTCCTTCTGTGCAGGAAAAACTGCGCTAAAACTGGTTGACTGTTATAGATCCGTTCTCAACAAAAGATTCTATGGATGTTTCACGGCTTTTTCACAGCAGAGCCTCACGTGGGCTGGCACTCTCAGTGAATGTACTTGATCTGTTTTATTGAATTTGCTGAAATTTCAAGTGTTTTATGAACTGCATCCTAGAGATTTTAGATATTGTTTTTCAATATCTGAAATACCATGTTTGTTAATAATTGACGTGCATAAGCATCTGCTGCATTTTATTTAGTGAGTTGTGATTGCATTTTGATATCTAAGAAGTCTTGGTATTTCCTCATATTCTTTGTGTTATTGTCTGAAGAAAAAATATCATGCTACACCATTACTAAATTGTAAGTCTTACAGAAAGGTCTCGAAGCATTACTGTTTTACTAACGCTGTTCCCTGAGCTCTTGGGAAAAGTGCGAAACTGTCGCTACTTGTTTTTTATAGTACTTTAACGTATAAACGTTAGTGCTCCTTGTGTGCTTCATGGATTGGGACGATTGACGGCACGCTGTCAGGCAATCATTGGTCTTTTTGCCTACTCTGTCTCTTGCATGTCACTGTGTACTCTCTCACCTATTTATGATTGATGTATGAATAAAGTTATTAAATATGAATTATAAAAATGCAACGAGGCTGACTGCTGATAATTTCATGTCGCTTTTAGAACTTTATGAGAACCACACTTTCATGGGTATTACCAAGGGTCTGCACGTTTTTAAAAAAGGCATTTGTATCTGATCTTGCGGTGCTCCTGTCTTGTGCCACATTTTTTTAGCCTACGTTCACTGCGATATGCTTAAATTGCTCAAAAGCGATCGCTTTTTCAAAATACTTACGTGCGTACACAAACTTCTGGTAGTTTTTGACGAACAAACGAGCCCAAGGAATAATGTAAACAAGGTTTCATTGACGTTGGACAAGTGTGCGAGGGGTCCATGTTTTACTTACGAGCTAACGAAGGAAGGAATGCTTCACTTTTTTGATAACAACCACATATTCAAGCATCAGCATACTTGTTATGTTTACTCTCCGCGTGCTAAAAAAATCTGTTTACCATATACATCATCGTGTTCTAACGAATGCAGTAAAGAGGGTGATCGCATCACTGTGTTTGGAGTCTGCGTTGGTGAGGTCATTCTTATGAAAGGCTCGTAATTTTCCATGCTTAGATTAGACGGCTAAACACAGCTTGACTGATTGATTGATTGATTGATTGATTGGTATGTGGGGCTTAACGTCCCGAAACCAGCATATGATTATGAGAGACGCCACAGCAGAGGGCTCCAAAAATTTCGACCATCTGGGGTTCTTTAACGTGCATCCAAATCTGAGCACACGGGCCAACAACATTTCCGCCTCCTGGTTCCCCGCAATCTCTGCTGGCTTGGTTCCTGAAGTCTCCTAGTTGACATGGCAAGGTACTCGCAGAAGCCGCGGCTGAAAGACCCCGTGTGAAGTCAATATTGCTACTCTATTTACACCAGCTGACAGGCAACCTGAGGTACGTTTCCAACCACCACAGAGTTATCATGGTGTTTTCTGCCCCCATGAAGCTTTCTAAGTTGTGCTCGCGAATTTCAAGTAGCGAAGAGCACGCTAGCATGTGCAGCAAGAAGCATGCCGACCCGGTAGTGCAATACCATGTTGATGTGGTGAAAGAGATTCCGCTTCTCATTGGTAAATTTTAAGTTCGCCAAAGAAGCCGCTACGTAAACGACCACGCACGTGAAAATCTCCTGTCAATAAAAAATGATTAGATGGGTCATTTGCCTGCTCTTTGCGCCGCCTGTGGATGTGAAGCACGTTGAGATACTGGGAGATCAAAAACACCTGTGCTCGTGGGGTTTCAGAAGTGTTCTTTATCAACGTGAATTTGTTATAGCTGTGTAAGTGAGTGCTTCCTCTACTGTGCAGAATTGTCATTATTGAGAAAAATTATAGACCATCTCCACGAAAAGAACCCTGGTGGTATGTGAAGCAGCGGCGGTGCGCACGGAGTTGGCCTGGTTGAAACAGGCGTCGAAGTGGGGGCTGAAAAAAACGGTATAAAGCGAAACTCGGTGTATCATTTATTCGAGTAAACGTTTGTTTGAAACGCAAGGACACGGGAAGTTGGTTGACCTCCGTGTAAGTTTCTTCGCAGATGAACGACAGAGAGAGAATAAACATTTACTAGTACTGTCTAAGTAAAGTGGGTGGGGCCCTTCGTCTAGAGCTTTGAGCCGAGGAAGTCCGTCGTGAGTGTCATAATTTGCAAGGCCACCAAAGTCACTTCAGGGCTCACATACACGGCTTCCACTGCGAAGCTTCTGAAAATGGGCGTTCACAATAATAGCTCGCAGAAACTAGCTGAAGCACACAAGGGTAGTCAACCAGAACGGCTAATCAGTGTTACAACGGCTAAACTATAGTGAAACCTTTGTAGCCGATACAGACAAAAAAAGAAAAAAATTCGCAAACATCCGTGAATATTTCTGCATTGCACGAATCATGGGCAAAATGCACCCCAAGCATCACAAAGAAAAAAGGCAGTCAATAGTGAATGTTCTACGCAAAGTCATACCCACGATCCGAACGCCAGATATACAGACGCAGCCAAGTATCTCAATAGAGACGCCTACACTTCCAGCATCCTTCATTCTCAGGCCTTACAGCTCGCATCTGCCGCAGTTTGCACCCAAATTAAAAAAAAAACTTAGGAAGTCTGCAATCGGACTAGCTACGACTATGTGCCTGGAGTTCAGCTGTGGTCTTTACAGATTCTTACGCAGCTATGCGAAATTAATGCAAATGTCGAGAGTCTGTCCAAGCCCTCCAGATATTGAACCATGGAAGCCCTTTGATGCCGTACACCTGCGTGATATGGGTTTCAGCGCACAATGTTTTGGAGGGAAACGAGGCAGCTGATGCCGGGGCCCGCGATCAACCTCTCTGGGTTACCCCTTCCCGCTTTGTAGACTGCAGGACTGCGTCCGCAGAGGCTGAGTTCATACCTATTATTCACTCTATCATACTGCAAAATCATAGGCTCGTAGCTTAACAAAAAGGACAGCGCAACACAAAGGACGCTTCAGAGCAGCACATACGCACACGGTATACTGATGCACATACTGCACACACTATTACATAAATGTTTTTACCCGATTTGTGGCGTATTGGGCACATCGGCCCACATGATCCCGGAGTACGTATGCGACACATATTGACCCATCGCCGCCACCAAATACCTCTGACCCTGTTAAAAAAAACGAACACCTCGAAACGTGGGAGGCCAAGCTTGCCTCGAAGGACCTAGACCAATGCCGTCTCCTCCCCAGGGCCTAGCAGGTAGTGAACGCTAGAGTGTTCCTAGAATGAACAGACTTCCCTGTTATGGTAGAAGTGGAAGTTGTACCATAATACCGTTTAGCAAATTAAACGTCAATTTCCCCTCTACTCGATGTGCAGTCTAGCGTTGCGGATAGTGGAGAGAGTTAAACTATAAAGAAGTGTGTTGTGAGCGGCGGATGGGCTGGCAGCTGCTGTGGGTAAGGAGAGAGTGAGTTCAACACGCAGCTGCAACTTTACCTATTTGGCACCACTCCAAAACCTGTGCCGATTGGGATTGAGAAGAATTACGGGACAGCATTACGCGGGCTAGGCACCATTCATTGACCCGAGGAAGCGGCAGTGCTCCCGCTGCCCCGTCTCAAAGTCGCTGAAATTGGCTGTTAGGGGCATGCAGAAAATGGACGCATGCACGTGTGCCCCTTGTATCTCGGCCACATTCTGCCCTGGTATGTAGGGTGTGAAATACCCGCATGGCGTTCCACTTTTATGAACCCCGTCTCAATGTTGCTTTTTTTGTCCGCTAGGCTATGTGTCCCGGTGCTGCAGTTATATCTGGAATCTCCACTGCATGATGCCTATAGTAGCAGCTGCTTCGCATCTAATAAGGTGCGTTAGCTCGTGATGTTTCTCGGTGCGTCTGTGCAACTATGTTTGGTATTCTTTTTTAACCAACGCTGCACAGCCAATAAAACAGTTTGTACGTAGTTCTCGCTTGATCTGTTTAAGCACTTTATCTTTGTGGTATAAATTAGTATTTTAGCACATTTTTATTAAATAGGCTTAGATACCTCCACAGCGAATATTTATAACCATTATTTTGCATATCTCGCGTAGAAGGCATTACTTTCTAAGCTCAGTAAGATGGAAGCTGCATTTCATGTGTCTGTGATGCATGACACGTTTGAAACTGTCACTTATGAGAAACATCCACTTCTCAATGCAGTCATCTTATGGTCACGCTCACTCCTCTGTGTGGCATGGCCACTCTTACTGCACGTGCGCGTGCCCTCCCCCTCATTATCTTTACGCAACGCTGACGCAGGCATCGTCTGCTAGTCTATGCTCGCTACCTCTCTCTTCTTTGTAGACATCCTTTCTTGCGTTGTTTCGCCCACCCTTAGCGCATGTGTGTTCCCTCACCATCACACACTCATCTACTACGCCCCCCCCCCTCTCACCTAGCAAGGCCGACGCAGGCAGCATCTGCTAGCGAGTGTCTTGATAAAAATCAACAGCTATTCACAGAAACAATTATGAGTAGGTTGAAGCATCTGTCCATGCGTACGTGTTTCCTTTTGCACCGGCTTTCATCGGACGGACTGACAAAAGGACACATAGATAAACGAAAGCACTGTTGGGCAGAAGCATTGATGGCCGAACACAATAAGAGACTGATGCACGAACGGACAGACAAACGGACGGTCGGAAGCATGAACGCAATTGATTGACTGATTGATTGTTTTGTGGGGTTTAACGTCCCAAAACCACCCTATGATTATGAGAGACGCCGTAGTGGAGGGCTCCGGAAATTTCGACCACCTGGGGTTCTTTAACGTGCACCCAAATCTGAGTACACGGGCCTACAACGCTTCCGCCTCCATCGGAAATGCAGCCGCCGCAGCCGAAAATCGAACCCGCGACCTGCGGGTCAGCAGCCGAGTACCTTAGCCACTAGACTACCGCGGCGAGGAAGCATGGACGCAAAGACTCGCGGTTGGAAACACGTGCGGAAGCACACACAGACGGGTGCACGGTTGAACGGACGCATGGACAACGGAAGCATCCTTATTGCAAAAACAGCGTGATGCCAGTAAGTGTTTCGGCACTGGTACACGCTGGAGACACTGGTACACGCTTGTAATCACTGGCACTTCGCTGGGCGGACTGAGAAAAGGCTGTGTCGCACTGGTAGGTACACTGCGAAGAGCAGGAAGCGCTGGAATTTTCACTGGCAAGCGCTGGTGAATACTGGAGCACGAACTGTTTCTACCAGCGCAGCGTGCAAGTTATTGTAGCGGGTGCCGTGGTATGTTTTGGTGTCGTTGAATACAAAATGCTTTATTCGACGGCATGGAGATATGCTACCCTAACAGATACCAAGCATACGTAACTTTTGCGGCGCACGTACGTATCGCAGCAATTCTAATGCACCTTTTTTGCATATGCCCCCGTGTATACCGGCCATATTCGCATCATACGTGTATTGTTATAACGATTTCAAGTTGCAGTGTTTGTAAGCCTGGAGAAGCACGTCACTCCTAACAGAAACAGGAAATTGTTTTTGCCGCAAAGTTGACGAAACCTAAATGAGCTCTCCCGATGGCTTCGCAAGGTTTTGCAGCAGAGGCGAAAAAAAAGCTGTGATTCGATTCCACCACACCACATAAGTGTATGTCTGGCCATGCTTATCCTTCTACTTACTTCAGGTAAGAGTTAGAAATGTTCCGAAGCTCAAATGCAGAATCTTCAACCATCCCAACTCACCGCGTCGAGAGTGGTCTTACCCAGTGGCCGACCTAGCGAGCATTAAACCTGTCGTGCCGGCCGCGTTGGTATATATGTTACAGGCGTTTTTTGCATTGTGTACACAAAACACAAAGTGTTAGTATAACTGTAGAGCATAGTTAAGGCATCAAAGAACCTAAATCACGTATTTTGTCTTGTGTCGATTTTGTCTTGTGTTCACACAAGGAGCGCTGACGATCGAACGTCGCGCTTTCAGCTACGCAGGCTGTCACCGAAAGCGTCCTTCTGAGCGCAGGAGCCGGTACTTCTCTGACTCGTAAGTAAAAACACGCAAATTTGAGTAGGTAACTCGGTACGCGTTGGTGAACTAACATACTGGCATACTTTTTCATCAGATCGCAATAGTCATTTCTTCGGCGGTTTCTTATTTGCAGGTATCAATATAACGACAAATATGCAATCTGGCACGTCAGATGTGTACTGTTACATCGTCGCTTGCGCGAAAAAAAATACTGAATATTCACTCGAGTGCGCGGATATCTACAAAATAAGACATTTAAATAATCTGTACATGTTGACCAGTAGCAAGTGCGAGAACCAACTATCAAAGGAAAAAACTATCGGCAGCAACAGCTGACAATCTAAGGCCACTCCTCCTGTCAATTGGAGATTTTTTAGAGTTAAGATGTGAATGCTTCAAAAAACTTTGCGCTCTTTTTAATATCCGCACGTTATTCGGTGCCCGGAAGCCGTTCGTCAGTGTTGAATTAAGACAATATTCTCATTTGGAAAGAAATACTGTGTCAGTCTTGACTGGGCGACTTGTAAACATGAAGTTGAACGGCGCGTTCTTCGGAGAGATAGTCATTTTACAACCCCTGATAAATATTCTGGCGTGGCGTAGTGGGTAGCGTACTTGGTTAGGATCGGGAAGGGGTGAGTTCGAATCCCATCAAAAAGTGTGTTACTTTATTTAACGTATCTTTTTTATAGTGTGAATGCGCACTGTTTTATATAGTTATTTATTTATGGCGAATGGCACCCCCGTTTTAACCCGGTGAAGCCATTTTGCACAGAGTACTGGGACGCTGCCACTCCAACGTCTCAGTACCTGCGCTGGGAGGCGCTAGTACCAGCGCCAATCTATGGTCATACTGGGCCCATAATCAGGCATGGCGCTGGACACTGGTATCCAATGGCGCTGGTTTATTGGAATAGTAATAGATGGACGGACGCACGGATGGCAGCACAGACGGATAGGCAGACGGGCCACCTGAAGAACAAATGGACGCAAGCATGGTCGCTCTGCCGGAAGCATGCACGAACAGACGAAAAGGAGAATTCACGGAGAGAAACACGGATGCACAGATGGATGGAAGCACGGATGAATAGCTGGATGAGCAAACGGATGGGCCGACAGATGCTTACTTTCACCAATTATCATTCTCTTCGTGGGTATACGCTGTGATCACGGCACAACCCGTGCATCTGTCCGCCCTAGCTTTCATCCATTCGCCCGTCCAAGTTTCGGTCCGTCCATGAGTCCGTCCTCGCTTTCCTCCATCCACCCTTGAGTCCAACCGTGCTTCTGTCTTCCCGTCCATGATACTGTTCATCTTGTGTCCGTCCGCCAACTATACAAAATTTTCGGTTATATCAAAACCACTGATGCCATCTAGTGTTACGTTCATGGATTAATACAAACAATGGCATCTACATCCTACTACTACCTCAAATGAGGGAATGACCCACAGTGTAAAGAGCTTCGCCCCTAAAAACGACTTCTGTAACTGCAGAACCATTCACTGACTAGCCCCTATATATTGCCGCAGAGACGTATTTCACTTAGGTTTCTACCAGGAGAAGCAGCGTGCCGCTATGGAAGCGTCCACGATGTAGCGTGTCCGCGTGCGCTTTTTGCAGCATCGCGACACATGCTTCTAGGGCTCAGACTCGTGACAGGGACCTGATCTGCTGGCTGCCAGAAAGATGTCCGAAAGAGATCTTTGTGTGGAACGCTTAAGCGGGCTCAAATATTAGCCCGTTTTTTCTGGCGCAAGATCACCCTTTCATAAAACTGTTATATGTGTTACCCTCTTGCAATACGTGACATTCTGGTGAAGGTGCTGGGTATGATTGGAAGTCGCTCAGGCGCAAATGAGCGGAGCCCTGACCTTCAACAACTGGAACCTGGCAAATTGGCTCCGGCACACCAGCATTCACGCCATCGTCTTCGAGTAGACTCGGCTGAATTCGGACCACTCACCACTGCTCCAGCAACTCAAGCAGCGTTTACAAACAAGCTCACAGCAATGGACAACACAGGTTCAACATCCGGGCTTATCGCGTCACCACTATACATGTCTGAGCCCTTCCATGGTGACTCGCACGAAGTTGAAAAAGACTGGTTGAAGCATTTCGAGCGGGTCACAAGGACCAACGCCTTGGATGAGACAAGGAAACTTTGAATCGCGTACTTCACGTTGCAGGATGCAGTGAAGCTGTGGTTCGAAAATCACGAAGCGGTAATCGCAATATGGGAAGATTTTCGACAACATTTGCTCGCTGCGCATGCCAGCACCGATCACCGAACGAAGGCAGAAATTGCTTTCCAGTACAGGAACAATCGCAGGAATTTAAGTGCCAGCATGTATGTCGAAGACATGTTCTCTTCAAATGCGCTAATTCGAACATTACGGAAAAGAATAAATTACGCCACTTGATGCGTGGAGTCAAGCTGGACTTATCTGCTTGGTTAGTTCGCAATCCACCACGCACCGTTGCCGAGTTCCGAACCAAAGGAACGACCATAGAGAATATGATACAGCAGCGTACCCGTCACTACAACCGAGACGACAGTAGCGCAACAGTGGAAGTCCTGTCGGTAGGCCAAAGTAGCAACAGTTAAACGTCGAGAGAACTGGTGCGATCTATTGTAAAAGAAGAGCATCAGAAGCTGCTACAGCCACAAGTCGTGCCGACAAACTTGACCCTCACCACCGTCATTCGTGACAAAGTTCGGCACGCCATCCTTCAGCTGGAACCTGAGGCGCAACCTGTTCGACTGGAACAACCACTGCAGGCACGTCACATACCAACGTACGTGGACGCTATACGCCAGCCTGCCATGCACAATGCTTTTTTCGCAGCCCGCAGTACACGTTTGTCGGCTTCGCACGGCTCGCCCTTTCTCGAGAAGCTGAGACCACAAAAAAGTGACATGTAGCGCACACCTGACTGGACGCAGTTTTTCTTTCATGGTGGAGAAACCGGACATCTTCCCAGAACGTGCCCACACCAAAGAGCCGACCTGCGGGGTTTTTGTAAGCGCACCATGCCCGTGTAATGATGAAGACCCATGGAGATAAAGAATTACCTTTCGACACATCAACTCTCAGCTACTGGTTTTACGCACCAGCCAAGGTCACCGGCACCGAATCGTTACCGATCACCGAGCCCGCGGCGTCTAAGTTTCCGGTTATCAGGTCGACCAAAGTGTCCCACGAGGATAGTTATTACACCAGAACAGAACAACGACAAAGAGACAAGATGGACACGAACGCTCGTGTCCTTGTCTCTTTGTCGTCGTTCTGCATGTCGCGCTCTAACTATCCTCATGTCATAACAACTATTCCAAACTGCCACAATTCTAATGGTTCACGAACCCGCGGCAGGAAAACCAAGTCCAGCGACCTGTGGAGGCAAGGTCCCTGTTGTTCGACAAGGCGAAGATCCTCCATCGACACACGAAGGCAATAGCGACAAGCAGAAAAGAATGGCTGAGATAATAATAGCGAAAGACGGGCTAGTTGGTGGTTTATGCTTGGGAAGTAAAAACAGCGCACAAATATAGACAAGGACAGAAAAGGAGACGACACCACTCTGAACTCGCAACCAAACTTTATTGGAAGATACACGCACATATATCAAGCATCGGACCCAGTCACGTGGCAAACCAAAGGTCTGCGCATCAAAAAAAACAAGGTACGAAACAAGGCTAATCATATTGAACATCAACACGTGTGTAACAACAAAGAAAAAACGAAAAACACAGCTTCAGACTTGCTGAAAGTATACGCAGCAGTCCCACACAAATTAACAATCACTTTAACATGGCAGCGCTGAACCCAGGTATCGAACTACTTTTTCATCAAGGGCCACGGACGGCTTACTTACACACCCTTCTCCCTTCTTTTCAATAAAAAAAGCCTCCATCGCTTCCCTAGTGCACTTGTCCCGATGTCTAAACAAACAAGTGGCTTTATCTGCCAAAGGTTCGCCGCCACACTCTACAATGAGCTGGCAGGTGCAACCCGCTAGTGACCGTTAAAGAGGATAAGTGTTCTTCTGGTATCACGTTATTACAGAGCCAGTCTTGTCCTATGTAAACCCCCCCCCCGCATGACAATGACAACATATATACAACACACATTTTACACTGAAAATATATATTTTTTATTTTCCGTACTGTGCGAGGAGGTTTTTCGTAAACCCGAGCTTCTTTTATGCTCGCGGAAGCAAATGGAGGACAACTTCCTGAGAGCACACATCACCACACGTACCCCATACCTACTGGCCACATTTTTCAAGCAATGTGAAAACTTTTGCACGTAGGGTACCACAACCGGTTTCTTTTCATTGAGCACGCGCTCTGTTCTCCTGTGCCTCTCACTTACACCTTTCACCCACTTGATTAGCTTTTGACAACTCATCAAGATTTTCATATCAGGGTAGCCCACCAACTTCAGCATCTCAATCTGGCTTATGAAACTTTCTTTCAACGCATGCGCGCATGTTTTCAGGAGCGCACCTCACAGCGCAGCACATATAATGTCAGACTTAGCTATCTTAGACTGGCCTGAGGTGAACGGCAAGATACCCTATACGGATCGGGGCTTATACCGCCAAAAGAAATTTTACTCGGGAAACGACAATCTAATATCTAGAAACTGAAGCTTTCTTTTTTCAGGCAGCTCGTAGGTGAACTTATACCCACAGCCAGAATCTTTAAAATGTTTTTTATGTCCACTCTCACGCTATGCTGACTGTCGGTTTTAATTAAAATGAGGCAATCACCAACCTACCGAAAAATGCGGCAGGACATATTCATCTATTTATCGGCAACGAACATGTCGACTTGTCCCAGGAAAATATTACCTGAAACTGGTGCCACCCTAGATCCGATGAAAACACCAGATTTCTGGACATAAATGCCCCCTTTCCACTTCACACACTTGACCACAAGTAAAACGTCGGCGATTCCAGAAAGCTTTCCTAGGAAACGCCACAACTGTTAGCGAACTTAACTTCATTATTGTCCTCAACCACACATGCATTAACACTCTGCAGAAGTTCAACATGCGGTAAGGAGTAAAACATGTCCTCAATGTCTATGCTGAAAGCCGAACAAGAACCCCGGTAATTAGTTTTGAGAAAATCTACCACACCTTCAGAGTTTTTTGATAAAAAAGGGTCGACTACCCTAAGGGCTTTCAGATGCACCTGCAAGTAACACGACATCTCAGACAGCCAAGTCCCTTTTTTCGATACAATGGCTCTTAACGGGGAATGAAGTTTATGGGTTTTCCCTGAGAAAAAAATGCAAGTTTAATTCTTTTGCCCTTCTCAAATTACTGACAAGACCGGACAAATTGTTATTCTGCAGCATAGCAATAGCCTTCTGTTTCACCTTCCCAGTTTTAACGTTAAAATAGGCAAGGCGAAACAGCAGGCTATTGCTATGCTACAAGATAGTAGAAGAGTGAAAAAGACCTTGAAGCCTGTACGCCTGAAATTCCGTACCGTGATCGGTAGTGACAACAGCGGGGGCAGCATGGCAGAGTACGATGTTTTGAACAAAGTTGGCCACATCGAAAGTACTTGCTCGCTGATCGGCTTGGGTTTTGCAGAACCTAGCCAAATAATCAGTAGCAACAATAATCCAGTGGTGGTTAGCCATGCATTTGGAAAACAGCTCAAGTAAATCTATGCCGACCTGTTCGAAAGGAGACCGGCTAGTTCCGTTGGGGGACCTTTGCAGCGTTGGAAAGCAGTGCAAGTTTGATAGATAGATATGTGAGGTTTAACGTCCCAAAACCACTATATGATTATGAGAGACACCGTAGTGGAGGGCTCCGGAAATTTAGACCACCTGGGGTTCTTTAACGTGCACCCAAATCCGAGCACACGGGCCTACAACATTTCCGCCTCCATCGGAAATGCAGCCGCCGCAGCCGGGATTCCAACCCGTGCCCTGCGGGTCAGCAGCCGAGTGCCTTAGCCACTAGACCACCGCGGCGGGGCAGCAGTGCAAGTTTGGACGTACTGCTTCGCGGTATTTGCAAGTTTCCACCAATGCTACTTATGTTTGATCCTCACCAAAGTGCGTGTGAAGCCAAAATGCCCGGACGATGCACGTAAAACGTCATTGCAGAGAGAAGCAGGAACTACTAACAGGTAATGGTTTGCGTCGGATGAAAATTGTAACAAGAAGAGCTTAATTTGGGCGAGTTGGTTCACTGTCAAGTGAATTTTCTTTAAGGTGCAACGACCGCTTTTAAACAAGTACAAAAAACAGTGCTCACGCGTGACGATACATGTGTGACCTTGGTAATATAACCTTAAGTGAGAAAAGAATACTCTCTTTCGAAAAAGATAACTAAGTTTGTACTGATGGATTGGTGCTTGGCCTACCTTATAAAAATTCTTCAGGAATCTCTTTCATTTTATGTACTTGCTTTTTTTCAAAAAATGTGTTTCATGAAACATAGGCCTGCACTTGCATACTTTACAGTGCACGGCCATGAGACTACCATAGCCATTCTTACCATTTAACGCATGCTGTCTTGCTCGATCATTGAAGCATTGCCCTTTTGGTCCAATGTTTACTTTACCACATGTCAACGGTATCTCAGATACGACATTAGATTGGCATTCAGTAAATCTATTCTCCTGACAGATGGTGCAAGATTGACCATTTTTGTTGCTGTTTCGGAGGGTTTCGCAAACGGGTGTAATGATGCATTTGGGATGCCCAGCATCTTTTATTCTTTTAATCGGGTTTTTAAGCCTGACTTTCCCCTGGTGCTCACTTAGAAAGGGTGGCCTGAATACACGTAGTGGTGATTCCTGTTTTTACTAATTTTAAATGCTCACTTGCAAAAGGCCGGACATTCTTATCACTCCTTGGCGGATATCACCAGCAAGTATGAACATTATCAGAAAAAAAGACGAATGTCTAAGAATTGAATGGCGTTGTCATTTGGCAATTCTAATGTGAATTGGAGCCCCAAGGAGTGCTCTTTGAATACGTTGAGCACGGCTTCAACTCTGTCATCAAAACACATTTGTCCAGATTTTGTCAACATTGCGATACACTCTGAGTACTGGTATACATGCAAGGCTAGCAGAAACGCTGTTGTCAGTAACAGATAAAATGATGTCACAAATAGTGGGGCCAATGATGAACCTATATACATATGCCAGTGCGTGGGATTAAGAATTGCCAGTAGAACTTTATGGTAGTCGAATTGAGATGAAACTCTAAAAGCGTTATAAAATATTCGCTGTTCATGCCTATATTATTCTGAAAAGGCACCTCCTGTTTTTCAAACATTTCTTCACAGAAATAAGGCCATCACGAGAACGGACTGATGTAGGTCAACAAAATCTAATAAAAATCCCACCACATTGCAGCGAAAACCTTCCCGCAGTTCCTGGAACAAATCGGAGGAGCTTCTTGAATAGAAACAGATCTTGAAAAGTCAATTTTTTATAGTTTACTTGAAGAATTTTTGCTACCTGTTGCTGCCATGACGTTCTCTCTGAAGCGATTACTCTGAAAGGTTGCACAGATTTGTTTGTCTTCCTGTCCTTTTTGTCTTTTCCTGAAGTTGTCAAGCTGTTACTAGAACTTAACCATGAAAGTTTTGCATGTACAGGATGTCTTAACGAGGACATAAAGGTGACAAATCAAGCGTAAACTAACGAGGAGGTTGTGGGCGATATCTTTCAAGATATTCGATTAGCGGTTGCAGTTTTGGGTCTTGCCGTTGCTGTTGGGACGCAATGCAAGAATCTAGAGTGGAACAGAATTCGCCGTCTTCGTCGGAGTCCTTTGAAGCGGTCTTGACAAGGGCATGGGAAAGGCAGACGGCGTCGGCGTGTTTCTATTCATACTTGTACACGATTATCAAGCCAAATTCTTTTAGCTGAAGACTCCATCTTGTAAGACGAACTGAATGATTCTTCAGATTTGCCAACCACCAGAGTGAGTGGTGATCACTGACGATTCGGAAGGGCCGTCCGTAAAAGTATGACCGGAACTTTGTAATTTTTTTTTCAGTTTTGAATAGTTCTCGACCGAAAACAACGCACGGCTAGCGTAGGCGATGAAGCGTTCGATGTCATCTTCAAACTGCACGAGAATGGCTCCGAGACAAAGGTTGCTAGCATCAGTGTGCACTTCTGTGTGTGCTTCAGTGTCAAAGTGACCGAGAATTGTTGAGTTTTGAAGACGTTGTTGAAGCTCACGGAGAGCGTCAGATTCTGCAAAGCCCCCGGCAAAGTTGACGTCGTCCTTGATTAGTCGTTGCAAGGTTCTTCGATTTTAGAAAACAATTGACACGAAAGGGCGGTAGTGTTGAAAAAAGAGGTCACTGACCAATGTCATACAAAACAATGACGTTTCGGGACCCGTACAAATCCCTTGTTCACAATCTAGATTGTGAACAAGGAATTTGTACGGGTCCCGAAACGTCATAGTTTTGTTTGACATTGGTCAGTGGCCTGTTTTTTCAACAATGCCTCTACCTGACCAGACGGCATTCCGTCAAACTCTCGACTACGAAAGGGCAGTAGTACGCACAAAGGTCCAGAAATCGGGGGACATCTTGCTTTGTCTTCGGCATTGGGAACAGAGCAACTGTGATGGCTTTTTAGGGGTCAGGACGTACACCTCTTCTGCTCTTGATATGAACCCGGAACTTTAGCTCGTCGTATTCAAAGTGACACTTTTCCTGTTTCATTATTAGACCGGAAGTACGAGTGGTCTAAAATACAGTCTGAAACCACCCTATGTGTTCTTCGAACGTCGTGGAAAAAACAGCTACATCGGGTAAGTTCACCTAATGCGATTTCCACTTCAGGTTTGCTGACCCTGTGTCCATCATTCGCTGGAACGTAGCTGGAGCAGCACATAACACAAAAAGGGAGCACTTTTACGAGGTAATTACCATCAGGGGTTATAAATGCCATTTTTTACAGTCCCGTTCATCAACTTTATTCTGCCAGTACCCGCTAGGAAGATTCATCGAAGAAAAGCTTTGGGCATGTCGCAGGTGATGTATACAGTCATCAATACGGAGAAGGGGATAAACGTCTTTTTTAGTAATGGAGTTCATCAACATCATTATCAGTCTGACTACGTCCACTGTAGGACGAAGGCCTCTCCCATATTCTTCCAGTTAACCCAGTCCTGTGCTTGCTGCTGCCAATTTATACCCACAAACTTCCTAATCTCATCTGCTCACTTAACCTTCTGTTTCCCCCTAACCTGCTTGCCTTCTTTGGGAATCCTGTCAGCTACCCTAATTGAACTGCAGTTTTTCTGTCTACGCGCTACACTTTCGGTCCTTGTCCATTTCCTCTTTTTTGATTTCAACTATGATATCCTGTTTGTTCTCTAATGCAATCTGCTTTTTTCTTGTCTCTCAGGGTTACACCTACCTATTTCATTTCCTTTGCTCGCTGTGTCATTCTGAATTTAAGCTGAACCCTCTTTGTAAGTCTCTAGGTTTCTGCTTCATAGCTATGGACCGGCAAGATACAGCTGTTATATACCTTCCTCTTGAGGGATAGTGGTAATCTACCTGTCATAATTTGATAGTGAGTGCCAATTGTGTCATTCTTATTCTTCTAGTTACTTCAAACACGTGGTTCGGCTCCACGAATATTACCTGCCATAAGTAGACATAGTATTCACAAATCGAAGTGCACTATTACCTATCTCGAAACGCTCCTCTTTTCTGAGGTTGTTGTACATTACTTTCGTTTTCTACAGGTTAATTTGAAGACCCACCTTTCTTCTCTCTTTGTCTCACTCCGTGATCTTAAGTTGCCATTCGTCCCTTGAGATACTCAGCAATGCAAAGTCATCAGCGAAGCGCAGGTTACTAAGGTACTCTACGTTAACTCTTATCCCTAACTGTTCCCATTCTAGGCTTCAGAAAATTTCCTGTAAGCACGCGGTAAAAAGCTTTGGGGAGATCGTGTCCCACTGCCTTACAAACTTCTGTATTGGGATTTTCTTACTTTCTTTATGAAGCACAATAGTAGCAGCTTATCCTCTGTTCGAGGAAAACAGCCTTAGCGCAGACGCAATGAATGATAATCTGACGACTATCATTACAGAGTGTGCAGGGGATGTGGCAGGTGTGGTACTTAGACAGTACACTGACAAGCTGTCTCAGCAGACGAGGAACCAAAATATAAAGCGTCAAAGCTTGGATGTTTATATACACTTCATCGATGCCATGATTCCGCGGTGTCTGCATGACGGCTGATATATCTACTGAATCAAACGCCTTCTCGTAATTTATAAAGGCTATGTATAGTGGTTGGTTATATTCTGAGGATTTCTCTATTACCTGATTGATAGTATGAATATGGTCGATTGTTGAGTAACCTGTTCGAAATCCTGCTTGTTCCATTGGTTGATTGAATTCTAATGTTTTCTTTGTTCTCTTAGCTTAGCACTAGCCTTTGTAAATAGCTTGTATACTACAGAGAGCAAGCTGGTTGGCCTGTAATTCTTCAAGTCCTTGTCATCTCCTTTTTATGTAATATTGTGTGTTTAGAGTTTTTTCTATAACACAATATAGCCTCCATATTTCAGCAAGTCTGATGTTACCTGATCCTCACCAGCAGTTTTGCTTTGCCTCTTTGCATGGTTTTCGAAGCTTTTCTGACTTCTAGCATTACTGGTGGGGTGTCATCTGGGTTACTGCTAGTTCCTATAGTATTAGGGTCGTGGTTGTCCCGTCTCCACTACAGATCTCTGTAAAACTCCTCCATTATTTCAACTATTCTAACCACATTGGTACTTATTTTGCCTCCTTTGTCTCTTAGTTCATACATTCAATTTTTACCTATCCCAAGTTTCCTCATCACTGCTTTTATGCTTCCTCCGTTTTTCAGAGCATGTTCAAATCTCTCCGTGTTATATCCTCTTACATGGCATAATTTACGCTTATTATTCAACTTAGAAAACTCTGCCAGTTTGTCTGTTGTACAGGATACTTTCAGGCTTTGACGCTTTTTATTAAAGTTCCTCGTCTCCTGGGACAGCTTGCCAGTGCCCTGTCTAAGTACCGCACCTCCGACATCCCCTGCACACTCCGTAATGATACTCGTCAGATTATCATTCATTGCGCCGACGCTAAGGCTGGTTTCCTCGATAAGAGCCGAGTACCTGTTTTGAAGTGAGACTTTAAAATCCTATACTTTCCCTCTCAGTGCTAGCTCATAGATTGACTTCTTCCGTATCAACTTCCGTCGTTCTTTCTTCAAGTCTAGGCGAATTTGAGACCGTACCATTCTATGGTCACTGCATCGTACCTTGCCAAGCACTTCCACATCCTGAACGATGCCGGCTTCTGCTCTCATTCCAAAGTCTATTTCCTTCTTAATTTCACCATAAGGGCTCCTCCTTGTCCACTTACGGCTTCCTCGTTTTCGGTAGAAGGCATTTAAAACACATAAATTGTTGCGTTCTGCGAATTCTACTAGTAGTTCTCCTCTGGCATTTCTAGCACCGATGCCATATTCTCCCACTGCCTGTTCTACAGCCTGCTTCTTCCCGACCTTTGCATTAAAGTCTCCCATCAGTATAGTATACTGTGTTTTTACCTTACTCGTTTCCGTTTCCACGTCTTCATAGAAGCTTTCAACTGAAGAATTTGCATGGCTGGATGTAGGCGCGTAAGCATTTACAACCTTCATCTTGTATCACCTATTGAGTTTAATTACAATACCTACCACCCTTTCATTAGTGCTATAGTATTCCTCTATGTTGCCAGCTATGTTTTTGTGAATTAGGAAACCCACTCCCTGTTCTATTCTGTCAGTCAAGCCCCGATAGCAAAAGACGTGCCCAATGTGTAGCACCACATAGGCCTCATCTGCCCTCCTAACCTCACTGAGCCTCATTATATCCCATTTAACACCCTCTAGCTCCTCATATATTACAGCTAGACTTGGCTCACTAGATATGGTTGTTGTGTCATTCGTTGCCAAGTTTAGATGCAAATGGTCGCCTGTCCGGATCCAAAGATTCGTAGCACCCTCTGCTGCGTTGCTGATCTGACTGCCACCATGGTCAGTTGCTTCGCAGCTGTTGGGGACTGAGGGCGTGAGTTAATCGAAATATGCGTGTGGGAGGTAGTGGCCAGATACTTCACCAGGGTGGCCAATCCTTCTCTGGTGAGGGAGTGCGGTACCGGCGGTGGTTACCAGTGAGGCCGCACTCCGGTCTCCTAATGTAGTTTCATGACCACGCGGATTTTTTTTATTTGGTTGTGAACGGCGCGGCACCGCGATTTGAAGCACAGACCTTTTGCATGTGAGGCGGATGCTTTAACTACTACGCCATCGCCACACCTAGAGTTCAACTTGCCGTAGGCAACGCAGCATCGGAGTGAGCCATCTTAACCAGTTCGACAGGTGACGCCCACGGACTGGTTGAAGGTTGAATTACATCGTCATCAAGCATTTGTTTGATGATGACGAATAGCATCCTGTTGTTTCTGTGGTACGCCGTAAGCGTGTTGACGCAACGGTGTGACAGCCGGCTCAGTGATGATTCTGTGTTTGGTTAGCGGAGTCTGCCGGACCATCGATGTAGTAGGAAAACAATCGCTAAAAGATGACAGCAAGCTGAGTAGTCTTTGCCGCTTCTGTTGCTCCATGTGTTGCTCAACGTTGACGTGGTTGGTCCCGGCTACATTAGAGCTTTTATTTGTAGAGTGTGTCGTAAGCAAAGCGCAGGTGCTCAAATTGTCGAGAATTTTCCAGTGGGCTGTGGTGGTGCGCCTTACCAAATGCTTCTATTCACCACTCAAGTTGGTGAATTAAAATCGTAGTTCACCCGTTTCGGAGATTTACGATACAACTAACTATGGTGACCGCTCATCCCAGTAAGGCGACGTTACCTTCGGCGATACCTTTACCTGCTTGTTCCTGTGGGCGCTCAACAAGGACGAATGCACTACTACGAGGCGGCAAAGTTGCAAAATTACATGGCCGTCGACAGCGCATAACGCCACATGCCGGTGTTCATCGGCGTCATCTGAATTTGTATAAGCACAGTTAGCGAAGGTTAGTAACACATTTCTCACAATATTAGCCGCTCCATACTCCTGAAAAAAATCTATACCCAAAATAACTGGCGGAGAACATTTTGTCAGCAGAAGGAACGATCATACAAGGCGGACGCTTATATTTCAAGTCTTCTGGCGCACCGGCCGATTTGTCACACATGGGGTCCTCTACCGGTAGTAGTTTGTGGCCGTCCCACGTTGTCAGCACCTTCTGTAACTGAGTGGTCAATTCAGCACTCTTCACCGAGTAATCAGCTCCAGTGTTGATGAGTGCAGTTACTGAATGACATTCGACAGAAACGGTTATAGAGCAGACGTTCTTTTTTGGCGGTTAAGGAACAAGGCATCAGCGGTACGTCATTGGGGGTGGCGTCGGAGGATTTTGTCAGTTTGCATAACTGCGGCCTCACTCCCGGAGGATGCAATTCTCAGTTTCCCTCGCTTTGACTTGAGCAACTGACACCATTGAACTCAAGGACTGCTCCGACATGGTTTGGCGATGTGGGCCGACGGGGTGATGGTGACCGGGACTGTCGTCGCTGAGAACCAGGAGAGTGATGACTGCTTCCTAAGTACTGTTCAGTTTGGTACGGTTGCTCACCATAGCATGGAAACGGGCATCCAGATAGGACTGCCTCGGCCTATTGTTTGGTAGTAGCAGTCATTGTGCACGTGTCTGACTACGCCACAGTGGAAGTACAAAGGTCCATTGTCAGGAGAACGCCATACGGTGGACTTTCGCAAACTAAGGTGATATTCAGTCTGCAAAGCTGGGCGGTGGATAAGGCTTGAGAAACATCGAGTGGTCTCAGCAGGTAAATGCGAAATACATACCGTCGACGATGTAGAGACTCGCAGGGCTTCCGCGTAGGATAGCGTGAGAGATTCGGCTCGACATTGTAGTGAGGGAGGGATGATTTGCCTGATATCATTCCGAATGATGTTGATTGCTGTGACGCTCGGAGGTGCCACTGTATGGTACTTCTTAAGCTCATCTGGGAGAACCTGCCGTATAAGATCTGTAAGGGTCTACCTGTCATAACGTTCAGGCAAAAGCGAGCACGCATTGGAGAGGGCGGTCTGTCGCTCGCACTGGGATAACCGCTCCCGATGCATGTACTCTACAATCGTAACCTCCCGGACGAATTCAGACACTATTGTTGGCGGGTTGCGGATGAGGCCCGCGAAAAGCTGTTCTTTTACTCCGCGCTTTACCAGTCGTACCTTCTTGGCCTCTGGCATTTGCTGGTCAGCTCGTTGGAACAGTCGTGACAGTTCCTCAACAAACATGGTGGCATTCTTGTTTGGTATTTGAAATCGTGCACACAGTGCCTGCTCTTTCTTTCCGCTCGGGGTGCTCAAGGCCTTACGGAGTAGCGAATAAACCTCCGGCCAACTGGTGAAAGTAGCCTCGTGGTTCTGGCAACTAAAAGAGAGACGTACACGTTCTACAACTTACGTCATTGATGGCAGCCACTCGTTCGAAGTGGTCCAACCAGACTTTTACATTCTCACCGGGATCGCCGCGAGGTTTGGTGTGTGAGGCGCATGACGACGCACGGTACGGAGGCGGATGGGCCATCGACATGCTCAGTTTGTGTTGCGGTTGTTGAAAACTTCTTCCTCGCAGAACGTGCTTGGGGACCGCGTTGGGGCGGGTAGACCTTCGAGGCGACTGCTGCTTCGATGGACTTCAGCAAAACCTGTTGAAGTGGCGTCGGTTGTTTCCGGTCCACCACCAGCACGCGTACGGCGGTGGAGTCTCTCACGTACACAGCACCTCTACCAGTTCGTTACAAGAGAAAACAAATAAAGGGGTCCAGACATAGTGAAGAGTTATTTACTTTCAGCAGCCATCAATTCTTCCTTCTCAGCCTCGACTTCAACTAGCGCGTGGCACTATGTTCCATTCAGTGCGTCAGGCTTCGAAATGTGTTTAATGAATTGCTGCACCGGAGTAACCGTGATGCTGCAGATGTCTTTAAGCAGTTCAGCGTTCTCGTCTTTTCATGGCGCAGTCATTTGGTAGCGTTTTGCAATATTTACAACTTTATTCTGAAAAACTGGCAAGGCGTCGACGTGCCCTTGAGTTGCTTGCTGTGGTGCAATTACAGTAACATCCAATATTAAAAGAAATTTAGTATGCGTTGCTCATATTCTTTACCTTCTTGAGCTTGCGCTCTCGAGACGCAGGTCATCACTGCGAACGCTCTAGTTGCGACGCTCATTTTCATGATAGGACAGTGGAGCGCTGAAGCAAGAGCTGTCTTGACCACAAACACTTTCGTTTTCCTGCTTCGTATGATGTGTCCGCGTCCTTATTCGATTTGACCCGATGAGCAGGCCAATGTTTTTGCCGCCGTGATGTGGACGCAGTTTTATTGTGCGCCGACTGTCATTTTCATCGCGCAAATTACCTGGGAGGGAGCATTTCATAGCCCTTGCTGGGTTGTGATGGTAAATAATGGCATTGCTAAGGCTTCAACGGTGCGCTAGTTGTTATCAAACTATCTCCGCAGGTGAATCTAAACGACATTCTATGTTCTCATACGAGTAGTGGCATCTGACGCAAATGTGTTCAGTTATAGGTGCGTGTCCCTAATGACTTTCATACCGAGGTGCGCCACCAAGTCTTCGAGAATGAACTAGCGTTCACTGCCTTCGTCGTTGATGCTTCTGACGGGAGACGTCTCGTCGAAACCGACTATATACAAAAACGAATGGTCTGTAAACTGATGGCTTGGTTCAGTTGACCACTTGTACCGGAAATCAACTGTGAATTCTCTTCTTTCTGTGGCTTAGTGGGTGGTATCAGAAATGACAGGGAAGATTTCTCGTCCCGTTTCGCTTGATAACCTGTGTCTCACATTTTCCAGTTATGTCTGGCGTTGGATGTTGCGTACAACAACCTCCATCGGCACACCTTTGCATAATAGCCCTTATTTGTACATCGACAGCAGTGCGTAAATTTAAGCAGCTGGTTCTTTTTATCTGGTGTAGACATGGTAGCTCTGCTTGCTTCCATTTCAGGTTCCGTAAACTTTCGAAAGAATCATTTGTGGTGCACTTTCTTCAATTATACCGATGCATATTGGACCGATGCCAATAACACACATTCTCCGTAGTTCTCGGTGCCTCTGATAAAGGATATCGTTGGAGCACACTGCTTCCTTGTTTCTGTCTTTTTCCGTGTATATTCTAAGAGCTGCTGGGGTTTTTCACAACGTTGTGATTGCCTCTCCGGAGCAGATGACTTCAAGCCTAGTGAATCATCCTGGAAACGTCTTGTAAGTGGTACGCAATTGCGAGTGATTGTGGCAAGGCTTAAAGGGCACGACGGGACCACTAATATGCATCCGCCTATTCTGTTAACCTTTTTCCTGCAGTTCAGGTTCGTTCTGCTGCTACAGTCGACTGGCTACAGCGACCCAGCAATCCGATACGAATGACAGCGACACGCAAATACTCGACGATGGGAACTTTTTCATGCCATGCAAGCCGCTCATACAGAACGACATCACCTGTTCTGCGTGTTTTGTGACACCGACAACCAATACTAAAGCGGAATCAGCGGCGCCCTGGTGCAAAGTTGACATCAAGGCGTATAAAGGGCACACACGAAGGCTGCTTGTGCGAAGCGCACGATATCCGGCAAAGAAATTGGCTAAGGAATAGCGGTGCGAAGGAAAAAGTCGGCTACTTCAGAGGTAGCACCAGACGAAAGAGCTGCCGTCTCCGCGTAGCGAGTAAGGTGGTCCACGGCAGTAACAATTCAACGGTGACCGGCTGGCGTAAGTGGAAGAGGTCCGTATAAGTCTTTGCCCACAAAATCAAAGGGAGTGGACGGGTACGGCAGTGGTTGCAATGGTCCCACGGGAAGAGACGTGGTACGTTTTCGGTGCTGGCATGACGCGCAGGAAGCGACGTACTCGGCGACAGAAGTGGAGATGCCAAGCCAAAAGCCGCGATTCTTGAGAAGGTCATAAGTCTTGTCGAAGCCTAAGTGGCCAGCTGCCGCATCTTCATGAAACGCTTGTAAAACTGTCTGACGAAGTGAGCGAGGAATGACAGGAACCCATTGGTTACTGAGAGGGTGGTAAATTTGCGGACATACTGCTCCATCTTCAAGCTTGAAACTGGCAAGTTGTCTTCTTAGGCGACTGTTTGGAGCACGCGATAAGCCAGTGAGCCGATCGAAGATTGTGCGGTAGTAAGTATCGGCAAGTTGAAGTGAGGCGAGATCTGTAGACGGAAGAAGTTCCGCCGAGGCAACTAAATGTTTCGAAGCAGCAGCCGTCTGTTTGGTCACTTTGGTGGGGGGTGACGAACAGATGAAAGGTGACACTTCGGCGCTTTGCGAGAGTGGGCAACGTGACAAAGCATCGGCGTCTTGGTGCTCTCGACCCGATTTATATGTGACGCTGTAGTCGTACTCTTGCAATCGTGGTACCCTACGGCCAAGGCGTCCCGACTAATTTTTGAGACAATAACCAACACAGAGCATGATTGTGGTGTCATGCGAAGCCTGTGTTGCGTCACGCTCATAGCGCCGGTGCTTCATGACTATATAAGCGCTGTGAACCGGTCGCCCAGTGCTCTTTTGTACTCCGTAATCATGTAGTAAGAAACCTTCTTACTGTTCTTCGTTAACGGCCACTCTGGCTCAGCTCGTCCGTCGAGGCTACAACAGACTGGCGACGAAGGTGTGATTCAAATTTCACTGGGCTACAAGACACCAATAGTGGCGGTTTCAAAGCGCTGTGAATATACAGGCTGGATGGCGACGTTCGGAAGGTTCGATCAGTTCATCGAGGACGGTGACGAAGATTTGCAGTCCTACGAGGAGCGGTTCGACCACTTCCTGAAGGCCTCCCAGGTGAGCGACGACCTGAAGGTGTCAGTGTTAATAACTACAATAGGAAAAAAGGCCTACAAAACTCTGAAAACGTTGCTGGAGCCAGAAAATCCAGAAAACGAGACGTACGCACAGTTAGTACAGACAGTGAAAGAGCGGCACGTTCCCAAAACTTCCGTTATTGCCGAGCGTTTCAAATTAAATTGTTGTTTGCTACAATATGGGCAAGCGGTTACAGCCCTCGCAGTAGAATGGAAGCGGTTGGCGAGATCCTGTGATTTCTGAACGTTTCTGGACGACGCGCTGCGCGACAGGTTTGTGGCAGGACTTTGTGACAAAGAAACACAAGCAGAGCTGTTAAAGACAAGCAAGTTGGCTTTTAAAGAGGCCTGCGATATCGCTAAGAGTATCGAATTGGCTTGGAAAGAAAGCCAAGATTTTCAGCCCAAGTCGGCGCAAGGAATGATCGGTACCCTTTACTGCAAAACAGATAGCGGGAAACGCCCACCACGCTGGAAAGAATAAACTTCGGGGATGCCTGCTGACACCAGGGGGCGGAACCACTGCACCGTTTCCGATGCAGCTCAGAGCATGAAGCATCTATCTGCGAATTTCACAAGTACCGTTGTCGGGCGTGTAAACGAATTGGACTTTTAGCCAAGATGAGTAGGAACAAAGGTAGAGACGCTGCGAACGTGATAGACGAGAAAAGTGACGCGGGTGAACATGTGCTGTACAATATCTATTCCTATGAGGGACGCACCAGACTCTACGAAATTTGCCTGAAGCTAACTAAGAAAAGTGTGCGCATGCAGATTGACCCAGGGGCGTCTGTGTCAACTGTACCAGAGTCACTGTGCAAGAAATACTGGCCCAGCCTACCCTTAGAGCCATGCAGTCTTAAGCTAAATACCTACGGTAGCACTCCGCTGATGGTAAAAGGGAATCTAAACGTTTCCGTAGAGCACAATGGTCAGCACAAGCAACTTCCGCTAATTGTCGTGAAAACAAACGAGAGTACTAACACTATGCTGCTGGGTCGAGACTGGCGGTCAGCACTGAAGTTCGACTGGGCTAGTGTGCATGGGGTTTGCTTGGACAAAGTGGCGTTGCTGCTTGAAAAATATGCAACAATTTTTGAGCCTACCTTGGGTCTAATTAGGAACAAGGCCATTAGAGGAAAGCTTAAGGGTAATAATAGCACACCCGTTTTTTGTAAAGCGCGGTCGGTAACATTTTCAGTTAAAAAAGCAGTGTCCTCGGAACTGCAGAACTTCGTGAAAACTGGAGTGCTGTACCTGTTCAGCAGAGTGAATTGGCGACGCCATTAGTAGTGGTGCCGAAACTAAACATCCAGGTCACGGTGTGTGGTGATTTCAAGGTGACACTAAACCCATGCCTAAGAACTGATCATTACCCCCTTCCCGTGATTGAGGATCTGTTTGTAAAGCTGGCTGGTTGCAAATATTTCACGGTGTTGGATTTGTCCACTGCATGCCAGCAGCTGGAATCGCATCCCCAAGCGCAGTCACTAGTCGTGATCAACACGCATTTGGGGTTATTCAAGAATACGCGCTTACCCTATGGCATAACGAGTGCACCTTCGATTTTCCAGGCAGTTATGGATGACGAATTGAAAGGACATCATCGGGTAGCGTGCTATCTAGACGGCGTGCTGATAGCAGGAGCTACTTTAGAAGAATGTTTCCGTTAAGTGGAAATTGTGCTGTCCTGGTTTCTCGAAAGAGGCATTCGACTGAAAAACGAGAAATGTAAGTTCTTTCGAACTTCCGTCTTGTATTTGGGGCTCGTTCTTGACGAAGAGGGCATACGCCCGTCAGAGGAAAAAGTAAAAGCTATAACGGAGGCCCCTGCACCTGCGAATGAGGCACAGTTAAGAGCTTACTTAGGGTTGATAAATTATTCTGCTAAGTTCATTCCCCACAAGGCCACGAGACTCAGACCACTGTATGACGTGTTGAAACAAGGAAAATTGTTCAAGTGGTCCCGTGAGGCAGAGCAAGTGTCCCAGTAAAGTAAAACGTGGTTGACGGAAGGAAACGTTTTGACATACTACGACCCAACGAAAGAGATAGGGCTAGTGTGTGACGCATCCATGTATGGCGTAGGCGCCATTCTGTTTCATAAGATCGATAAGGTGAAAAAACCTATTGCTTATGCGTCTAGGGCACTGAGCAAAGCAGAGAAAGGTTATGCTCACATTGAAAAAGAAGCTCTCGCCGTGGTCTTTGGGCTGAAGAAGTTCCACAAATACCTATTTGAGCGTAGTTTTGCCTTCTGGGGCATGGCAGACCCATTCCGCTAATGTTTGCACCACGCATGCAACAATGGGCTTTGCAACTGGCGGCGTACAATTACAGATGAGTGTACCGAAAAGGCAGCAACATGGGAAACGCTGACACGCTTTCGCGATTGCCGTCGGCGAATGAGCGAGATGTCTGACATTAGGTAATATTTTTCTCTCTTGTCCATGAACTTCCACTGTCTGCGGACATAATCAGCAAGAGAACGAGTACTGATAGAGTGCTATCGAAAGTGTTGTGGTACACGAAAAATGGCTGGCCTGTGCATGTCACTGATATTGAATTCGAACCGTACTTTGTTCGCCGGTATGAACTATCGGTAGATCAGCAGTGCGTTACGTGGGGAAATCGGGTAATTGTTCCGCACTGTTTGCGTAAACAAGTATTGGCACTTTGTCATGAAGGTCACCCCTGAGTTAGGCGTATGAAAATGCGCGCGTGCAGCAATGTCTGGTGGCCTCAGTTGACCCAAGATATTGAAAAAGTTGGTAAATGTTGCTGTACTTGTCAGTTGACGCAGAACGCTTCACCTAAGGCACTCCTACAAACTTGGGGTTGGCCGAGCCGCAGATGGCAGCAACTCCACCGGGATTTCACCTTCGCAGACAACAAGTGGCTTCTCGTGCTGGTGGATGCACACTGGAAGTGAGTGAAGGTGTTTGTGATGAATTCAACAATGACCGAGAAGACCGTCGAGAGGCTGCGGGGGGTGTTCGCATCGTATGGCTTTCCAGAGGAGGTTGTCACAGACAATGGGCCTCAGTTCACGGCAAAGAGTTTAACAGAGTTCCTGTTCAAGAACGGAGTGCGGCACACCAGAACACCTCCATACCACCCGGAGTTCAACGGAAGCGCCGAGATATGCATCCAGGCGGTGAAACGGGATCTTGCGCGACAGCTTCTCGACGAAAGGTCATCAGGCCAGACTAAGACTTTACAGCACCGCATATATCTCTTTCTGCTCAGGTACCGCAACATACCGACCACAACCACGGGGCAGACACCGGCAGAACTGTTTTGTCGTGGTCGCCCGGCACCCGCCTGACTATGCTACAACCATACCTTGTGAGACGGATGGAAGAACATTTCTTTAATGTAAAGGTCAAAGTTGACAAAAGAAGAGCGTCGGAAAGAGCTTACAAAGAGGGGGAAAGCGTTATGGTTCAAAGCCTTCGTCCAGGTGATTCCAAGTGGCTGATAGGCGTCATAGAAAGAAGGTGCAGTGCCATTACGTACCTTGTGCGCGTAGGATCCGAAAACAGGTTCAAACATGTAGGCGATTTACGCCACCGCTACTTTGAGAGTGGTGAAGAAGGCCCCAATGAGCGTCCCTGTTTCATGCCCAGCTCAACTCCAGACACTGGGTCCGAAGCCCCTCCTACGAGCCCCCGTCCCCTTCCACGTCATGCGTCTCCCAGGTCTGCTACCGCAACGCCGGAGACACCCGGAGACTCAGCTCCCTCGGAACAACCAAATGCAAGTACACATCAAGGCTCTGTCCCGGCAACGTCCCTGCTGCGAGTACCTGAGTCCCCTCTACGTGCTCAGACTCTTCGACGCAGTGCTCGTACAAGAAAACCTCCCGATTTGTATAGGCCATAAACATTGTGGGAAGGAGTGTGGTGTCATGCGAAGCCTGTGTGACGTCACGCTGATAGCGCCGATGCTTCATGGCTATATAGGCGTTGTGAACCAGGCGCCCTGTGCTCTTTTGTACTCCATATTCATGTATTCATGTATTCACTCTGGCCCTGCTCGTCCCTCGAGGCTACAACAATGATGGTCAGTCAATATTGCCACGTTCCATTTCCCAAATTTTTGTTATCGTCCCAAAACACCACACGATTCTCAGCGCAAACTTCGCCTGCAGTTTTCCAGAAGGTTCCGGACTGTGGTAGATCATTTCGATAAGATCACGCCCACTGTGCGAACGGTACAGATTGTTCTGGAACCTACGCCACCGCCAGCGATAACGCTAGAACATTCGACGACAAGAGTATAAATGCCGACGCGCTTCGCCGCTTGTCAGTTGTTGATCGAAGGCCAACGCTGCGTTCGCCGCTATCAGTCCGAGACTGCTATCTGTGCAAGACTGCTGCTGTAATTAGACTTTCCCTTTACCGGGCACAGGTTCGCCCAAATAAACAGTTAAACCCAACACGAAGTTTCCTGTCTTCGGCCACGTCACGACCCTGTGACATCTGGTGGAGGTGCTGCTTCGCTCATGTACCGGACGCCCCCGTCAAGCCGTGAACCCAGCCTCCGTCGCGGAGAAGACTCCGACGCCAACCAAGAGCAGCGAACAAGCCACCGACAGCAAGGTCTCCCACCGGAGTACGGCCTTCTACAAGAGAAGGCGCGGTAGACCAAGACCATGACCTCGACTGCAGCGACAATGACAACCGGAGCGTCCCAGCCCGCGATCGTCATTCATCAACCCAGGGAACCACCAACGTTCCATGGCTTATCGTTTGAAGACCCGGAAACCTGGCTAGAAACATACGACCGCGTGGCGGCCCTCAACCACTGGGGTAACGAAGAAAAGCTCCGTCGTGTGTACTTCTACCTGGAAGACACCGCAAGGACCTGGCTAGAGAATCGGGAGTCCACGCTCTGAACGTGGGAAGCCTTCTGCGGCGCATTTCTGCAAACGTTCGCGAGCGTCGCTCGCAAAGAGAGGGCCGCTGCTCTACTCGAGACCCGGGTTCAGCTACCAAATGAAAAGGTTGGAATTTTCACAGAGGAGATGACCCGCCTATTCCGTCACGCTGACCCAGGCACGCCTGAGGAAAAGAAAGTTCGTTTCCTTATGCGAGGGGTCAAACAGGAGCTCTTCACGGGACTAATAAGGAATCCACCGAACACCGTCGAAGAATTTGTATCCGAGGCGACCACCATCGAAAAAACCCTGGACATGCGCACCAGACAATATAATCGTCGCCTGACTCCAGAATGCGCTGCTGCTCAAGCCAGTGACTCCGACGACCTGCGTGAAACGATCCGAGCGATCGTGCGGGAAGAGCTGCGCAAACTGTTGCCTTCGGCGCAGCCTCAAGTGGATTCGATTGCCGACATTGTGCGAGAAGAAGTCCGGCAATCGCTTCAAATTCCCCACGCACCACTGCCCGAGCCGGAAGCTATGAGCTACGCCGCTGCACTGCGCCACAACGCTCCTCCCCGTCCACGCCAAAACGCTGCCCCATCGCACTTCCGTCGACAGACGCCACCGCCGCCACCACCCCCACCGATGTCATACCGTTTGCCAGCGGCCCAGCGCAGTGCACCGAGGAAGACTGACGTCTGGCGCACCCCTTACCATCGCCCGCTCTGCTACCACTGCGGCGAGGCCGGACACACATACCGCCGTTGCCAGTACCGACAGATGGGACTGCGTGGCTTCGCCGTCAATGCACCGCGTCCACAGCCAGGAGAACGACCACGTGACATCGCCGACTACCTAACAGGAACTCGCTGGACACCACGAAGCCCTTCGCGTTCGCCGTCGCCCAGCCGCCGCACGTCACCGCACCACCGGCAGTACTCTGGCCCAACGCGGGGCCGGTCTCCTTGCCCGTATCCGGGAAACTAAGGGCAGCAACCGGTGGAGGTGCGGTTGCTGTGCGACGAACTACCCAAGATCCTCAGATGACGACGACGCCGCGACGGAGCTTTCCGAACACAACGCCAACCAGGCAAAGCCCTGACGGCGAAAGCTCACTTACCGAAGGTGGCCTGACGACGCAACATGAAAGCAGCGGAACAAGCCGACGCAGCCGTGACCCGACGCCACGCCCTAACTGTAATGCGAGACGGCGAACTAGCGACCTCGACGTTCTTATCGACGGCCACAGTGTGACCGCTCTCGTCGATACTGGAGCCGACTATTCTGTCATCAGTGGGTCGTTCGCCGCGAAGTTAAAGAAAGTTAGGACAGCTTGGAAAGGCCCTGAAATCCGCACAGCCGGAGGTCATCTCGTAACGCCTGCAGGAATCTGCACAGCGAGAGTCACCATTAACGGCCGTATTTATCCTACAGACTTCGTAGTCCTACAGCGTTGCTCCAGAGATGTCATCCTTGGCATGGACTTCTTATGCCTGCATGGTGCTGTCATCAACTTAAAAACAAAGTCGATAACGTTATCCACAGAAGAAGCACTACCGCCGCGCACGCCGTCAGGACACCATGCCTTGAATGTGCTGGAAGAGCAAGTCACCATTCCGCGTCGCTCAAGCGTCATTATTTCAGTCGGCGCTCCTAAATCACCTGAGTGAGAAGGCGTCGTTGAAGGCATTAAGCATCTGCTGGTCACCCGAAAAATTTGCGTCGCAAGAGGAATTGCAGAGCTGCGGGGAGGCAAAGCAACGGTTATGCTCACGAATTTCAGCAATGAGTACAAACATGGGAACAAAGGAACAACGGTCGCATACATCGAAGAAATTGTCGAAGCCACCAGTGCCTTCGCCCTCAACGATTCTGCGGAACCTGCTAAGAGGAACCAAGCTGCACCCATAGCTTTCGACCTCAATCCCAGACTTCCGAACGATAAGCAAGAACAGCTCAAGGCCCTGCTCCTGCAATACGAAGATTGCTTTTCGTCGTCATCGAAAATTCGGCAGACCCCAATCACGAAACATCGCATCATAACCGAAGAAAATGCCAGACCACTCCGTCAGTGTCCGTACAGGGTTTCGACGCGAGAACGTGAGGCCATGAAGAGACAAGTTGATGAAATGCTGCGGGATGACATTATCCAGCCGTCCAAGAGTCCATGGGCATCCCCCGTGGTGTTAGTGAAGAAAAAGGATGGGACCCTACGTTTCTGCGTCGATTATCGCCGCCTGAACAAAATCACAAGAAAGGACGTGTATCCTCTCCCACGAATAGACGACGCACTTGATCGGCTCCATAACGCCAAGTACTTTTCGTCAATGGACCTCAAGACTGGCTATTGGCAAATCGAAGTCGACGAAAGAGACCGAGAGAAGACGGCGTTTATAACACCGGACGGCCTCTTCGAGTTTAAGGTGATGCCCTTCGGCCTTTGCTAAGCGCCTGCAACTTTTCAACGCGTTATGAATACAGTACTGGCAGGATTGAAGTGGCAGATTTGCCTTGTTTACCTGGACGACGTCGTCGTATTTTCCTTGAGTTTCGACGAGCATCTTGGGCGCCTTGAAGCTGTACTTCAAGCCATCAAGACTTCCGGACTCACACTGAAGCCAGAAAAGTGCAGATTTGCGTATGAGGAGCTCTTGTTTCTGGGGCACGTTATCAGCAAGTCTGGAGTTCGTCCCGATCCACGGAAAACAGCTGCCATCGCCGACTTCCAGCCGCCCACTGACAAGAAAGCCGTGCGCCGATTTCTGGGCCTGTGTGCCTATTATAGGCGGTTCGTGAAAAACTTCACCCGCATCGCCGATCCTCTCACTAACCTTACCAAGGCCGACGTGGAGTTTAAGTGGGAAACGCCGCAGGAACACGCTTTCCAGGAGCTTAAGCATCGCCTCCAGACGCCTCCGTTACTTGCCCATTTCGACGAATTCGCTGAGACAGAAATACATACTGACGCAAGCAGCGTAGGTCTTGGCGCCGTTCTTGTGCAGAGGGCTGGCGGACTTGAAAGGGTTATTAGTTACGCCAGCCGATCGCAATCCAAAGCAGAAGCAAATTATTCCACAACAGAAAATGAGTGCCTCGCCATCATCTGGGCTACGTCAAAATTTCGCCCCTACCTCTACGGCAGACCCTTCAAAGTTGTGAGCGACCACCACGCATTGTGTTGGCTAGCCACCTTGAAGGACCCTTCAGGTCGCCTAGCACGATAGAGCCTGAGACTTCAAGAATATGACATTACTGTTGTTTACAAGTCCGGCAAAAAACACTCCGACGCCGACTGTCTCTCTCGTGCGCCTGTCGACCAACCGCTACCCGACGACTCGGATGACGACTACTTCTTAGGAATGATAACTACCGACGACTTCGCTGAACGACAGAGGGCTGACCCGGAACTCAATGCCCTAATAGAGTACCTCGAAGGCAGGACCGCCGAAGTCCCGAAGGTATTCAAGCGTGCACTTGCGTCGTTCTTTCTACGAAACGGTCTTCTACAAAAGAAAAACTTTTCACCGCTTCGAGCTAAGTACCTCCTTGTGGTGCCTTCAGCTCTGCGACCAGAACTCCTGCAGGCCCTGCACGACGATCCGACGGCAGGGCACCTCGGTGTATCTCGCACGCTCGCGAGGATACAAAAAAGATACTACTGGCCACGTCTAACCACCGACGTCACTCGTTATGTGAGAACATGCCGGGACTGTCAGCGACGCAAGACACCACCGACAAGGCCAGCGGGACTTCTGCAGCCAATTGATCCACCTTGCCGACCTTTCCAGCAGAATGGTATGGACCTACTGGGGCCGTTCCCGACGTCGGCTTTCGGAAACAAGTGGATCGTGGTAGCTACCGACTACCTCACCCGCTACGCCGAGACAAAAGCCTTGCCAAAAGGCAGTGCATCCGAGGTAGCCAAGTTCTTTGTCGAAAATATTGTCCTACGTCACGGCGCTCCGGAGGTCCTTATCACTGACAGAGGAACGGCATTCACTGCCGACTTAACTCAAGCGATCTTGGCATACAGCCAAACAAACCACCGCCGGACGACAGCGTACCACCCACAGACCAACGGCCTCACCGAGCGGCTTAACAAGACGATCGCCGACATGCTGTCGATGTACGTCGATGTCGAACACAAGACGTGGGACGCCATTCTTCCGTATGTGACCTTCGCATACAACACGGCGGTGCAGGAGACGACGCAGATATCTCCATACAAATTGGTCTACGGAAGGAGCGCGGCAACGACGCTCGATGCCATGTTATCCAACGTCACCGACGAAGAAAACCTCGATGTGAGTGAGTACCTTCAACGCGCCGAAGAAGCCCGACAACTTGCGCGTCTCCGTATCAAAAATCAACAGACGACCGACAGCCACCGTTACAACCTTCGGCGACGCTTCGTGAAGTAGCAGCCCGGTGAACGTGTTTGGGTGTGGACGCCGATACGCCGACGTGGACTAAGTGAAAAGCTTCTGCGACGGTACTTCGGACCCTACAGGGTGGTACGACGTCTCGGCCCACTCGATTACGAGGTTGTCCCCGACGGCATTACGAACTCTCAACGACGCCGATCGCGACCTGAAGTCGTCCATGTCGCGCGCCTCAAGCCGTTTCATGCGCGTTAACAAACCGAAACACTGTTTTTTGTATTATTGTATTGTATTTATTCATTGTGCTTTCTTGCATTATTATTGTACCTTCATCTTTAGTTAAAGCATCGGGACGATGCCTTTTTTCAGAGGGGGGCAATGCCACGTTCCATTTCCCAAGTTTTTGTTATCGTCCCAAAACACCACACGATTCTCAGCGCAAACTTCGCTCGCAGTTTTCCAGAAGGTTCCGGACTGTGGTAGATCATTTCGATAAGATCACGCCCACTGTGCGAACGGTACAGATTGTTCTGAAACCTACGCCACCGCCAGCGATAACGCTAGAACATCCGACGGCAAGAGTATAAATTCCGACGCGCTTCGCCACTTGTCAGTTGTTGATCGAAGGCCGACGCTGCGTTCGCCGCTATCAGTCCGAGACTGCTATCTGTGCAAGACTGCTGCTGTAATTAGACTTTCCCTTTACCGGGCACAGGTTCGCCCAAATAAACAGTTAAACCCAACACGAAGTTTCCTGTCTTCGGCCACGTCACGACCCCGTGACAATATTGTGAAACGCTGGTTGTATAAGTAAGGGCGAAACTTTCGTACGGGCCACACAATGGCGGGATATTCTTGCTCAGTGATGCTGATGATTGATTTTATTGATATGTGGGGTTTAACGTCCCAAAACCACTCTATGATTATGAGAGACGCCGTAGTGGAGGGCTCCGGAAATTTAGACCACCTGGGGTTCTTTAACGTGCACCCAAATCTGAGTACACGGGCCTACAACATTTCCGCCTCCATCGGAAATGCAGCCGCCGCAGCCGGGATTCGAACCCGCGCCCTGCGGGTCAGCAGCCGAGTACCTTAGCCTCTAGACCACCGCGGCGGGGCCAGTGATGCTGATGTTTCGCTCAGCAGGTGACAGAGTACGGCTCGCGTTGGTCACGACTTGTTCTTCGGAAGCGTGGTTCTGCTGAAGAAGGACAGCACCAATGCCAAGTCCACTTGCGTCAGTGTGTAGCACAGTAGGTGCTGCAGGGTCCAAATGACGAAGCATTGGTCGTGATGAGAGGCACCACTTGAGGGCGCGAAAAGCGGCTTCGCAGTCATCTGATCAGATAAAGGGTGCGCTCGTTGTAAGAAGTTTGTGCACAGGAGCCGCAGTAGTAGCGAAATCACGTAGAAAGCGGCGGAAATATGACACCAAGCCAAAAAAGCTGTGGAGGTCTTTGGCTGTGGTTGGTGTAGGAAAGGGCAGTACCACGGCAACCTTGTCGGTATCGGGCTCAACGCCATGTTTACTGACGACGTGACCTAACACCTTGATGCTGTGACTGGCAAACCGACACTTTTTAGTGTTGAACTGGAGACCGGCCTTGGCTAAACACGTGAGGACTTCGTCTAGCCGTTCCAGGTAATGCGAGAAGCTGGACAAAAAGATGACAATGTCGTCCAGGTAGCAAAAGCACGTCTTCCATTTTAGTCCCCGCAGTACCGCGTCTATTATTCTTTCAAGTGTGGCTAAACGTTGCATAGGCCAAAAGACATCACATTGAATTCGAAGTGACCATCTGGCGTAGCAGACGCAGTCTTTTATTTATCAGGCTCGTGCGTCGGAATCTGCCAATAACCAGAGCGCAATTCGAGACTTCAAAAGTACTCGGCACCTTGCAAAGTATCAAGATCGTCGTCAATGCGAGGCATCGGGTAGGCGTCCTTACGAGTAATTTTGTTGAGTGATCTGCACTCAATGCAAAACCATACCGAGCCATGCTTTTTTTACTAGCACAACAGGAGAAGACCATGCGCTTGTCGAAGGCCTGATGACGTTGCGCGCGAGCATGCCGTTGACTTGTTCTTCTATAAGCTTGTGTTCAGAAGCCGACACACGGTAAGCGCAGTGGCGAATGACATGGGACCTGTCGGTGTCGATACGTTGGGTGGCCCCTGTTGCTTGACCCATACCTTCGGAACAAACGTCAAAGCAAGAGAGAGCAAGAGAGAGAGAAGGAATGTAGGAAAGGTAGCGAGGTTAACTAGACTATGCGTTTAGTTTGCTACCCTACACAAGGGGAGGGGGAAGAGGGAAGTAAAAGAGAGAGAGAAGGATAGACACATGTCACATTACACACACAATGCCGAGTTTCACAGGCAGTCCCCAGAGAAGTTGCTGTCAACTATCTCAGGAGGGCTCGTGCGGCTTTCTGTGCTGATGTGCTGCGCGACCAGGCTCCTAAGATCTTTGCTTCATTAAATGGCCGGTCATTGAGTCTATTCAAGGCACACTGTAGAGTCCGACGATCTTCATCAAATTGGGCACAGTGGCACAAGAGATGTTCAATAGTCTCTATACAGTTGCAGCTTTCACACATTGATGAATCCGCCATGCCAATGCTATGGCTGAATGACTTAGTAAACGCTACCCCAGTCCACAGCCGGCACAGCATTGTAGCGTCACGTCGAGAAATCTTGGATGGCAGTTGTTTCTGGAGTAGTGACGTAAGATTCTTAGGGCGATGATTGGAGTTAGGTGGAGAATTCAAGTGCGCAAGCGTGGTATTAGGCATGATGTGACGAAGTTCTCTAGCTGCGTCTACTCATGACAAGGGTATTAACAGTGTGGGCGCTCCATCGTGGGCACTTCGGGCAGCGTCGTCAGCGAGGTGGTTATCACTGATTTCACAGTGGCCCAGTAACCATTGTAAAACAATGTCCTGTCCGTGATCAGCAGCGCGATGACAAATTTCATTATTATGGTACACCATCCGGTGGTATAGTTTCCACGTCGTAGACCGCGTGCATTGAAGGGCTGCTTTGGATTCATGCTGTTACATGACACGCATCGCATGTTTATCATGTTTGCACCAGTATCATACCTTCGTCATCCATTCACGTCCCGTATAACCCAGTTTGGTATAAGTGAAGCTAGCGAAACAGCCGCCAGCGCATCATCGGCGTGGCATGTAGTCATGTTGTTACATGACAAGCATCCTATAATTATCATGTTTGCACCAGTCACATACGTTCGTCATCTGTTCACGTACCGTAATAACAAATTCGGTATATGTGACGCTAGTGAATTGGCCGCGAGCGCATTATAAGCGTGGCATGTAGTCATGTTGTTACATGACACGCATGTCATGATTTTCCTGTTAGGGTCAGTCGCTTGTGTTTGGCATGCAGTCATGTCATACCATACCAGTTTTGCAACATTCTATATGATTGAAACCACCGCAAGAGCTGCAGGATCACGAAATGTAAATGTGACATTCATCAGATACAAGTCATATTTTTGTGTTTTGACTAATCAGATATGTTTTATAGTCATGTTATGCCATACCAAGTTTAGTATCGATACCGCCATCGAAACGGCGAGGAGAGCTAAAAGTTATAGGCGGCTAGATAGATAGATAGATAGATAAATAGATAGATAGATAGATAGATAGATAGATAGATAGATAGATAGATAGATAGATAGATAGATAGATAGATACGCTCAATGGCGCCGAAGTTCGCTAAGAATTTCCTCGCATTTAATAGGCACGCAAGCTTTTGAAGACAGCGCTTATGAAGCAGCCCCAAAAAACACCTTCAAGGCAGTAATCGGGGGAATACTGCTAAAAGACACTGCCCGAGATATAACTGAAAACGTCGTAAGCCCCAGGAACCCAACTGCGCTCCTGGTCAAGCGAATGGGCAACACTACCATTGTGATTGTACTATTCGACGGCTACCGTGTGCCAAGCTACGTGAAATATGACGGGGCGTTGTTACGATGTTCGTTGTACAGGCAACAACTGTGTGCAACCACAGAGGACGCTTGGGGAATAGGGCGGATGTTTGCCCCAACCTTAAAAATAAGATCTGCCGAAGCTGCAGGATGCCAAATCCTTCCGAAAGCTACGAATACAAGGGCACGTGCCAGCTGTGTGACGAAGACCACCCCACAGCAGACCAAACCTGCAAATGAAGCTATAAGACACCATTCCTAGTAAGGAAACACCGCTAGGAAAAGGTCAGGCAAGAAGAAGAGAACGCGTCCTTCGCCGCACGAGACAGACCATCTCATGCCAGTGCAGTAAGGGACAACATATCGGAGTCCTCCCCCAGAAAACCACTACAGGTTCAGGAACCGCTCCAGGTCAAGGTGACGCTCCCAGTCAAGGGCCAAGGAACCCCGAAACCCCGGTGACGATACATCGTTCAAGGTGAGCTGGACAGACAGGGTCAAGGGGACGCGCGCGGAGGCGGACGCTTCTTCTGACCAGAAAGTCACCAAACTCAAGGCAGAGTTAGCCCAACTGAAACGAATAATTCTGCAAAACAATCAGATAATTACCGCCATGAGGGAGGAGAATAAAAAATTAAGGGAAAATATTCATGACTGCAGAACAGGCATGGTACAGTGCATCAACGCCATAAATATAAGACAAGATAGTGTAACCACACTATAAAAAAAGGGAGCGAGAATGGAGAAACGGGCTCTGTTCCTACTTTGGTGCAGCAACTTCCTCCCTTTCGGGCGCTTTACCCGTCGCACCCTTTCGCGGCAAGGACCAAAGGAGCAACGTTCCTCCTTCAGCGTTCAAGTTTCTCCTCATTCACGGTGGTCTTGCTCGCGCGCATGCGCACGCCAAGCCCATAGCCGGCCGCGGCCAGTCGCGAGTGATTGCTTTTACCTAAGATTGTTGTAAGCAATGCAGGAGTGACGTTTTCTTTTGTTTCATTAGTGTAGAGTAAGAGCCTCTCTTTTTTTATCGCCAGGCACTCGCACGATGCTCCGCACACTTCCATGTGTGTCTCGTGTTGTTTCATACAACAAATTTGTCACGGATACAAGGAGCTCTGCTCCCCAAGCAGTCTTGCTTTATCGATTACCTTATAGTGTAAAAAAAATAATGAATTTTTTCTGTGTCGACATACTTGGTAAGCCCACGCATTTTTAGTTTTGCACGGCACCAACAGCACTTATGAATTTAACGAGGCGCGTAAAAAAGCATCACACTAAAAAGCATCACACTTAAGAGCTGCCGCGACGCCAACAGCCACTGTCATAGCTCACGAAAAAATACCGCCGGATGCGAGGTCATCGCTTATTTCCTTTGCAAGACCCGCGTTGTAACGCACGTATACACTGCTAGGAAGGTCGTTACCGCATCCAAAACATTGTCATTGAAGGGCTAGTGGTGTACTGTATCCATGGCTAATAGTCACACTTGTGGTACGCACGAAAAAAGAATATAAGCAAACGTTAACACGAAACAACTAAACGAGGTCGACGTGAGCACAGAACACCTACCACAACGGAGACAAAGTTTGGTCTGCATGCTGCGCCCTCTCCAAGTAACAAGAAGAAAAGAAACGTGACCCCCGAAATGGCTAACGTGCGGCAAGTGTTTGCACTCTCGGAGGCTTCAAGAAAAAAAATTAACTGTGGCAGTGGTCGACAGATGGCGCAGCATTCGGAATGTCGTGAGCATTCTATGCATGGCTTGGGGATATCCGCCTTCGTAAGAACCTGATAAGCTCTAATAATTATTCCGTCCATTATTGTGCAACCATTGATAAACGTACGTTTGTCTAAGCATCAGATACAATATATTTACGTGTGCGCATGTTTTGGTATTGATACAAAACGTAAAAAAGTGTAAGAAAACCTACTTGTATCCTGTGCCACTCTAGTCAGTCGAAATTCATCGCTATATAAGCTGGTGCGCTTTCATGGTAGGGTGAGAGTAACATGTCAAAGTGTGGTCCGTTGCTGTGAATGGTTGATTGTGCTCTTGTTGCGTACTTGTTAGCGTATATGTTAGTATACCTGTTGCGTACTATATGTGTACTACGTGACCATGTGTGCATGTGTAGCTAGCTATATGGATTGCTTGAGCACATATTAGGCTTCCGGTGTCCGTGAGTAATTCTGAGTGGGCTGAGGCGTAAACAATCCGCAAGGGAGTCGTGATAGTGGATATGACAACGTACGTCGCGGCAGGCAACTTTTTTAGTTTCGTTTAGTCCCTCCAGATGGCGCCAGCTACTACCTTATTTGTTGCTATGACGCTCTCGCACCTCCAGCTACTTATATAACGTTGAACATCTATCTATCAATTCTGCCCTACGGATTCGGAATGGTTTCGCTGCAATCGAGTGTACGGTTTGGAGGCACATCTCGTGACCTGCGGACCCGTAAACGCATGCATAACGTCGCTACACTATGTGAATCTGCGAAAAATAAATACAGCAAGCCTAGCATGCACTCTTCAGGTGAGGGCTCTGCAGTATCCGTGTCTTTCGGAGTGTACGCGGCTTCGCTGACTGAACAAAACGTACTTACTCCGTCGTTCTCTTTCGCGATGTGTTCACCGTTACAGATTCGTCTGCTTGTTTTTATAATCATTTCGTTCATTATCAAGCTCAGCGATACCGTTTTTTGTAACTTTCAGTGCCGTGTACTCCTTATCAGTCGAGAATCGTTGCATTTGCTAAGCCTACTCTAAAGTCCCTGAAAAATGAACTAAAGTAGCGCCAACCGCACCCCTTCGCCTCTACCTCCTCTCCCAGCAGCCACAGCAGCGCCTCTAGAGTGTCCACCAGGAAACTACGAATGCGAAAGCACGCGGGCGCACTGGATGTGCCAGACGCTTGGGCAGCTCGGGCACTGCTGCGCCGTTCGTTTTTCATCGAGCGGCCGTTCCTCGGGTATGCTGAAAGGGTACGCCGGTGGCGTCTGTTCGGGGAGCGCGCGCTCGCTTCACAGAAGCAAAGTCTACGGCGGCCATCGTTCCGAGATTCTTCATCGCTGCCCCAGCGTGTGTGCGGCGTTGCCAGTATTTCGTATTCGGTACACTTCCTCTGCATTTCATTCGTCGCTGAACAGTTCTTTGTATCGTTAGTGTGGTGACATTACTCGTTCGTTCGTTGGTTGATTTGAAGGAATAGAAAGCTAGCTACCCCCTCACAAAACAATCAATGGATCGTTCTACGTTTTTAAAGCAAGCAATTTGTGCGAAGAAGCCAACCTTTCTACTGTAGAAAAAACTACGAAAGCAACTATGACTTTGGCACGCTCTTCTTGGACCATCGGTACCGAAAGCTTTAAAAAAGTCGGCGCAGCAATATTTATTACAGCGCCGCGCGCAGCCGAAGGAAAGACTCAGATATAGTTGTCGGCGCGGGGCCGACCAGTTCGAGCTCACCGTCAATTGCGTGAAGCGACTGCGTGGGCGAGTTAGGCCATGTGATACTACTGGCAAGTGCTGACAAAGTCAGGTCACATGGTCATGCTGATTCTTTCTTCGGTCTGTGAGGTTATATGCTGCTCGCAACATTCAATGTACAGTAATTTAAACAACTACTGCACATCGTGCGCGTATATTGACACACGTGGCTTGTTACAGTCCGCATATAAGGTTTATTGATATGTAAACTAGTGTAAAACTGGGTGAGTTCGCTCATATTGGAAAAAAAAGAAAGCGCAGCTGAGGAGGCAATAGAGCCCATAGAAGTATTACGTAAGACAGGCGGTAAACAAACGAAATACTATCTGAAGAATACAAAAAAAAGGTAGCGTTCTCGCATGCATAGTGCTTTTTAGCATCTCTCTCTAGCAGCTGAATGCGCAACCCAACAAATAAAACATATATAAAGAGTGAACTTTGTCGTTTTTTCCTGCATTTCTCTTCTATCTGCCAACATGTTTGAGAGTTTAACCTCCTCGACAGGACCTAAAAATCTGCATACAAGGGGTGCATGCAGCCCGACCATACTAACATTTGCGATTGCAGTAAAACATATTCCGATTGGAGACTTGCAGTTGTCAGTCCAGCATGTGTCCAAAGAAATTTTCTACCTATGTTCTCGTCCATGCCTTTATTCTTTTAATAAATGTGTTAAAATACAATCAATAAAAATGAGTAAGCATAGCTTGCTCCATAAAGAATAACGCATCTCAAACTACTTGGTTATTATTATAAGGTACGAACAGCTCGCATTTCACAAGGACAGAGGTTGGGGTAGTGCGATAATGTGCATAATGTTTCTCCTCTGTGTTCTGGTGAGGTCCATACCATTTGTGTCCAGTGTTACATGAAGTTCCTTCTTTGCACATATGATTGTCCCCAATGTTTAAGCAGAATACATCTCTCTTAGAATAATGTTTTACACTTACATACCGGCTCTATGCCACTCAACATCCATCACACCTCGGTGTTCCCTGGCCTGAATACATAAGAATTACTGCGTCTTGGAAGGCAGCATTGAGTACACACGCATACTTGGGACGTTCATGGCATGACATGTTATGCATATACCATCATAATAGCATGCAATATGTCGAGTGAACAAAAGGGCCTGGTATTCATTAAGAAGCCCCAGTCCATAATGTCACGTTATTGATAAACACCAAAGTTCAAGTACAGTTGATTCCATGCGAAAACTGAATGAAGGACACAAAACATGACATTTATTCAACATTTCATGAAAATGCAGGACTGCCTCAATCATACATGATAATTATGCAGTGTACACAATAAATGACATGAAATATGTGTTAACGGTGACTTGTTGCTATACGTGCACATCACAATGACAAGAGTAAAGAAACGCGATGGCATTCGTGGTGCACTCACAACTGGCGACACGTGGACGCAATTTGTGCCAAACACCTTTATCAAGATTAACACTCCACATGTGGAATTTAGCGAATGAAATGAAGTACACATATTGAACTTTTGAAAGCACAGGAATAGGAAGTAGACATGGAAAGCCCCTACTGGGGATATGCAAAACATATTATGCAGATATGTAGGCATGAAACAGGACATACACGTAAAAGACATAATAAAACAGATGTAATAGGCACAGCAAAACCACGGACCTAATCATAGACTAGTGAGGGTAACAACAGCTCTATCTGAAGAGAAGAAGAGCGAAATTAGCCACTAAAATAGAGGCCAACCCAGACGTAGTTGTAATAAAAACACACAAGCTTATAATTGCCCTCAACAACAAGTGCAAAGCTGTAAAATCATAGGGCAACAATAGCTTCAGCCTCAAGACAAGAGGAAAATCAGCCACAGGCCAATCTAGCAGAAGTCAAAATAAAAATACACGAGCTTAGAATTGCGTTTGGCAAGAAATGCAAAGCGAAGATAGGAAAAACGAGAAAACAGACACAGAGGCAATGAACAAAACCATTACTACACTGACATCTGAAGCAGAAATTTAAGGCGGTAAACCACCAAGGCAGAAAGTAAGCGAAATTTCCTGCATTTCAATCCGTGAGTACTGTACCTACAGACTAGGTTAAGAGGCCATACCACATATGCATCATAGAAAAACGAAAGGAAAACACGAAAGAAATGAGGCTTACACATTATTTTACACTGGTTGTAGCAGCCTGCTTTCCATTGCTACGACCACCAGTTTTTGCATCTTTAGCTTCATCAGCTGCCAAACGCATATTCTCTTTCCGCAGAAGAATGTTACGTCTGGTTTTAAAAAATGCTCTCAGCAACCTCTCCTGAATGTTGTGGCAAGGTGGAAAACCATTGACAGCTTGCATACTGTCATTAGTGGTGGCCACAAGTTGACCAATTGTAACTTCATTGCACAGAAGCTTGTTGTTATTCACTCTGAACATATTCTCAGCTGTTTCGAGCAAATGAAGTACTGCTGGCCCTGGTGATACGAGCTTGCTGTCATCAGTTTAGGATTTTAACTTTGTGAGCACACTAGCTTCGTTCGACACTGTGGCAATTTCGCACTGCTCACAAATCTATGTGTGCTTTGCAACACTCTTTACCACAAACCCAGCAAGGTAAATAAAAGACTCATGCTCCATCATGCTTATGTCGAGAAGATCACTGGGATATTCAACAGCTTCTGTATCATTGCTGTTAAGAGCTCTTGCGTGGCAATTTTCGATGCCAACTAGGGAAGGAGCATCGTCGATAGCACAGCTTCCACTTCTACTGGGCCGAAAGAACTGTGCCAAAGTAGCAATTCGAATAGCACCACGAAATTGAAGAGCTTTTGGTACTGCATTCTTCGCCGTCAGAGTGGAGAACAAATTCTCAAGAGCGTATTGGGCAAATCGGCTGAGCAAAACAAAAAAGAAGCCCTTCTCATTAGGATAATAATGCTGCAGTTCCAATGCAACTTTACACATCAAAATTATGCCCGTCTGCACAGGCTCACACACGTGTTTCAATGGAGATCCTATCTTCAGATCTGTAAAAAGAGTTACCATATCCTTCAAAAAAATCAGTCAGTCCTCATATTTATGATCATTTAACTTGCTGATGCCAAGCCTCGTTGTACGTGATGTCAGTACTTTGAACCACCTATAAATGGTTTTTATGAACCATGCTGTTGTCAACGCTTCTTGGGGCAAATCTCCCCTTTGGACCAGGAAACATAATGCAGCTGCAGTATCGTGATTTAGCCACGAAAATGCAGGCCCCACTTACATTTTCTCATAGTGTCCTGGGTCCAAGAAGGATGGTTTAAAGTGCGGTGCTATGTTTAATTGCAGTTCAGAGTCTATTTCTACCAGCTTCTGAATCGGCACAAGGTTAACCTCATTCGAAGGCAGCTTGTGCTTTTCGACCACATTTTCGGGAAGGAAAAAACGGTTGACCACGCGTGAGGTGGTTCCTCAAGTTCTTTAGCAAATGTGTGGTGTCTGCCATAAAATAAAGCTTGCGATTTTGGTCAACCGGATGACAACAAGAAACTCTTGACACAGGATGCTTTCCCACAACTATGTCAAATTCTCTCCAGAGCGCCATATTCCCACCACCCATGTCGCTAACGACTGCATCTATACGAACCCCAATTGTTTCACATTCCTGAATAATTTCTATCAACTGTTCTTGAACTGCAGCACTACTGAACGAGTTTCCAGTAAGATGATCAGCAACTGTCTGCTTCCATCTTTGTGTAACCTCACCCAGCATGAAAAGAAGTCCATGCGTTGCCACTGCAGCATGTGGCAGAGAACCGTCGGCCAAAGGTAAAGTTGGCCTTCCAATAACAGTGCGAGTCGTTTGGTCAAATGCAAGCCCTGAGCTCAACTGAATTTCATCGAGCATCAGAACTGCATGCATCTCATGCTCCTTCATGGTGGTTATCTGAAATATGCAACATCCATTAGGCAACAAAGGCTATAATAAAAGACATTCAAAATACAATGCTTTTCAAGAATAAACAGGCAGTGCACAGTGCAAGCTGTATTTCGATGTTTGCATGCAAGAAGATCTTCACCTATTGAAATTTATGTGGAATTGTGCCTAGTTACAAGACTTGAAGTCATAAGTGAAGGAAAGGTGAGAATATGTTGTGGAAACCTCATGAATGGCCGCTAAAACGTACACGACAAAGAGCGCAGAGACAGGCACGAACACTGGCACTAGCAACACACGAAAGCTTTATAAATATTAGGGTTTACGTGCGAAAATCATGATACGATTATGAGAAGTGCCACAGTGGAAGGCTCTAGAAAGTGTTTCACCTTTTGCTCAAGGTGTACTGCTGAAAGAGATGCTCACGAGAAGAAATGTAACAAATATATTCAGCTACACCATCTTTTCACCTTTAAAGCAAGGGACTTCAGAACCTCATGTAGAATTCCTGGTGAGAACTTGTAGTTTTCAACACGACGTTGTAAAGCTCTTTCACTCGGAAGTGGTACAGCAAGCTCCCTGACCGCATTGTAGCCTCTGGATCCACATGCCAAACGGAGCTTGAGGCCTTTCTGTATAGTCTCTGTAGACCATTGCTTCTCTCGCATACAGGAAGTTCACATGATTTGCAGTTGATCTGGTGACAGGTACTTCTTGATGTTTCGCGTGAGTTCATGGTTTCTACGGTTTGCTCTGCTTTTCTGTTGTTGCAGTGTAGCAAATTTCCGCTTCATGTTGTTCAAGCACTCTTCCAATGTAGCTATTCTTTTGTGAAGGGCAGCTACTACTGCTTGATCAGCATTCCAACACTTGAACTGGAGCCTGCAAAGCACACATTGAGCAGGAAGTGACAAGAGTTTGAAAATTTCACTATTTAACCCAGAATAGCATGTGAGGGAGAACCATAAGGATTTAAAGAAACAAAAAAAAAATCAGTGCCACTCTATATTATTCAGCAGAAAAGTGTAAGCGTAACTTTTTGAGAACACAACAGTGCTTTTAACAAACAGCATAAGCTGACACTGTTGCTCAATGAAGAGGGACAAATGGAGCTGCGCTGAACCCGCAACGCATGCAGCTGAACTATTTTTTTGGTGGGGGCGTGTCCTCGATCCGAAATAGGGGCAGGACAGTCAAGTGTGGTCACGTCTTACTTTGTACTTTACGTGGGAAGGCAGAAAGACATTTTGGGAGCAGCAAGTGTCCGGTGTACCACCTCCTAGCTTTGCCAATAGTTAGTAATGAGTAAAGACATGAATATATGGCACGTACTCTCGGTTATGAAGTAGGGTTATCAATGGCGGTGGCTATTTCAAACAAAGTGAGGAGAGTGCCATGGTTCCACTGTTGTAGCTTTTTTTGACAGAGTTGCTACAAGACGGCAGCTGATTGCGTGTCACAAGTGATAGTGTGATGATGTTGCGCAGTGTGTAGCAGTGTGCTCTGCATTACTGTACACAAAAAACAGCTTACATGTTCCTCCAATAAACTTCCGTTGTGTGCGACTACTCTCGCTTTACAAGAATGAGCATACCAGCAAAAGAAACAAAAGAGGGCACCAGTACTTGGAGCGCATCCGCACTATTAAATGCACCAATATATCAATCTGTTATGAGCGTGCACGTAATTTTCTGTAGGCGGAGATGTGTCACACTCAAGTGTATATTACATAGTGTGTGAGAACTGTAGCACTGAACACTTACAGGTGACATCAGCTGTGCCCTCAGCAGACAGAAATCCTCCACAGGCAGCACAAAAGTTCTGCTGAGCTTTAAATGACGGATAATCTTATTAGTAGTACTGAAGACCGGTACAGTCACCAAAGCTTAAAATTAGCACAGTTGCAGCACAGGCAATGAGGGATGGCCAGTGACTAAAATTAAAAATGTATATTATACTGAACAGAAATTTCACTCACACTCAACAGGCACCGTCAAAGCTTCAAATGGCTGGCAGCTCGATTCATGGGTTGTTTCCACACCTGCGCACATATGATAGTTGGAACCAACAAAACATCTGGCAGACACATGCCTATACAAATCATGAAAAGTAGCACTCACCTGCTGAACAAGCTGTTGAACAAGCTGGCAGTGCGTCACATTCGGAACTTGAAGGTGCATCTGCAACATGAGATCAACAATAAATTATGTGAAATTTCAAAGTAACATGTCACTGCCATTACTTTCTGGAAAATGCGATGGTGCTGAATCATTGGCAGTGTGACCTAAAAAAGATAAAGACGAATTGAAGAGGACCATCACCTCTGTTACATCGCATTTTGGCAAACAAGCATCACCACTACTTGAAGCATTTACAATACGCACAGGTGCATTACAGTTTTTCAGTAATAAGAATGCATGCCAAAACCCAAGCGATAATGCTTTCAATGCTTGCAATGTGCAGAACGCCATACTGCGGAGCAAAATGTTGTGGATCTGCAGCACACCCCTACAGACATGATTTTAAAATATATAAAACAATGGATACAAGTTACAAGCCGTTACAATGCTTTGACTACATGCACCATGTGTGTTAGCTACGTTACCTTGTGAAGAACCTAACCCTGCTTGAGTGGCATCACTGTTGGCTCTATAGCATGCAAATTATAAAATATCAATGAAGGCATAAATCACGTTTGTAATTACGGTAAGTAATAAATGCAGTAAGAACTGACCATCAACAGCAGCTGGTGTCAGAAGCACATTCGTAGCTGATGGGCAGAGTGTCTCTTTGGCTTCTGCATAATCCAAACATGTATCAGTGGTAACGAAGGGGGAAAAGGCGTGAGATGTGCTTAACTGTCAACTCACCATCAACAAGAGCAGCTGCTGTTAGTAGTAGATTAAGGCCACAAAATGAGCGGGCTGAATCATTGCATTCTGGAGAATAAAAAAAATGCAATTATTATAAAGAAAAGCCATTAGCTATACATAAACAGTGCACAACACCTTTATGCAAGACGACATGTTTCAGGTTAGTGAAAGGATGAGAAGTAATTATGGGTGATGCAGAAAACAATGAAGACAGACTAAACATTCTCCAGTTTTTTAACGCAATTGGCTTACCTGACGTTTGCAAATGCTCTTGAATGAAGATCGTAGGCGCCGCGTCTGTCTTCAACTTTTTAGTACCAAACTTGCGCAGCAGTATCGGCTCAAATCGGTCTGCAGTGAAGTGGTCCTAGGTAAGGAAATATTCGCGGCTACTGTTACACAATGAAACAGCACGCTCTAAAAAAACTAAAATAACCTTTAGTGTCAACACGTACACGACTACGCACTGTTTGCCACAGTCTCTTCCCACAAGTCTAGCACACGGTGCGTACAGTATGTAGAAACACGCACCATTTAGCCTTGCGTGTCCTTATTTCAACCTCAGAGCTTCTGAATACTGAGCGCGCTGAAGCACACGCTTAAACAAAATGATGCGACATTCAGGTCGCTGCCCAAGCCTTTATACATAAAGTCCTCACACCCATACACACATACACGCGGGAGTCATTTAACTATACGTCGGCCAATAAACAAAGTTTAGTTTAGCACTTGAATGTATTCATTACATTTACTTTGTAACATAGTGGACGATTATTTCTGGATCAAACGAGTAATAACAATAATAATAATATCTGGCGTTTAACGTCAATAAAGTGTTAGGAACACCCACCTCAAATAGCGTAATTACGGAAATTACAATTAATGGTTGTGTTATTAATGGTAGTAACTTATCCAATACATTTAACGATTATCTAGTAAACTTAGCTTTTCCAGAAACATCTCTTGATGCGACATCATACGTTTCCAATAAATGCTCAAGTACTATGTTTGTGAGACCTACATGTGAAAGCGAGGTATATAAAACAATCATGCGGCTTAGAAATAGTAACTGCTGTGATTGTTTTGATTTTCAAATCAAGCCAATTAAACACACCGCCGAAATAATTGCCCAACCATTTTCTGAAATCATTAACCTTTGTTTGGGAAAAGGAATTTTTCCTGCAATACTTCAAACTGCTAAAGTGTGCATCTTGTACAAAAAGGGAGATAAGAATAATTTAGCAAACTATAGACCCATCTCAATTTTGCCAGTATTCTCTAAAATAATAGAAAAAATTCTTCACTCCCAGCTGGCAGAATTCATTAACAAACATAATATGTTATGTGACGCACAATACGGTTTCAGGAAACATAGATCGACTGAGCTTGCCCTCCTTGATCAGAAAGAGTTCATTCTAAATAGCATAGAATATAAACAACTAGTACTCGGTGTCTTTATCGATTTCAGTAAGGCCTTCGACTCTCTGAACAGACTATTACTTTTACGTAAGCTGGATTTATACGGTGTACGAGGTGTTGCTTTAGACTTGCTCGACTCATATCTAAGCGAAAGGAAACAATACGTGTGCATAAACAATTTTTCTTCGGTGACTAAACCAAATTCCCTTGGAGTGCCTCAGGGCAGTATTTTAGGTCCATTCCTGTTTAATTTGTATATAAATGATATTGTAAACATAGACCCTTCAGCAAAATTCGTTATTTATGCGGACGATACAAGCGTATTTTTTGCACATAACGATACTGACCAGTTGATTCAAAAAGGAAATAATATATTAGAGAAGATATATAAATGGGCATGTTCCAATGGACTATTAATAAATGCGGAAAAAACCAAAGCGGTTATATTTCGAGCAAAAGGCAAGCAGGTACAAGTAAGTTCTCCGCTCTATCTTAATAACAGTCTGATTGAAATAGTTGACAATGTCAAAACATTAGGTATCGTATTTTCAAACAACATGCTATGGGATGCACAAGTAGAGCAGGTGGCAACAAAAACGGCACGTGTACTTGGTATAATTTATCGCAACAATTATCTACTTCCATTAAAAACAATACTTATTATTTATCATTCCTTATTTATGTCCTATGTAAACTATTGCTTTATAGTATGGGGTGACACAACACAAACAAATATTGAGAAGCTTACTAGACTTCAAACTAGATTTCTGAAAATTATTGCTAAGAAAGAACCATATCAATCAGTTATGTACATGCAACAAAAATATAAACTAATCAGTTTTCAAAATCTTTACAGTTACAACGTTTGTAGGACTATAAAAAAAGAGCTGAAGCAAAAAACTGTACTATCTGACTTAGCCAACCTGCAACCTTCGGAAAATAAATATGATACCCGTAAGCATAACCTCTGGTTAATACCACGATCACGCACAAAGTACGGTGACCAAATGGTACGCAGTGTTATTCCCAGAATGTTGAATTATTTAAGCAGCAATGACGTAAATATAGAAACCATGACCACAAAAAATATTGCATCTCTGTTCTTATAAATTGTATTATGATGAAATCTACCCTTTTGTATCCGTTTGACCTCTTACGTATTTTTCAACACATGTATACACAGCCTCTTCAAGCTACTGATGTTTTGTTCTTCTATTCGTAGGAACTGTTGTATCCTGTTTACGTTCAGATTATGTAATTATTTTATTCCCAATAGCATGGGAATTTCTGTACATTATGCTTTTGTTCTCATTTGTATGCCACTGCTTGTGACCCATTTATTTTTAGGTAGCGGGAGCTAGTCAAGCTGTTTTAGTGCAGCTTTTACTCCCGCCATCCTTCATGTTGTACTAGACATGAAAATAAAGATTCAATTCAATTCAATTCAATTCAATTCAACGTTCCAAAACCACAATTTGATTATGAAGGACACCCTTTTGGAGGGCTACGGAAATTTCGACTACTTGGTATTCAATAACGTGCATATAATGCTAATTATACAGGCCCCAACATTTCCGCCTCAATCGAAAATGCAGCCGCTGCGGTCGGAATAAATCAAGTCAGAGACGCAACGTTTACACGGCGCTAAACGCGGCACGCGTTTCAACTGGCATGCACGTTTACCATCGACGCGGTTACTCTCTTTGTGTGATGCTCGAGCTTGACAGTACCGCAACACTGTAAACACGAATACAAGCGAAACGATAGAGTTTAACTCGCCGGTACTCACCTCACAAATCCGCGACGATACAGGGTCCAAGTCAGTCCTTCCGATACGCTGGAGCCACACTTCAAGCCGAGCGGCATTGTCTTTTCCTCGCGGAAGCGTAAATAGCTTCTTTCCTCTGCTGTACCTGCTTTTGCAACCTCTGGCACAGCAGGTCGGCATCCCGAAACGTGCAGGATTACCGTGCACGCACTCACGCGCGGTCGAACTCCGGCTACACAACAATACCAAGCGCGCACGCCTAGCCACAAAGAAACACCGCGAAAGTGGACAAACAAAATGGCGTTTGCAATACCTTCACAAAGGCTAGTGCGTCTTGCTGCAGATTCTTAGCACCGCCGAGTTTATATCACAGACAGCAGTGGCACTGCCATCGAGAGCGTCACCGCTGAGCGCGTCTGCATGCAAACGGTGGGCTATCGCGTTGAGTATTGCGTGCTTGCGGTGATGTCTTTTGCCACTGCATGCCACTTGCTTATATACACGTCACATCGTCGTATTTAACGTTACTTTTTATATTTTTTTCTTTCTCAATCACTCTTTCGGTGCATCACCTAGAACCGCAGCGCCCAGATGCGCTTTAACGAAAACATGAGCACAAGCTCATCTTTACGGCCAGGAGCCATACGGCCCCTCAACTAGCGTCGTTTACCATCTGCAATGCTCGCGAGGGGAGAGGAGTCTGCACATTGACATGAATGGCGTAACTTCAGTTTTTTTTTCAAGGACTTTAGCTTCGCCGGGGGGCAGCCATGTTGATTTTCATAAGGAGGAACGTGTTTCTCCGTTGATGAGGGAGCAACGTTTCTCTATTTAGAGACGAACAATGGGGGCATCGCCGTTCCTCCCTAAATGAAGAGAACGTCACTCCATTTTTTTCAGAGTGCAATATAGAGGAGAGCACTGATTCCCCTCTCCGAAAACGTAAGGAATGACGATGCAAGCACAGCAAATCCAAGACTTCTAACATGTTGCACAAAGAACAAGAGGGATCTGAAGAATGCGTAGATTTACGAATAAGCAAAGTTGAAGAACCTGTGAAAGTTCAAATTGAGGCAATAAACGAAATTAAGAAAACCGTGGGAGCGCAAATCAAAGAGCAGGGAACGGCTAATATGCAGCGAGGTAACAGTTATACAACAACAGCAGGTTCACCAGCAGCAACAAAGTAGCTTATCTACTAGGTTAACAAAACTTGAAAAATTCCCCTCTGCTACAGGCCAACAAGCCAGTGAAGTAGCGCCCATCATAAACCAATCGTCAAACCTCCGCTGCTAAAGCCGGCTATTATGAACCCACTGCCTCCTCAGCAATCATTACCGCCATGGAAAGACGCAACAAATACGTATTATGGCAATGAAATTGTAGAAGTTACAGAAACAAGAAAGCCATTCTACACCAGTATCTTCAAGAAAAAAAAACAGTTATCATCCTACAGGAAGCTCATGGCTTTGCTAAGTTGTCTGGCTACCATTATATCGGCAGGGCCTAGGGAGGACTGAAGCCCTAACAACTTTAGTGCGTAGGGATCACACGGCAGTGCAACACAGCACACAGGTTACTGTTATAGAAATTATACTAATTGAAATCATACACATAAGAAAAACAGGGGACACTGTGTTCATCCTAAACGCCTACAGTAACCCGAAATTCACACGGCACAGATTTTAAGTCTTTTCGAGCGCACGCTTACCTTAGCGGGCGACTTACTTGTAATATTTGGAAAGGACTTTAATGCCCCTCAGTGTACATGGGGTTACAAACACGTCCACCCCAAGGGCAGGAATCTGGCTAGACTCGCAGTGGGAAGGCCTAACACTCATCACTGTCCCCACAGTACCTACTAGGCAAGGAAATAGTGTCTGTGTACCACGCCCGACCTTATTTTACAAAGAACGCGCAATGTGCGTGTTGGCTAAATACACAGCAATATTTTGGAAGCGATCATTCTATCATTGAAATCCAGCTTATTGTGGGGCCCACCAAACTCATGAACACAGTTTAGGCTAGTTGACTAGGTTAAATTGAAAAATATACAAGAGGGCATCACAGAAAGAATTACAAACATTGCGCAATGGACAGCTAATCTAAAGAAGGATATTTCAGAGGCAACTAAAATTGTCTCACCGCAAGCTAAGCTTAAAATTTTGGACGGTAGGATTTTACATATGTGGAAAGCCAACCAAGGGCTGAAAAAACGATGAAAAACGCAGAACTATGACAGAACACAAAGAAAAAAAACATAGCCACACTTATCAAGGAAATCGAACAATACGCACAACAGCTTTATCGTCAGCAATGGGAAGAAACTTGTACCGCCATGGACAACCGACTGAGCCTAGACAAAACGTGGAATATACTTCGACACCTTTTAAGCCCAGAAGACAAAAAAAAACGGCACACAATAATATGAACAATATTCTGCACACCTATAAAGGCACAGAAAAGGCTTTCTCGAAGACGTCGCGCCTAAATACATATCCCAGACACCACCATGCACTCACGCCGATTACGTAGGAGCGCAGAATCTTGACTTTGGTGAAGAATTCAACAAAACCGAGATACGAGCAGTTCTACATAAACTAAATACTACGTTGTCACCGGGCCTTTTTGGACAAAACACTGCGGAACCTGGGCGATACCTCCATTGGCAAATTAACAAACTTTATTGATGAATGCTGGAGACACGGCTACATACCGCAGCAATGGAAAACGGCGCACGTCGTGCTTGTACCCAAGCCTGGCAAACGCTTACAGCTTGAAAACCTAAGACCTATTTCACTAACTTCCTGTCAGGTAATAGAACACGCCTTGCTGACCCGACTGACTAACCACTTAGAGGACAACAACGTACTCCCAAGTACATTGATAGGATTTCGGAAAAATCTCTGTACACAAGACGCCATGCTACAATTAAAACACGAGATCATAGACGACCCTAGCAGATCAACTCGAGCCATCCTCGGGCTTCATCTAAAGAAGGCATTTGATAATGTCACCCCCCAAGGAATACTTTATCATGTCAGTGACTTAGGTGAAGGTGAGTGGACGTATAACTACATCTTGGACTTACTAACGAATAGGCAAGCCGAACTCGTTGTAGGTGGCCTCACATACGAGGAAATATTTATGGGTACTGCAGGTACACCCCAAGGATCATAGATGTCACCTATATCATTTACCTTAGTCTTAGTGGCCTCCCAAGTAGACGAGAAAAGAAGGTTTGCACCGTACAATGTATGCAGATATTACTCCGTGGGTAAGCAAAGGCAGCGATGGGCCAATTGAAGCACGTTTGCAAGAAGCGATCGACACCATAGAGCAATACCTAGAAGAAAGAGCTCTCACGTACTCAGCCGAAAGATCTGAGCAGCTACTATATAGACCAACATTAAAAGGCAGACCTCCCAAGCGCCACAACACACATACATACAAAGACATACAACTTGAAACACGAGATGGACACACAATACCTATTGCCGACAAGGGTATTGGGGTAATAATAGAAGCCAAAGGCATCAACGGGGAAACGGTAGCCAATATCGAAACGAAGGTTTCTCAAACGATGCACCTAATCAAATGAATTACCAATAAGCATAGCGGCATGACAGAGGCAAATGTCATAAGGCTCATCCACGTGTTTGTCATCGGCCACATTACGTATGTTTCTGCATACCATAAATTGTTCGCAGCAGAAGAAATGAAATTAAACAGCCTCATAAGATAAATCTACAAACAAGCGCGGGGGCTCATGCAGAGCACAAGTACAAAGAGGCTGTTAGAGCTAGGTTTACATAATACACTTGAGGAACTGATAGAGGCAGGACGTATTGCACAGTACGAGCGCCTCCCTAAAACCAAGACTGGTAGGCACATCCTGGAAAAATTAGGCTTCCCTTACCACACACAATTTGGCACCAAATGCGGTATTCCTCGTGACGTGCGGGCTAAGCTCACAGTGCCCCCGTCACCTAAATCATGCAATAAGAGTCGTGTCCACAAGTTCTCCACAAATTTCCTAGCTCTGATGTAGAAATTTGTGTGTGCGGCCGATTTCGACGATTGCCATGGCTTTCTGAAGTTGTTCCGCATCGACTTACACCAACCACAGCTCTAAGTGACTGGAAATGTTTATTTTAGAAGCCCAAACGCACCTGCCTATTGTGCGAGCTCGACAAAGCGATCGCCGATATGTAGGCGGCTGCAGGAACGCTACCGTGCGCGTTGCGCGCGTGCTCGATGGCTCTCGCGAATGAACCCTCAGACGCTATTGCACGTCCCGGACCCTCACAGATGACAGACACGCGAAGCCAAGACCTTTATAATATGGATTTTCAAGACTCTACAGCTAACAACCTCTCAACGCTAAATACAACCAATAACCAGAATGCCGAGACTGACAGCCAAAACCAAGCGAACGGAGCCTGGCTGACAGTGCTCACTTTGCGGCAGAAGAAGGCTCTTTCGAAAGAAAAGAAAGCCTGTTCCATGAATTTTTCGACGACGTCGTACCACCAACAAATATCCACGGCTGAAGCAACCGGAAAATCTAAATACAGGCCTGCTTACAGGCGGCTACCCCCCTTGCCCATAGACGACTTCAATATAGTGGTGCGACAACACCGAAGGCTACCATTTAATAACCTGACTAGTCCACTACTGGCACACGCCGTGATAGCAGCTTGCAACGGACAAATATCGGTAAGCAATTTTTGCTCAGAATCAAGCGAGTTTCCAACATCTTCATTGTTTCGACGCCACACCAGGCAGTGGTGGACTACGTAAGGCGTATTACCACCCTAAAGATCAACGGCCGGACACACTAAGTCAATGCCTACGTAGCTACAAGCGAAGGGACAACTAAAGGCGTCATACACGGCTTCTTCACGTCAAATAAGGGCGTCATTCACCCTTACACGACGCCTGAAGCGCTAAAAGCTAATCTTCGCATACGAACACATGGTGTCGAAATTCTGCAAGCACGTATGTTTAAAAACACCAACACGGCCGTTATAACATTTTTGGGAGGGATTACACCTCGGCACGTCTATTACAAGGACAGAGAACTTGCTTGCTAGACCTACAAGGTTACCACCTAGGTGTGAGAAGTGTGCCATCAGGTTGGTCACCGTTCGGACGTCTGCCCCCAGCCACACTCAAGTGTGGCACGTTTGTGGACAACGGGACCCTGCAGCCGCACACCAGTGCTCTCCGAAGTGTGCAGCTTGTGGCGAGGGTCTTTTGACAGGTGACCGAAGTTGCAAAAAACGACTCGAATCTCCGCTGAAAAGAACCTCAAGGGCTAGTGTGCACCAGCCTACCCTGAAGGACACCTCACCCAAGCCACCTCAACACCCCCGCTGGTTCAGTTCTTATGATGAACAATTTGCCCTTTACCGCCGTCCGGAGTCGCCAGAGACTCGCCCAAGGTTCAGCTCTAGATACAGATGTATATCAAGATCATGGACCCAGAAGGAATCTACTCACGTGACCCCACACCATTTCCACTCACACAAGTCACCTAAATCCAGAGCTCAAGGCTCTGCAATCAAGCGAGCACCCGAACATGGCGAGGGGAACTATGCACGAGTTGCTTCTCTCACTGTTTTATAGCGGCTATTCCAGAATATCAAAAAACTATTAGTGAGAACAAACTCTTCCGTGAGAGCTTGGTAGAAATAAAAGGAAAATTGGCCTCCCTCAAAGCTAACCGTGGTATTCAATTGAGCCGAAAAAACCTTTCTATAGACACCGACTCATCTGGCCAGGTTACCATCAAGTCAAATTCTATGGAAGGTACATTACAACAAATAATGCAGCAACTCCAAAGCATGCAAAGCTTTTAGCAGCAAATGTTTGCCGAATTTCAGAACCTTTAGGTTCTGGGCCGCTGTTCTTCGGCATAAAAGCGACGCGGGTGCTCCGTCTATCCGTCGTCCAAAGCAACTCCCAACCTCGGACAGCGATAGCACTATCCATGGCGAGCAAAACACGAGTACACACCAAATATCTCAAAATTTGGCATTGAAAATGCCGCACCTTCCACAAACGGGCGGCCGCTGAACAAGTTCTTAATATGACGCCAGTCTAACCTGATGTCATTTGTCTACAAGAGGTTGGCAATAAGCCACTAAAATTGAGAGGCTACTACACGGTATCAACTCCAGAATACCCTGAAGTCGCCAAGTTGGTTCCTAAGAAAACAGCGACCAGTATAGATTATCTAATTACTAGCAGCATTAACCACCAATTCATAAGTAGACTACCGCAAAAGCGTAGCAAAGCCAAAACCATAACCACGAACGTGTATTGCTCCCCCCGAAAAAAGAGGGCCACTTTTGACGCACTCATTCGGTATGACAAAAGTAATTCAAGCATCCAGGATTGACTACCGCTTCTCGGGGACTTTTATGCACCTCACAATACTTGGGCGTACCGAACAGATACACTGAAAGGTTGGGAACTCGAGCGAGTTGTTGATTCGCATGGGCTCCAACTTTTCGTACTTCCGAAACACCCGACAAGATTGGGTAACAGTGTCAGCGCAGATACATTTCCTCACCTTGCTTTCATAAAGGATGTTGACTAGGTGTTCTGGAGCAACCTAGAGGAGAATAATTGACCCTTATGTCTTAAGCGTGTCGATTGCCTCCCCCGAAATTCGGCATTCTCATGACCATGTTGTATTAACAGGTTGGGTAACTTATCGTTAAGTCCCTTTGCCTGAACGTATACCGGATAGCGCTAAAGATTGGGCAACGCACATACGAGAGGCTAACTAAGCAACTTCTAAGCGGGTTGCACTCACAGCGAAAACCCCGGTAGTCGATAGCCATCTGATACATATGTGGGAATCCAGGAGAGCGATGACCAAGGGAAGGAAACAGCGACTTAATACAAAATTGCGCCATGGAATTGCTGAGATATCCGATCGGGCAAACGCTTACGCGCAGAAGTTGGAGACGGCGAGCTGAGCGAATCTTTGTGACTGACTCCGAGGAACCTTACACACCTCCAAAACATGGGCAATACTATGCAGCATAATGGAACCTGGTAAAACCAAAATGACAGCAATCTGAACTGTTAAGAAGCTCGCTGGGGAATTTCCAGGAACAGATGACGCCCTCCTAGCTAAGCTCTGAGACAAGTACATAGGTGCGTTCACCACTCCCCCATGCACTTTAGCATACCAAGGCCAGGAAAACGCAGTGCTCCACGCACCGATCACCAGGGCAGAACTATTCGCGGCCGCGCAAGCAGCAAAACACAATACTGCCCCTGGACAAGAACAGCTAACAAACGCAATGACTCGGAACCTGAGCGATGAACACCTGCAACAGCTTATTCGGTATTTCAATGGAGAGGTATGGCAGAAGGGTGTGGTTCCTCGACATTAGAAGGAAGCCAAAATTATTTTTATTCCGAAGCCAGGAAAAACACCCGACCTATAAAATCTAAGTCCATTATCATTAATATCCTGCCTAAGCAAATTATTGGAAAAGGTGACTCACACACGTCTCACGACTTACATTGAAGATCGCAATCTTTTTCCAACTAGCATGTTTGGATTTCGCCAACATTATTCAACGCAGGACGTCTTGCTTCTATTTCGGGAAGAGATACTCTGCAATACTGCGGTTGATGCAGAACATCTCGTCGTAGCTCGTGATTTCAAAAGCGCATTTGACACTACGTCCCATGAGCTCATCTTATCTTAGCTAAGTGACATCGGTAGTGGGCAAAAGATACATGACTACGTTCGCTTTTGTCTAACCTTTCGCACTGCTACAATCGGCCTTGCCAATACACGCTCAGATTCGTTACCTATGCTCAATAGAGGCACACCACAAGGGGCGATACTATCTCCTCTTGAACATCGGCATGAGACGCTTAGAAAGAAAACTAGATGGTGTTTCAGGGCTAGGGTACGCGTTCAATGCGGATGATATTACCCTATGGCACAACAGTGGCTCTTTGGGACAAAAAGAGCAAATCCTACAAGACGCAGTGACCACTGCTGATGACTTCGCTTATCAGAGCAGAATGAGCTGTGCTCCCGATAATTGTGATTTCATTAGAATTCGAGGCTGAGGCCGCCGCATTCGTGAGCCAGTCAACCTCTTTCTAGAATACCACAAGATAAAAGAGGTACAGAAAATCCGAGTCCTCGGACTGTGGCTACAAAGCAACAAGCGAGTGGACAACACAATCAAAACACTCAAAACAGAATGATTGATTCCTGGGGTTTAACGTCCCAAAGCCACTATTTGATTATGAGAGACGCCGTAGTGGAGGGATCCGGAAATTTTGACCACCTGGGGTTCTTTAACGTGCACCCAAATCTGAGTACACGGGCCTACAACATTTCCGCCTCCATCGGAAGTGCAGCCGCCACAGCCGGGTTGGATCCCGCGACCTGCGAGTCAGCAGCCGAGTACCTTACCCACTAGACTACCGTGGCGAGGCACACTCAGAACAACGGTGAAGCAGATCTCCCGTATGATTTATAGAGTCACCTATCACCGAAAAGGTTTCAAAAAAGCTGAGACGCTCCGGCTGGTTCAGGCTTTTGTTCTTAGTCGGCTAACATATAGTCTCCCTTCACAGGAGGTCAATGAAACCGATTTAAAGGCCCTAGATGCGTTGATACGAACATTGTACAAAGCGGCTCTCGGCCTACTATTTGGAACGTCCACAGAATGTCTCGAAACCCTCGTTATACATAACCATTATTAGGAGTTACGTGCAGCGGTGCTCATCTATCAACGGCAGAGGCTTACCTTAACCACTACTGGGAGAAAATTGCTACGCCGTGTAGGTTACTCAGCTCGTCCTCAGTATGCGGGATAGGAACTGGAGTCCATGGCTAAACAGCAACGTGAAAATATTCTAGTATCCCCTATCCCAAAAAAACATGAGCCATCGGTGTCACAAAGGTCGTAGGAGTGCGTGAGCTCACAAGTTACTGCGGCAATTTGGGAACAATCCGGGCACGGTGTACACAGATGTCGCCCTATGCCGCACGAACAAGTAGCGCTCGCCGTTGTAGAAGCGGGCCCGGGTCAAGGCCTTCAGACTTGCGCCACGGCACGAGCCGCGTCCGCGAATAACGCCGAAGCTTTAGCTATCGCGCTTACTATTAAAGCTAAGAATATTCTGGGATGATCGTCCCTTGTTCTCACCGATTCCATGGCCGCATGTAGAATCTTTCTCACGGGAAGACTTCCACACAACACCATTCGCCTATTAAGACGGGAACTAACGCAGCACCATGCTATAATCTGGCGCCCGGGTCAAGCAGGATTCGATGGCAGTGAGAAAGCGAGCGGCGAAGCGTGTGCTTTAACCAACCGAGTAGCCTACCACTCCGACGACATCCCCTTTTTCCACGAGATATCTTTGAAAACCAACAGCTTGAGCAACGCAGGTACAGTGTACCACACAAAGCTTTCCGCGAACGGAATTCTTATGACTGGCGCCGCATACAAACAAACACATATCCAAATCTTTCGTTGAAGCATGCCATTCACCCTGCGATGTACAGCGATAGTTGTCCGTGGTGCGGAGGTGGGCCCATTCTCGCCCACATAACGTGAGATTGTAAGAACAGCCCAACCGAAATTAACTCGCCGCAAATAGCCGGCAAAATTTACGCAACAGAGCAGTGGGAGACTGCTCGCCAGCGAGGATCTGGGCGTGCAACTAGCGCTCCTTGACCAGGCGCAGCAGGCCTCTATAGCCAGTGGAGCCCAGAAATAGGGGCCCCACCCACATGCTCTCCACATCTTTTTTTCCTTGTTTCTTTTTCAAATGAACGTGTTCACACACACACACACACACACACACACACACACACACATATATATATATATATATATATATATATATATATATATATATATATATATATATATTGTATCCGAGTTCACGCGTTCATCAGTTTGATTGACAGACGCCCGCCGCGAATATCGAGTCCGCCCAGCACTTTTGCTCTTGCTGAGGAGCAGTGCTCACGCCGCAACGCCAGCGAGCGCGGGGTTCATCTACCAGCTTTATCGCGCAGACTATGCACACACGCACGCAGAAGTAAACGTTATGTCACCGTGCGGCTGATATAATAAAGGTTCAGAATAGCGCACCGCGTGTTCTTGCGATGCGGTTGCTGGCACTGCGCATGCGTCATGACACAAGTCACCGTTCGCGTTCGCGCCCCCCCCCCCGCAGAAAAAACAAAATAGCGTGTGGCGATCGCGGCCCGAGAGGCCCGCGAAGTGCTGTGCGCAGGTTGCGTGTATTTAGGTTTGCGGTCGAGGCGAAAGACACTAGACTTCCCTAGGGGGAGCAAAAGCTATCCTAGAACTCATATGTCGCCTGCAACTGAAGCAACGCCCGCAACACTTGCTTACGTTATTCTAAACCCTATGTCTCGTATTCAATTTAACCACGTTCACGACATATCCAATCACAGCCGCGTTGCCGACGCGATGCGAGTGCCCCTGGTGAGCGCCTGTCCTCACATTTGTCCGCAATACTTGATTGAAGCGAAACGAGCAGCCCAAAGTGCTGCGTGCGCAGCCTTGTTGTTTTCTAGAGTAGAAATTTTCATGCTGCAGGTAGAACGAAAGAACCTGTGCGAAAGACGACATACACCCATGACTACGCCTGTGGGAGGCGCGTGTCGAGTTGGCAAAAATACAGCATGGCTCTCACGCCGACGTCTCTGCACTGCTTAAATGTCGAGTTAGTGGCGGAGCTGACGAGCTCGCGCAGTGTTTTCTTTGATAACCACCGCGAATGTCCAACATGCGTTTCCGACGCCACGCGCGTGCGTGTAGTCATTCTTATCAACGCCGCTGTCAAGCGCTCCGCACTGTCTTCATGCCACAGCCACTGCAAGCAAGTTCAGAGAAAATTCGGCTGCCCAAGAAGCTCAGCCCATCCTGCATCGCACCCCAGTTTGTAGGCAAGCAAACAATACTAAACAGTTCCAGAAGTAACTGATTAGTGTCACGTTTTTTTAGGAATCCACCCCGCCGCGGGTGTGCTACTGGATAAGGTACATGGGTGCTGACGCCCAGGTGGAGGTATCAAATAGAGGGAGCCGATTCTTATGCGGTACAACAGCGTCGCTTTTTCACGAGAAAGTCCATGAATTACACAAGCTTGGTGTGGAAACTTGCAGATCACCTTGAGATGATTGCGTATTACAATCTTTGTTGTTGTGGTAAGTCTTGGGAGTTCTTACTTTTGGAACAGAAGTCCGTGCTTCGCATGCAAGGGCATCAGAGTTCTTACTTTTGGAACAGAAGTCCGTGCTTCGCATGCAAGGGCATCAGCCTTTTCATTGTCTTCAGTGCCAACGTGTGAAGGGATCCACTGAAACTTTATATCAAAACTCTTCCAATTAGGTGTTTATTATTGCCAAAGATTGCCTGGTGAACTTTTCTTGAGGTACGCCACTATGAAGTTTTTGTAGCGCCGATTTGGAGTCCCTCAGCACTACAACATCTCGTGCAGAAAGGATCACAATTTTCGCAAAGCCGCCGTGATTGCAGCGCTTTCTACCATTGCGGACGAAACCACGCGATCCAGGTGGCCCGACCATGACACGGCAAGGCAGGGTACGCAGAAAGCCGCTTCGCAGTTACCCGTTTGTGTGCAAACTGATCCGTCTGTGTACACTTGTAGGTGGCCGCGGTACATGGTGCTCAAATGGTCTGGCACAAGAAAGTTTACTTCCGCAGCTGGAATGGTGTGCTTTGATGGTAGCTTGGGTACGCTGAAGTTACACGAAACACACACAAAAGACCATAGCGGGTCCATAGGGCGCCGTTTAGGCAGTTTTTTAGCCTGAATATTGAAATGTGTTCAGTGCCGCGTTCAAATGTGAGCCAGTTATTGCTCGTAGCCGCCGGAAAAGCGCTGTGCCTGCGAAGGACTCACCCAGTGTTGACAGCTGCGTCAATAAGGCTAGAGACGCGAAAAGGCGTAGCGGAAGAGACTCGGCTTCATTGGTGACCTTCGTGTTTGGAGCCGCCTGAGGAACTCTCATCGCCAAGTGAAGACCCTTTCTGTGCACTGCCTCTAGCCGTTCGAAATGGCTCCTACGTTTAGATGTTACATATATGAGTTGCAGTCTGCAAAACTTGCGCTTGTCCGAACGTCGGCTCCATCACCCATCTCCTGCAGGAGCATTTCTCACCTATATAATCCGTCATTCGTGCAATAAAAAAATAATTTGAAGCGAGCTTTGCATGTGTTCATTGCGTGGGTTTATGTGTGTGTTATTATGCTGTGCGTTGCGCTCTGATTAGTTTTTGAAAATCACCTACCAACTATGCCGAAAAGCTAATAATTAGGAGCAGAAGGCAACGTGTTATGCTGTCATGGTTGCATGTTATCTGCGTTATTGCTTATCCTAGTTTGAAGCTGGTCTAACCATAGTTGGGCATTTTCTGTACCTAATGTGGCATGAAATATGTGAGTAAAAGTTTCGAGGTGGAAATCCGCCTAGCTGAACACTACGTAGGAGAAGAGCTAGAAATACGAGCGCACAAGGTTCATGTTCAGCACAAAGCTTCATTTACTAAAGGTGCTTTTCGCAGTGTCACGCGTCAGCCCTGTGAAAAAGCGACAGCGTCAGTATGGAGCAAAGGGTAGGCAGTAACAACAACTGCCACGGCTGCTATCTCTTAACCAACTAAGACTGGGCGAAGAAAAACAAGTAAATACATAAAAACTCTAGCATGTCGTTGAAACGCACCAAAAGCCGAAGTATTCGCAATGTGAAGGTGTAGGCATAATGAGTGCGTTCTCGTTGAAACATAGCATTGCACATTCACCTGCCAAATAAAGCACAGAAAAACAATATAGGAATGTTTCTGAAGAGCCTGAGGTGACAAAATATTGAAGTCACCAATATTGAGTGGCCTGCTCTGCAAAATATTACTGCCATCGCACACAGCAGTGTGGTAGTGTTGGTGATTGAACCAGAAACAGAACATGGCTTCAACAAATTTACTTACTTTTTCAGGAAAAAACTTTCGCGTTACTTCACTTTGAAGAAACTCATTTGCCTTTAAATTGTTACGTATCTTTGCAGGATTGCAGAGCTTCAAGCTGGTGGTCTGGTGAGGTATTGGTTGCGGAAGACAATGCTGAGAATACGTCGAGGCACCCACCGCCCCGCTCCATTGCTTCACCCTCTCTTAATGCCGCACTTCCGAGGGCCCTGTCTCTTATTTTTCATCGGAATTGCTACGTCTACTTTGGTTGCGCTCTTAGAGTGCACGGTAACGTCAAGAATTCCTGGATGCCACGATTGAGACATGTTTGAACTGCCCGTAGAAGTAACCTTTCACGCTGTTCCCTTCAACTACCAGCCGTAGTATAAATGTTATCAAGGCATAACGCACAATCAACTCGCGCCTTGCCCAATTGCGAGTCTGAAATGCAAGAAGATGCTGATGCTATATTCGTTTTACAACCGCTCTTCTATTGATAATGTCATCGACCTCGTAACCTCTGTGCTACAACAGAAAAACCTCAAGCACATCTCGGTTGCATTGTTCCTAGATTTGAATGGTGCATACGAGAGCATAACACACGATGCCAACCAGGATGCCCTGGCGAACATCGAAATTGGTGGAGAAATGTTTCGATGGATTCGGAGCTACCTACAGAGGAGATCCTTCTTCGAGCTAACTGCGGAAGGCCGCACCGTTGATCATTACACCGCTGGTGGTGTTCCACAAGGCGGGGTTCTCAGCCCTACGCTGTTTAACCTCACGATCATTGGCCTTGTAGAAAGTCTACCTCGATCAGTCAATCTCTCTACATACGCTGATGATGTATGTGTCTGGGCTTCAGCAGTGACACGATCCCAGGTACACGCACGGCTCCAAAAAGCAGCGAGAACAACGTCGACGTACCTACATGCTCGAGGCCTCACAATTTCCACCGAGAAGGGCGCCTTAGTCCCTTTTACCCGCAAGCCCATGATCCTATATCCTCTTTCCATCGACAACGTCAACCTTTCGTATGCGAGACGTCACCGATTCCTGGGCGTCATTATCGACAAAGATGTTTCGTGGAGTGCTTATATTTTGCACTTGAAGAGGCTCAGCTCTATCACACACATGATGAGATTTCTCGCTGGTAAAATGTGGGATACATCAGTGTCATCTATGCTTCAGCTTACAGAGCGCTCTTCTGGGGATATTTGCGGTATAACATTCCCGTGCTTTCCAACGCCGAAAAAAACTAACATCAGGGTCCTGCAAAGCATTTAAAGCCAAGTCCTCCGAACATGCTTGGGGCCACTTCACTGCGCTAATACGTTAGCAACAATTGGTATTGCTACAGACTATACGATCACGACATATATAACTGTCGACACACTCCGGACACATATCCGTCACATATCTAGAGTGCTTAACCACCACATTGCTAGCTTGCCACTAGAAAGACCAAAGGCAGCGTTTTCCAAAGTTTTTGCGGCTAACCAGAATTCCATCTCGTGGCGATTCTCGCCCGCAACCATACCACTATCTTCAAGTGGTGCATGAAAAAACCCGCTGTGCAACTTGAGTGCCGGGGATATCCACAAAAACAAACCTGTCATCTGCAGCCCGAACGCAGATCTCACTGGACCTTTTGCATTTGTCGTATGCTAACCGAATTTATGTTTACACTGACAGTTCCGTCTCGGGAAGTTCTACAGGTGCCTTTGTCATACCATCTCGATAAATCACCGTCAAATTCAAGACATCACACGTCACGACATCTACGGGATCTGAGCTCGCCGCTCTTCGAGCCGCTGTAGAGTTTGTTCCGCAAGAATCCCCTAGTAGATGGGCCATATTCTGTGACTCCGAGGCAGCCCTTCAATGCGTGCGAAGTCTACGACGGGGAACCGACCATCAAATTGTGTATCGTATTAATGAAATTTGTAATCGCGCCGCTGATCAAGGACACGAAATTGTTTTACAATGATTGCCGGGCTTATGTGGCATCAGTAGTAACCACCTCGCTGACGACCCTGCCCGATGTGCCCACTATGGAGCGCCCACACTGTTAATACCCTTGTCAAGAGTAGACACAGCTAGAGAACTTCGTCACATCGCGCATAATGCCACGCTTGTGCACTAAAATTCCCCACTTAACTCCAATCATCACCCTAAGAACCTTAAGTCATTACTCCAGAAACAACTGCCATCCAAGATTTCTCGACGTGACGCTACAATGCTGTGCCGGCTGTGGACTGGGGTAGCGTTTACTAAGTCATTCAGCCATCGCATTGGCATGGCAGATTCATCCTTGTGTGAAAGCTGCAACTGTATAGAGACTATTGAACATCTCTTGTGCCACTGTGCCCAATTTGATGAAGATCACCGGACTCTCCAGTGTGCCTTCGATAGACTCGATGACCGGCCATTTAATGAACCAAAGATCTCAGGAGCCTTGTCACGCAGTACATTAGCACAGAAAGCCACACGAGCCCTCTTGAGATACTTGACAGCAACTTCACTGACGGATCACCTGTGAAACTCGGCATTGTGCGTGTGATGTGACATGTGTCTATCCTTCTCAGTATTTTTTACTTCCCTCTCCTTCTGTCCATGTGCAGGGTAGCCAACTGGACGCATATTCTAGTTAACCTCCCTACCTTTGCTATATTTCTTCCCTCTCTCACAACCACCAAAGTGGTGATGGCTAAAATTATTTTCATTTTTGCAGGTGGCGTAGACCACGGGTTGAGGCACAAGAAATTTCATAAAAGATCAGTATTTTCAAATGGCTTTAGTTTTTATGAGACAATCTGAGAATGGAACCGAACTGCCTTCAAGCAAAACCTCAATTAAAGTGAAATGACTCACTTTTTTTTTCTTTTTTGGAAGACCGTCTTTTGTTGTGTTGTCCTCTTGAAAATGTTTTAATTTTACACGTTATAGGACGATTGCGAATAATTGGCGTCATTGCTTAGTTTTTGGCTGACAATGCGTATTCCTTTGTAATCCACTTTATTGTATAACTTCTCTCACACTAATACATATAACGCTGAGGTAATGAAAGAAATAAGTAAAATAAATAGATAGACAGGGCAGTATACCCCTCGCAATACAAGGGCATCACGATCTTACTTTAAAATATTTTTCAGCATGTGTACTTCTGTATACTTGAGAATAAAGAATACCTCCACATGAATACAGAATACCTACCTTGTGAAAGTACCAATTAACCTTGGCCCTCAGCCGCCAGCAGCTGAGAAGCAAATGTCCAAGGCGAGTTGAGACCTGTGATGCAGCTGAGGGTGGTCAGAATCGGTGGGTCCGGACAGGCCGCCATTGGAATCTGAACTTGGCTACGTTCAACACTAGAACACTAGCTAGCGAGAGTAGTCTAGCTATACTATTCAAGAAAGAGGGTGAGAGAGAATAAAAATGAGTGAAAGGCAGGGATGTTAACCAGAAAAAAAAAGTCCGGTTTGCACCCTGCAGTGAGGTGGGGAAAAGGTAAGGTGAGGAAAAGGAGTGAAAGGGGTAGTTAAAGAAAAGAAAATAGAAAATGCATATACACTCAAACATAGAAAAGCCATAGTCGCTTGGTGAGTCCGGTTGACCACCGAAAACTTCAACAGCACTTTCGTCGCTTTTTGGCTTGTAGGTCGAATATTCGGGTACTCCAAAATTGTCTGTTTCAAAAGTGGCTCTTCTGAAATTGACTGTTTCGGATGAAGACGGTCACAAAGAACGTGAGCAATTGGTTTTCTTATTGCCACAGTGATCACACGTAGCACTGTCACTCATCCCTATCTGGTGAGAAAAACATTTGTGAATGACACTCTGCCCTGTGCCACAAGCGGCAGAGGGCAGTTGTTTCGGATCGAGATAGTTCTGATAGAATTCGAAGTTAAAGTGACAAATCTAAAAGGTGTAGGCGGGTGTGAAGAAAACTTGTCTTGCTTCACACTGAGTGTGTTATATCAGGTGAGTGGAAGCAAGTGATATAACACGAGCAAGGAACGTGTAGTATTTGAGGATATATAAAATGCTGTCTGGGATACAATAGAGCTCAACGAAAGTAGGACAACTGAGGCTTATAGAGGTCTAAAGAACGAACACGTTCTACGTTACCATAAAATAACCGAAATGAAAAGTACTCGAATTGGCGCTTTCTATACACAAGAACATCACTGGAAACAGAGGACTCAGTAAGAGGGTGGAAGAATGAAAAGAGGTAGAGCCGCTGCCGTGGAGAAGATAGCAACGGACCTGCAGAACTATGGGGGAAATTGTGCTAGAAGAACCGAACAACTCATTAACAAAACAACTCTAGACAGGAAGGGTACCAGAATCTTGGAACAATGCCAAACTTATTTTCATTGATCAGAAAGGAGACGCCAAGGAATTCAAAAAGTAATGGCCTGTTAGCTTATTCTTCATTCTCTATAAACTATATGAAAAAATATAGATAATATATTAAGGTGCCAATAGATCTCAGTCATCCAGAAGACCAAGCAGGATTTTGAACAGGCTACTCCACATTAGACCATAATCATACTAAGAATCAAGTAATCGGCGAATGCGCGGAACACAGCTAAGCTCTATACATAGTTTTTCTAAAGTACGACAAGGCATTAGACTCAGTCGAGACATCATCAGGCACTACGGAGTCCAGGCTTGGACGAAGCCTACATAAAGATGCTAGAAAAAATCCACAGCAAATCCAGAGCCACAGTAGTTTATATAAAGAAAACCACAGAATCCTAATAAAAAGTAATGTAAGGGAAGGAGAAAGACCTCTCCAATGGCATTCATCGCGTGAATACAGGAGGTTTTCTATTGCCCTCGACTGGAAAGAGTTAGAGATAAGCGGTAAAGGTAAAGAGCTGTACAGAACTCGAAACAACAAGAATGATATCTGAACAAGCTCATAGGAATTTGACAGCCCGCCATCAAGGACAGGGGAAGTAAGGAAAGGCCTAGAAGGAATGCAAAGAGGCAAGACCTGCGCTTCGCCGATAATATTGTATGGCTGATTGAACCAGGGAACGAATTGCAAATAATGATTACTGAATTAGACACGGAGAGTAGGAAGCTTGTTCTTAAATTTATTAGGCAGAAAACAAAAATTTTGCAGATTCCCCGTAGTACAAATAAATCGATGATATGCGAATCATGAATGAGGAATATTGATGTCACCCTCAAGTTCACAAACACCTCCACTTCCGATAGCGCACTAGTCAGCTTCTCAAAGTCAAGTGGAGCTGTACCGAGAACCTTTCTCAGTGGAAGCATCATAGCCCGGGCTTGAGGCTCCCACAATCCGCCCCACCATGGAGCCAAGGGAAGAATAAACATCCAGCTGATCCTCTTGTGACCTGAGTATGCAGATATGACCTGTTAGGAAAACATCTGAGAGAGCTTCTCCAAGTCACTTGACATCTTGAACGTTTTCGTATTATCCCAATAAACTACGTGGGGAAGACCGTTTCGCGCTACACAGTGTCCCAAATGCACGAGAAAGGCTTCTGAGGGCAGGCTGGAAACCAGTTCCAGATAGACTGCTCTGGATGTAGCACACACGAAAAGCCCTAGGTAGCACTTACTATCTGCGGCCCCAGCTGCAGTCACAACAAAAAAGGGTCCTACGGAGTCAACTCCAGTAACTTTTTATGGGTTCCTTTGTTAAAGAATTGCGCGCTATACCAGCTGTCGGATTGTCACCTGAGCTAATACTGAAGCGTTTGCATATATAGCAGCTGTTTATCACTTTCTTCATCATCATTCGTGCCTGGCCTATTCAATATTGCTCTTTTAACTGTGACAAAGTGTCCATCACGCCTTTATGTATTCTTTTGCAGTGTGCTCGTACTGTCAGTAATGTAGAAAAGCAATGGTCGTGCGGAAGTATGACAGTGTTTTACCTCTTCAGATGCTTTAAGTTGTATAAGGCGCCCACCGACTCGAAGGATGCTGTTGTCATCCAAGAACGGGTCGACGTATTAAGTTCGAGAGTCCACCTTTGCACTTGTGCTTTTACGAATGGAGCTTACTTCTTCCCTGTAGGATTGTTGCTGTACATGCCTTATCGAATAGTTTCAGCTTCAGCAAGCTCTTTGGCAACTAGAAATCAGGTGGGCACGGTGCTTTTCAGGCGGCAGCGTTTAATGAATATGAATATCCAGGTCGTGACCTTGAGTTGCCTTGCGATCTCGCTGTAGCTGTTAATGTCCAGGACTGGTGCTGAAATTGTAGCACCGGACATCACAATGTGCATGCCAATAAATTTAGAAGAGATCCTGTCGTTGGTGGTGATAGCGTCTGACGGTTGTAGGGGCCATTGGTCTTCTGATTTGCATAGCCTGTCTGGCCCATGTCGTGAGGTGCTACTGGACAATAGTTTTTCCTATAAAAACTCCACGCAATGCGCAGGTTGGCTGAATTTATGCGACAAGAGCAATACCTCCACGTAGAAGGATCTGTTTTTTTCTTTGATCTTTTTTGACTCTGTTCAACACAAATTGCTTCCACTTCATCATGTCGTCTTTTATTTAAAGAAGTGCGATTGTGGATTCCGAGCGCATTGTACAGTGGATCTCGTAGCCCGTGAAGGCCCTTGACGCATAGTGCAGCAGTTTTGATCCAATCAACGCTCCTAGAAACTCTAGCTATGGTAGTGTCATTGTCTTGATCGATCAGCAACTCGGGCTTCGATCAGCGATTTGATCAGCAACTCGATGAACGATCAGCAACTCGGGCTTCGCTGAAAAGCTCGGCATGACTTAAAGCGCTGCACTGTATGCCGAACAGCTTGCGTCACAAAATACATCCAGCTGTAGCTCTCGGGGTGATATGAGTGATTTGGCTTCACTGCCAAAATAACGCAACACAAAAACCTTCTGCAAATGCGATAGTTGATGCACCCATTCACGCCACTCATGCTGAGAATCCAGAGGTTGCTGCTCAGCCCATGCTATTTCACATGTTCATAACTTCTGGAAGAAGTCCCTTATAGCAATGGTGAATAGTGAAACAAGTTCCTTGAGATGGAATATTCTGGAAGCAGCTTGAAAAACGAACCACCTGGTATCAAATTTTACTTTCCTAAGTTTGAGAAGGCTCCTAAAGAAAATATGTAAATTGTCCGTGCGTGGTTTCTCTGAATTTCAAGTACTTTCACGCTTGTTTCGTGGAGGGTAGCCAGTTCCTTGACTGTGGTCTGTTCTTGTCTTCTACTGCTGTAATTGATCCAATCTAGTTAGTCGTCCTCAGTGTCGATTTCCTCAGGGTCATTCCTGCTTGCTGCATAACCTCCGTGGCTTAGATGCAGATTTGAAGTGCTTCTTCATGTGACCATTCCAGCCGCTAGATCACCAACGTAATATGATTCACTGAGAAGTTTTGCGGTTGTTGTTTTGCTGAATTTCACGCTGCTAAGATGGTGGAGTATAATTGCTGTCAGTCGGTAGAGATGGCACTTCAGGTGGTGGTGGTGGCGTTGCAGCAGGCGGGGTTAGCCTGGCCTCTATGGCCGGCAATTGTTCCGCCTAGCCTCTGAATGGCACTGGCTTCATTCCCCACTCTTGAATAGCCTCAATTGAGAAATGCTGTGCTTCCTTTTCTCGAAACCAGAGAAACCTAATGGCATCTATGTCTTCTTCAGTGATTCAAGTTTGAAGAAATCCCTCTTGAAAACTTGCCCGATGGTGGGCATGATGGGACCCATCACCCACCATCTTGGTGAATTATGGAAATGAGTAATGACGGACGGATGGTAAGCAGATAGTGGACGGTTTGAGCGTTGGACAGATGGCGGGCATAATGGAACTGAGCATCTTGGTGGACTATAATAATGGGTAATAGATGATGGGTGAATGGTGGCACAGATGGCAGACGATGAGAGTAGTGGGCAGATCCTGGGCTGGCGGACGGATCATGGACATACGATGAGAGTGGTGGGCAGATGACGGGTGGACGACGCTTGGTGTGTGCCAGGGGAAGGCTCTTGGATAATTATGAGTGTTAGAAGCATGAAATCATTAAAAAAACAACGCACTTCACAAGCTGATATGTGGCCAAGCGTGCAGCCACATGTTACTTCAGCACAAAATCAGTGATGTTTATTGCAAAAAAGCCTTGTGTTAATTGTTTCTTTTGCTGTGATTCCTAACAAATATGCCCTGCTGGCTTGCTTAACTAAAGTAGCATCATCGGAGCTCGAAGATGGCAACGAAGCAGTTTTCTTGAAGTGGCACAGCTAGCTCCATGTAGTGTGCTTGAAGTACAATTACAGGCAAACTATAACAAATTAGGATAAAAACAAACAAACTGCTTTAGCAGTTTATTTGGAGCAATAACACAAAAATTAGTCCCAATCAGTGTAATCGATTCTTGAAGGATCCTTGATGAACAATTTTCAGTTTCAGAAGTTAGCCAAGATAGTTTCAATTGCTTATAAATTGAGCAGAAATGCTGAATTAGGTTTGCGGCATGAGAACTGGTGCGGGTACACCAAGCACTGCAGAAGCACTGATATTTTTTCTGACATGCAAACACAGACAAAAGAGCATCGCGCAAACAACAACAAATGAAAAGGCATACAGCAGTGGAAAGAAACTGGACGCAAAAACTCTTTAAAGTAACAAATATTGACCCTGCACGTTTGGGGCTTAACTTGGAGAAAACAGTCCTGCACATAAATTTTTCCTTAGACATGGTAACTGGTAAGCTTCACACTCACTCTGCTACTACTACCCAATATGACAGGCTCCTACGACCATACATTTTTAAACATCTATTTAAAAAAAACTGCATTCACTTTCACTTTCACTTTATTACCTTAAAGACCCCCTAGATTGAGTAAACGATAATGGGTGGGAACTTTCTATGATCTCCTTTTTGCCCACCCAACGAAATTATTGTGCTAGTAGAAGGTGTTGCTGTACGTGCACTTGTCGACACAGGTGCCTTCTGTTCTGCACTTAGTGAAAAACTGTGTCGCCATTTGAGAAAAGATACAACGCCGAAGTGTGGCAGCTTGGGCTAGTTGGTATGGCATGACGATTGTTATAACGCGAAAACAAAACAATGACACAGATGTCTTTCGTGTCTTTTGTGTCCTTCTTGTCTCTGTGTCGTCGTTTTGTTTTCGCGCTATAACTATCGTCATTACAACGCCACTTAGGAATCTTGCTCGGTGTACAGCCACCTCCTATTTCATCGCGCCGACGGCTCAGTGCACAGCACGTGTTCTTATTCAAGATGTTTGGTACGCCGTCAACTTTCTCGTTCTTCCACGTTCATCTTACGACGTCAAACTAGGATGGGATTTCCTTTCTACCCATCAAGCTTTCGTAGACTGCGCTCGTGCTGAACTCACGTTGACGAAACCGTGCCTTCATATCGACCACCACAGTCCCTCGAAAGTGTTTGCCACAGTTGATGTCCGCATCGCGCCTTTGTCCGCCAGTCCTAGTGCCTGTGTTTTCCCCTGCTGCCACCAACTCGATACTCCTGTTCCAATCCAACTATAGCTAGTGCTCACCACCGGAACCATCGTTCTCCCGTTTGCCGTCATGAACTTTTCCAATGGTTTGGCGGTTCTTTATGCGTGCTACATCTCTGCTTGTTCATACATCCTGCTACGCGGTGAGTGTCTGGGGAGCCTCAAGACCTTAGATTGTATTTTCGAAGACCCGAAGTATTCAGACAAGCCATTTCTACCAACTTGTGCCATTACACCCGCAACTGACGCCAATGACCCTATCGATGTATTCCGCAATTTTATTGATTGCCACCTCACGCCTGGGCACCAGGAACAGCTGATCAAGCTCCTCCGACGTTTTCGATCCTCATTTTACCACAATCAGCCTTCTTTAGGTCGAGCGTCATCTGTTGTTAATCGTATAGATACCGCTCAGAAGAAACCATTACGACTGCATCCATATCGCGTGTCAACTGCCAAACGCCGTGTCATCAACGAACAGGTCGACGATATGTTGAAACGTGGCATTAATCGAACCATCATGCAGTCCCTGGGCCTCTCCAGTTGTGCTGGTGAAGAAGAAGGACGGATTCATCAGTTTGTGCGTGGACTACTAACGTCTCAACCGAATCATACGAAATGATGTCTATCCGCTGCCACGCATTGAAGATGCCTTGCACTGCCTACAGGGAGCCGAATTTTTCTCGTCTTTAGATCTGCGCTCTGGATACTGGACACTTCGCATCTGGATATCTCTGGATACTGCGCTCGGGATATCTGAAACAACGACTTCGTGGTAGTTGGCGACTTCAACGTCGACGTCATCAAGGATGATTGGGTGGTCGACTACAAGGAGTCACAGCACTCGCTAAAACGAGCAACACACGACGGCAAACATCATCCAACTACGCTTCGATCATCCAACTACGCATCGACCACGCCTTTGCAAATTTCGACCTTCGACCGCTGCAACCAGACCCACTCACCCTCCACTTTACGGACCATAAAGCCATCTTGCTCAAAATACCCAAAGCGTCTCATCAATAAACATCTTCTTTCGCAGAATACGTGCGTGCGTGTTCACTCGTGTTCACTCGAGTTTAGTCATAACACACACGCATGTCGCAAAATACAAACCACATGTATTGCAGTTCAACATATATGCTTCAGAATGCTAACCAGTGTTCCCACTCGGAAAACTGTGGTCATTTCTTTTTTCCTTCTTACGCCTGCTCTTACCGTCTGTATGGGTGACTTCCGTGCCGCGCGTATGTCATGGTTATTTTTTATTGCAGCGCTTCCTATAAACAGGATTTTAGTCAGTACGCAGGAGCGCGCCGCCTATGTGCCGTTCGTTATCCGTCACTTGACTAAGAGTGTACATTCGTTTTTTTATATATATACGATGATGTGTCTAATAAAATTGCCTCGATCTCATTACACCAACTGCCATTTGGAAGAAATGAGTGCTCTTAACTATTCAAGTGAAGAGAATCAAGCAATACTTCATGTTGTTTTTTTTTGTTTTGCAATAATTTTTCACTACAATGCTGTAGCGCGGGCTAAGTGCTGGTCGGCCATGCGATTTGGTTTCTCGGTCTTTTAATCTGCTGTGTAGCATATTCATGCTGTGTTTTTCCTTTCCTGTTTTACTTGTGTTTACTGTAAAAGCGAAAAAATTAACACTAATATTGTAAACAACTCCACATTCTGGTGGTATTTGCATCCTCTAAACATTACAATAAATGAACAGATGAAACAAAAGGCCGAAAAAAATCCTCAAATCTGCGTACCTACGCTGCATCTGCTACTAAAAAATAATGAAAGCAATATGCAAACACAAGTCACAATAACAGGGCAGGTCGAGTGGGGGCAGTAATCATAAGTCTTAGTTTTGCAGAGAACTCATTTTGGATGAAAAATTTAAAGTCAACAAGCTACTCCGACACCATCAACAAATAAAAAAGCCAAGATCTCCTAGACAGTGCCATTAGGCGGTGCATTGCAAGAATTCTTCACTGAAGGATAACTTGGTCAAACATGTCAACAGCCAAATCAACATTGTACACCAAACCAGGAGCAGCTTTTTTTTTTTCGAGTCGACTTGGGGTGGGGTCTACTTTTTCTGCGCATCCATCCCCCTCGAAATTTCCCTTTGTTCATTTCTCTTTTCTAATAGGCACTGGCTGCTATATGCTTGAGATGCAGGCCGTGGATTTTTTTTATAACCCTAGAATTTACACGTTTTTTTTCTGTGTTGTCTTTTTATTTTTTTATTTTTCCCATTTCTCTATATTCCCCCTTTTTTCATTTTCTCGTTCTGTTTTATTCATGCATTGCTTTTTACATAGTTCTTCATTTACATTCATGTGATTAGTTTCAGCTTGAAAGTACTTCAGTGTAGACAACCATTTCATAACAATAATATTTTTTCCTTGTAGAATGTCTTAGGAGTTAGAAGAAGCATTTGCTTTCAGTCTTTTATTTGATAAATGGAGTATAGTTCGAATCTCTGCCCTCCCTTTTTTCATGGACAGTGATTTCATTCATGAGAAGAGTTTTCATTCGCAATTATTATTCGTTATTTGGTTTCAATACCTTATTGTCCCGTAAACGTTCTCCAGCTCGATGACGGTTCCCGTCGAAGCACGGTAGGTGGGCGGGCTTTGCATCTTTTGAACAATAGTACAAATGCGGTGTGAGTCCATAAATCATTCTCGGCACAGCGTCGGAAAAAGTTTAAGAACGTCACGCAGTGACTTGATAACGCCTCTGATTAACCCCTGGTGCATGCGAATGATGTCACTTTGATGGAAGTGCTTGTCGCAGACGTGCACATTCCGTGAAACAAATGTGAAATGACGAGTTTCTTGTCACAGCATTACACACTGCCAGTTTTCCCGCCGATCACAGTAACAAGGGAGAACTTAAAATTTTTTTGTTCTTTTTCTTTTGTAACCGGATCGATAAACAGGTACCCAGCAAGTAAGCGGCATCCTACCCGATCTTCAGGCAGCGCACACTAGGAACAATAGTAAGCATAAGATAAAAACTACGTGATGGCACACCTACGATTTCATTGACCTCATAGTGACACGAGCAGCCAGGTTCCCTTTGGTCTGCCCGATGCCCCATGACCTACGCTCTGAGCACACAAAGCTTTCACACAGGATTACAGGAAATTTCCCGTCCACTAAAAGTAACGAAGGACTCTGGTAGTATCTCATGTTTAGGTCCAAAAGCACACTATAAATAGGAATGACGGCCCAGTGCAAATTTTCTCCAGCTCAATGGCAGCTGTATAGGCAGCATTTTCACCCAAAGCTCTTCTCTCTTTGTTTAGCCTGTTACGTTTTGCATCAAACACAGTGGGCTTCATTTGATGTTCAGTGAGAAAGGCCACTGCAAAGTGAGGATAATCTACACCTACTGGATGCGCGACCCCTGTGGCAAGGCTGACCTTCATATGTGCACAGACTGTAAATTGTATGGGACCAGTAAATTGTATGGCACCAAGCAGTGCATGCTAGAAATACCCAACAGCCTGTAAATAATTAAAGGAACCATATTTCAAAACAGTGGTTACTGCTGCAGTTTCAGAGAGTGCATTATGATAACGCTGACATTATTCAATTTTCGACACTGTTTTAAAATGAATTAAACTAAAAATGGTCTTACAAGTAATTTTATTTGATATTGTACAATTTACGATTTATGTCACATTCCAAGCTATTAGTTTTTTCTTGAAGAATTGGTGAGAATTTTCTGTCTAAGAATTAATGTAGTAAAGCAAAATAAAAGAGAACTAATGAGTCATTTTTTAAGGGTTAAAATGACCGTAAGCGGAGAGGCTGCCGTGGAAACCCCACTCTTTTAATTTTAGAATATCTTGAAGAAATTTTCAGGGTATGTTCACTATATTAGAGCTAGAGAAACTGCAAAGTTTAACAAATTGTGTTCAGTGGTTCGAGAGCTACTGAGGTCTAACTCGGTGATTCGCTTGTGTGCCTGAGGAAAAGCTGGAAAAAATGCCAGGGCATGCCAGAAAGGTAAAATTATTTATGGCCATCCCTGTATAGATATCCTAGGGCACTATAGAGCCATTTTTTTGCTATATCCTGTCCAAAATGTTTTATTCTACCTTGTATTGGATGCAGCCAGTAAAGACTACACTTATCAAAATAATTTTGTTAATATTTATGGCATGAATTATCAACAAAATAAGATTGTTACACCTGGCACAGAATAAGATCTTCCAGGAACGGAATTAAAAAGCGGCACACAAATTTAGTGAGTAGTTCTTGAGAAATCACTTTCCTCAGCGCCACAACTAGCTAAAGTTTTATTTTGAGAAAACAGGCTTTGAAAACTCAGCGCACGTGTTTTCTTTTTTGTTGTTGCTCAAAGTGATACAGCAGAGTAGCTTGGAGTGTCCTTGTGCGTTCTCTTACTCTTTTGTCTTCGCTCTATCTTCTATAAGTGCCGTTAGAAATTTTTATTCAGATGTAGGGCATCTTTTACAAGAGGCGACTGCATCAGTTCAAATTTTTCCTTCGTCGCTGGCGTAGATTAGAGTTCAGAGCGAACGGCGTTTCGACGTCTCGCATTCGCATCCATTTTTTCCATAGCTAGGAAACCTGTATGCAGATGAAGGGTCGACGGCCCACGCATGCTCGATAGCCCTGACGCAGACGAAGAAGGGCTTGGTCAGGTGATCTCAGCAACACTCACTGTCACACTCGACGGCACCGATTCAGAGCACGTGCTCAATCCGGCGATTTCGAACATGCTCTATGCATTCGTGGCTCCAGGTACACACGGTGCGTCGAATTCTGGACTGTTGGCAGCCGACAGCGCAGTTTCGCCGCTGCAAGCGTCTACGCACTGGGCACTTGCAGCAGAAAAGCAGAATTTCTATTTTCGTACAAGTCGCAAAACGCGTTTCCGTGCTGTGAACTTGCCTATAGTCATCGGCTTCGTTGCCGGCATCACGGACAGCAACAAAGATAAAGGGCCCTAGAACTTTTGCGAAAAGAAGAAAGAGAAACAGATCGAAAATACAGCGCAAAGCAAAACGCGCGGCTTGTAAGCAGACGGCGAGGCGGACGGAGCAGAGAGCAACAGCGAGACGAGCGCGCCGCACGGGCCATTGCTGGGAGGGACCACACCCGCTTCCAGTGCAGCAGCCAATGGCACGCGCGCTTTTGCCCGCGAGATATGAATGAGCTGCACCATTCAATCAGCGCTCCTCATCGCATGTTGGGAGAAGCGCCAATAGCATCTTAGCAGCGCCGTTGACGCCATTTCGAAAGGCGACAAACAAGAGAGTAAGAATTCACAGTCAAAACAAGACCTAAATGACGCAGGATGGCAGCATGGTCTTCGAATGGCACGCACGCGAAGTTTGATTTGACTTCGGCATTTGCGCGTGTTTCGGGCGCTGCAGCCGCCTCGAAAATAACATTTCTCTGCCGTTAAGTTAGACACTGATATTTACAGAATAGGCAGTTTATGTGGCATACAATTAAACAGTTAGGTTTTTCTAAAACATACATTTTCGCGATTTTTGGGTTGTCAAGGACCAAGTCCCCAGTAAGAACACCCAAGAAGTCAATATGCATTGAAATAAACTAAGAAACAAAAAATATTGTTCAAATCAGAACTCAAAAACTACATAAACAAAAACAAACAGAATAACAACATTTGTGTGCCATCACTTTTTTTAAGGAACTGTATAACCTTCGCTTTAGGTGAAAAATTGATAGGTCACACAGCAATGAAATGCTGTGCGTTGCTGTTGTGTATTAGAAGGATGCTTTCTCAATATGAATAAGCTTGAAGCCACTCGAAACAATACAGATATGCTACTGTTAACTTCTGGAATACCAAACAACAAATCTGCATCACTACAATCATCAGATATCAATACAGAAAAAAGTGTAGCCTGGCTAGTAAATTCGAGCAATGCATCTGCATCGTCGTAGTGATTTGCGCCCTAGATAAGTTCATACTATGGTATTCGTTTACCATAAGGCAACCATCTGGTACCAGGCGAATGACAATAGAAGGAATGTATTAGTTGTGCGTTGCACTTGGCCCTCATGACAAAAATTCATATGGCTTTGAAGGTGCGTGCTCAAAAGATCAACAGACACTGTATGCCTCAGGAAGCACTACTCTGGGTATCTATCTGCAAGAAATAAGTTTTTCCCAAAGGTATGTGTGCTGGCATAAGGTGTCGCCAAGTATTATAAGTTAACAACTATAGAACAAAGCAATAACGAAAGCAAGGATTGGCTACAAGCCTGAGTGGTTCACGATGAGAAGTGCTACGAAGGTACCTAGAGTGTGTAATCGCACGTTTTCAATAGCCCGAAACTGCTGTAGTATTCTAACAAAAAAGCACTGTAAAAGTACCATTTTACTTTCAATACATATGACCACTTGAAAATGGTGCTTCAGGGAAGTTCACACATGTTGAAACGAGAACCGCTTAAAATCATTCAATATTGCACAAAACACCGCGAGCCATGGCGTCATTGGCTTAGCAAGAACGTGAATTTAGAACTCACTAAAAAATTAAGCACTTTAGCTGTATAAAAACACGCACAGAAATGCTGCACAAACATGTTAAAGAAGGATGGAGTACAACCTATCAAAAAATTTCACTATGCCCCTGCATAGTATGTAACTTGTACATGTTATTCTGTGCTACTTTCATTATTACACTGCAGAAATAACGCAAATCATTGCTGCACCAGGGTGCTTACATAAAAGGCTAAATGGACTGCCAAATCACATGAATACACTGTCGTCTCTAAACATGCAAATTGGCGTCATGCGTGTTAAACGTGGGCACATGACCAAAAAAATCTATTATGAAATTTCGTTTCCTGATATATGTTTATTTTATGGATTAAGCTAAACTTGCAAATAAAACGACCAATTTTCGCATCTCCAGAACTAAATGCATTTGAAATCTGATATTGATTTTTGGAACATGTGTTCCATGCGTTCAATGAGACTACTATGCTACATCAGCACTCCATGTTTCTTTAGCAGACGAAACCTCACATGCGAGCAAACACATAAATTTCAAATGCTCCTCAGGAGAAAACAATGTCAGAAATATTTACAACAAAGCCTGTGGCTTACCTACATTTATTATTAACTCAGGTTCACACCAGCATTGGCTTCATGTTGACATCACCAAGTTCACCAAGCTAGGAGGAGCCTGCAACAATTTCTTCCTTAAAGCACTGCCAATGAATTCTGGTAAAACACTGAGTAACGTATGCTGTCGGGCTAGTTAGTATGTAGCTGTGTAAAACATCGTTGGCGCAAACTTGAAAGAAGACAGAAGAAGAAACTCGGAAAAGCGCACACTCGCAACGGACATTTATTGAACCGCAGCTCACTTTAAGAAACCCTCAGCATGCGTTTAACCACACGAAAAGCCCAACAAATCGTAATCACAACCTATCAGATAGAAAAGTAAATTCATTACCATACAATGACATGGCCAGAATACTGACACATTGTTTGCCAAACTGTCTAATATACATCGCCTCTGCCAATTCACGTGCCACCTTGCTTTTTAGCGAGATTCTCGTGCAGTGCAGTAGTAGTTCACACGAACACTCCTTACAATAATACGGAAAATGCGAACCCGTGCTGTATTATTCACAGAAGATGTTCCCCTGAGCAATCGTTGGTACATCGGCCTGACTAGCCAATGTACACCTTGCCACAACTGAGCAGGATCAAGTGGACAAACCTACCAAACATTTAAATACTTCCTTTTGTGCTTGTTTACACAATCAGCACTTGGTACGCCACCCAAACGAGCACAAATACGCGAAATTCTCCGAGATGCCGAGAACTCGACAGGGACCTCAGAACGAGAGGCAACGTTCTTCAATGAATGAGCCACATTCTGTAGATGCGAAGTGACAACAGGTCACGTGTGTTTTTTTTTTTGTGCCTGAATATCCGGCGGTGTCTTGGCAAAACTTTTTCAGTAAAGATTCACATATTGACGTTAACACCAACAAAGAGAAACCCGAAGACACGGGCCTGGATATTTGCACCCTAAGACTTTCCTCAAGAACGTGGTGGCGAGACCTGGTAAAAGCTAACTGTAAGCTCGTACTATCAATGGTCATTTTTACTACAGTAGAGTGAGAGGAATGATTCGGCAAAAATGCCTTCCGAGATCGAGGTTGATACATTCAACAAACATGGTCTTTGTCAAGCATGAGATCAAGATCTAAAAACTGCATTTTTTCTTGAAGGGAAGCTAGTGTGTAAACTAGAGGCCTTGTCGAAACGCTCTAAACTATTAAACAAAAGGGACACATTCAGAGTACGGTTCATCTGCTCTGTTGTAGGTTTTTGGCTCTGTTGGAATTTCATCTTGGAGCAACGTTCATTTCGTTCGAAGACAAGTTGTTTGTACAAAAGAAGGGTACTTGTATTGGTTCGTGTGTTGCCCCGGTGCTTTGTTGTTTCTTTATGGCTCATACTGAACGACACCTGGACACTGTTTTGTCGAAAGACAAGGTGGTAGAGGCGGAAAAAGTTGTAGACCCATGTGCTCAGATTTGGGTGCACGTTAAAGTACCCCAGGTAGTCGAAATTTCCGGCGTCCTCTACTACGGCGTCTTTCATAATCATATATGGTGGGTTTGGGACGTTAAACCCACATATCGATCAAAAAAAGGTGTTACGTGTTTTTACATACGTGGACATTTTTGGTTCGTTTGAAAAAGGAGGCAGATGAACCGCACTCTGAATATGTCACTTCTAATTTAGATAGGTTTACAGCAGTTGTACAAGAGCTCAAATTTACACACGAGCTTCCCGTCAATGCCAAATTGCATTTTTTAGATCTTCATCTCATGATGGGTGATTGGGCCAGTTGGTGATACATGATCTAAGAGTACTACGCGGTTGAAAATACAGACGGGAAAAAGACAAGGACAAGCGCAGACTATCAATGGAAAGTTCATTCATCCTGCATTGCATATATAAATAACAACCAGGAAAAAAAACATACAGGAAGAAAAGTAGCATTTGAAAAAAAAACGTCAGACTTCGTATACGCGAAGCACGAGGCACACATATGATGAACCACATGCATGCACCATTTTCCAATAATTGAAGCTCCTTATCTAGGAGGGCAACCGATGGTTTTCTCATGCAGTTGTCAGCTTCTTGGCCATTCTCTCTGCTTCAACAATTATGCGCGTGTGGTCATCTTTGTGCCTGTACAATACAACTGTAATTTTAAACAGTGCATGGCAACCACACCTGCTGACATGCTGAGCTAAGAAGCCCTCATTGCCATTGCGAACATTGCATGCGTATTCGCGCAGGCGCTCATTCAGGCACCTCCCAGTCTGCCTAATGTAGCACGCACCACATGATAGCGGAATCCTGTACACTACATTCGTGACCCATAGGACAAACTGGCATATGTGCCTGACACTGCAGGAATGCTCCGACATAATGTTTGCACATGTCAGTTTTGGGGAGCTGGGAAAGTTTGTGCGGGGCTGAAAAAACAACCTGCACGCCTAGGCATTGGACGACCTTTTTTATCCGGTGCAATAAGTGGTGCATGTAAGGGATCACCGCAATTTTGTCTCGTTTGCCTTTGTCCTGCGATCAGCACCCTCTCCACTTGTGGTCTTTTTTTTTTTTATAATTTCTGCCACAGAAACAAGAAGCAAATTCGGATAGCCAGCTTCTTTTAGACGATGCACGTGATTCTGGAAGCTTGTGTTCATCATATGAGAGCCGGATCTGTCTAGGGCGTTAGTGAAGCAAGAGTTCACTATGCCTCTATTGACCAACTTGCTGTGTTCCAATTTAAAATGCAAGAGCAGTTTTTTAGCCCTAGGCTCATATATCCAGCATTCGTGGTTTGCGCTAACATGAGTGCAAACTAGTCCAAGAAGCGAATACAATTATATTTTGGCACTTTGTGTGTCAGGACGAGAAGACTTAAGTACTCACTAAAAGCAGCCATTACAATTTATGAAACCTCACTTATGCTGGCTGAGTAACGCTTGAAAACTACCAGGTAGTCATCAAAAAACCTGAAGATCCTCCCAACATGGTCACAGTTCAGCCCTTTTTTCAAGTCCCTGTTGAACTTAGCCAACAACAGATCGCTCAGAATCGAAGCAATTGAAGATCCTATGGACACACTACTGATTTCATACACATCACCATTCCATTCTACATAGGTAGAGGTCAAATAGGTAGCTAGCAGATCAAGAAAACCGCTGACACCAACTCCAATTGCATTTTGGAAAGTTATGTCACCCAGCTGATCTATACATTCTTCTACACACGAGTACAAAGAATCACGCGGAAGAGAATTATACAAGTCTTTGATGTCTATAGAAAATGCACTTAAATTTTGGTGGGGGTACTCTTTGGAATATTCCGTGAACTGGTACGAGTTTTTGACCATGAGGGGATCATTAATTGCGAGAAGCTTAAACTTCTTTTGCAAAAACAATGCTAAGGCTTGTTGCCAAGAGCCCTTCTCTGCAACAATTACACAAAAATGACGTGCCATTGCGGATAATTGTTTCGAAACGGAAGCAGCGTAAGCAGATCACCGAGACGTTGAGTCTGAGAACCAACAGCGTGTGTTTTTATGCAGGAGTTAAGAGCAAGAGATCTAAACAAAAGCATGTAGTCTTCCTCAGTGTCCCTTTTCACGAGACTGTTGGCGCGCACATCGTCTTCCTTCTCTATTTCGAGTGCGGCATTTGCATCACCTCAATGGAGCATCGCCCCGATGCTAACGCTGAGCCAGTTATTTGCGCATAAAGTCACTTTGTACAAGCGACGGTGTCTCGCAGAGTCACTCGCTGACGTATGGCTTAATGCGCACTACATGCACAAGTTCAGGTTGGTGCGGGCGACGCCTCTTACAGTTTGGGCTATCCGGGCCGACTTCGTAGGTAATGTCACTTAGTTATCGCAGCACTCGATAAGGTCTGAAGTATCTTTTGAGCAACTTTTCGAATAGTCTCCGTCCTCGTACAGGCAGATCGCGGTTCCGCGATCTGTTAAAACGATCTATGGCGCACCGTGTCTCAGCACAATGTTCTCTATGAAGAACCGGGCCACATCCTTTGCTGTGCCTCTCGGGATGGCTTTGTCTCGGCGTAGTGAGTACGGCAGTTGGTCGCCACTATAACCCAGTGGTTACCAACACTAAAGGTGGGAAGTGGGCCCAAAAGGTACATTCTGATCTTGTTAAATAGAGTTGTCGAGATCTGGACAGTGTGTAGCAAACCAGCTCGTTTCGTCGGAGGTGACTTGCACCGCTGGCAATCAAGGCAGGTCCTAACATGATGCTTCACGGCAGCTGTGAGTCTAGGCCAGTAATACCTCCCTCGAACTCTGCCCAATGTGCGCATGTAGCCTAAATGTCCAGATGTGACTTCGTTGTGGCACGCTCGCAATACCTCAGAACGAAGAGTGGTAGGGACAAGCAGGTAGGTGGACCCGTCTGACGAGAAGTTCATTTAGTAAAGGACATTGTTTCGTAGACAGAACGGTGATAGTCCACTTTAGGCGCATTCTGGCTTTGTACTTCTAAATAATTAATCTAGCCAAGTAGCTCAGGATCGTCATGCTGGCTCTCTGCGATGGTTGACGTGTCGAGCATTCCGAGGAACGCTGTCTCATCATCAAAAGAAGCAGCCGACCCTATTGGTTATCGAGACAGGCAGTCGGCGTCAAAGTGTCGTTTTCCTGACCCATATACCATAGTTAAATAAAAATCCTGTAGTCTAAGGCTCCAGCGTGCCAATCACCCGAAAGGAACTTTCGGACTCGTTAACCAACATGATAGGTGGTCACTGATAACCTTTGATGGGCGGCCGTACAAGTATGGGCGAAATTTCATAACTGCCCACACCACGGCGAGGCATTCTTTTTCGGTGGTCGAATAATTTGCTTCTGTGCGCGACAGAGTTCTGCTTGCGTAAGAGATCAATCTTTCCTCGTCATCCTGGCGCTGCACAAGCACAGCTCCGAGGCCAACATTGCACAGCTCCGACATGTTTGAAGGAAAGCGCTAGAAAAAAGTAAACAGACAAACAATTGAAGGGGCAATACCTACTAGAAATAATGCAGCTAGAGTTTTTTTTTGCGTGTTGGTGCAAGTATTTTTGAAGCAAACAGCGTGAGAAACTAAAAACCAGACAAACAAGTGAAAGGGCGAAATGTACCAAAAGTAACGCAGCAAGATTGGTTTTTTTTGGCGCGTCGTTGCGACTTGTTTCAAGGAAAGAGCCTGAGAAATGAGAAACCAGATAAGCAATGAAAAGTGCAAATTTAACTAAAAGATAACACAGCGCGAGTGGTTGTTTCGGCGCGTCAGTGGGACATGTTTGAAAGATAGAGTGCGACAAACGAGAAGCCAGACAAAGAATTGGAAGGGCGCAATGTATTAAATTAATGCAACTAGAGTAGTTGGCTCGACGTGTCGGTGTGCCGACATCGGCGTGTTGGTGTGCATGTCGGTGAGGATGAAAGTGTGCTATAAACAGTAAACTAGACGAACAATTGAAAGCGATAAATGTATTTTAAAAATGCAGCTTGAGTGGTTATTTCGGCGTATTGATGGGTCATGTGTGAAGAAAAGCATGTGAGAAAAGAGAAACCAGGCAAACAATTGGAAGGGCGAATTGTACTAGAAACTGCTGCAGCTTGAGTGGTTCTTTGAGCATGTCCGTGCGAATTGTTTGAAGAAAAGAGTGCGAGAAATGAGAAACCATACAAACACTATAAACGTCAAATGTATTAGAAATTGATGCAGTAGTTGTTTCGGCGTGTCGGTCCTTCATTGAAAGAGTGCAAGAAACAAAAATAAACAGACAAAAACATGAAAGGATGAAATCTAGCAGCTAGAGAAGCTGGAGTGGTTGTTTCCCCGTGTCAGTGCGACAATTTTGAATAAAAGAGTGTGAGATATCAAAACAAGACAAATAAAAGTGCTAATATCATTATGCAATTTGCATGCACAAGGACATAGATGCACAAGAACACAGATGCAAGGACACAGATACACAGATGCAAGGATACACAGATGCAAGGACACATACACAAGGACAAAGATGAAAGAGAGCGCGAGTTCGCATCTGCTACCTGGAGGGGCACAACGCCTGCTCACTCTCGTGAAGAGCGAAAAAACAGAGGAAATCAATTTAGGAGGGAATAAAGATGAAAGAAGACGAGAAAGTAAAGAAATTATAGAAAGAATGCTGCCAGAGTTGTTGTTTCGGCGTGTTGGTACAACATAATTGTATGAAATAGTGCGAGAAACGAAAAACCAGACAAATTGAAAGGAAGAATTATACCAGAAGTAATGGAACTAGGGTGGTTATCTCGACGTGTCGTTGCGATTTGTTTGAAGGAAAGAGCGCGACAAACGAAAAACCAGATAAACAATTGAAAGGGTGATTTGAACTAGAAGTTAAATAAATTAGAGTGCTTGTTTCGATGTGTCAGTGCGAAATGTTTCAAGGAATGAGCACGACAAACGAGAAGCCAGGCAAAGAATACAAAGGAAGAACGTGCTAAAAATATTGCGGCTAGGGTGGTTTATCTGTGTGTTGGTGGGACTGTTTGAAAGCGTGAGAAACGAGAAACTAGACAAACAGTTGAAAGAGCGAAATGCACTAGAAATGATGGAGCTGGAGTTTTTTTTTGGCGTGCTGGTGCGACCTGTTTGAAGGAAAGGTGAGAAACAAGACACAAGATAAACAATAGAAAGGGCCAAATGTACTAGAACCTATTGCGGCTAGAGTGGTTCTTTTGGCATGTCGGCGCGACATGTTTGAAGGAAAGAGATCAAGAAACAAGAAACCAGAAAAGCAATTGAAGGCCAAAAGCAGTAGAAATAATGGAGCTGGATTGGTTGTTTCGGCATGTTGATGCGAGATGCGACATATTTGAAAGAAAGAGTGCGAGAAACCAAAAACCAGACAAACAATTGAAGGCGGAATGTACGAAAAATTAGTTCTACTAGATTGAATGTTTCGAAGTGTTGGAGCGACATGTTTGAAGGAAAGAGCTGGAGATTTGAAAAACTGGACAGCCAACAAAAGGGCAAAATGAACAAAAATAATGAAGCTTGAGCTCATGGCTGTGTTGGCGTGTTGGTGCGACATGTTTGAATGAAGGATTGCGAGAAACGAAAAACGAGAGAAACAATCGAAAGGGTGAAATTTATTAAAAGTATTGTGACTAGAGTTGTTTTTTCGGCAAGTCAGTGTGACATGTTTGAAAGAAAGAGCGCGAGAAACGAAAAAACGGACAAACTATAAAAAGGGCATAATGTGAAAGAAAATATAGCACCTGGATTGGTTGTGCAGGCATGTCTGTGCGACATGGTTAAAGGAAAGAGTACGCGAAACAAAAAAACCATCCAGAAAAACAATTTAGGGCAGAATGTAGAAGAAATTAGTGCCGCTTGATTGGTTGTTTCGGCGTGTTGGTGCGACATGTTATAAGGAAAGAGTGCTAGAAACAAAAAAGAAAACTATTGAAAGGGCACCATGTACCAGAAGTAAAGCAGCTAGGGTGCTTTTTCGGTGTGCTGGTGCGACATGTTTGTAAGAAAGAGCTCGAGATTTGAAAAACCAGACAAACAATTGAAAGGGCGTAATGTACAAGAAAATATAACAGCTTGATTGGTTGTGTAGGCGTGTCTGTGCGATATGTTTGAAGGAATGAGCGCGAGAAACGAAAAGAAAACGGTCAAACAATTGAAGGCAGAAAATACAAGAAATTAGTGCACCTAGAGTGTTTGTTTCGGCTTGTTCGTGCGACACGTTTGAAGAGCTCGAGATTCGAAAAACCAGAAAACGAATTGAATGGGTAAAATAGCAAGAAAATATAGCAGCTTCATTGGTTGTGTAGGTGTGTCTGTGCGACATGTTTGAAAGAATGAGCGCGAAAAACGAAAAACCACGCAAGCAATTGAAGGGGCAAAGTTTACTCAGAATATTTGCGACTAAAGTGGTGTTCATGGCAAGTCGGTGCAACATCTTTGAAGGGAAGGGCGCGAGAAAGGACAAAGTAGGCAAAAAATTTAAAGAGAAAATTGTTTTTTAAATATTTCAGCTAGAGTGGTTGTTTCGGCGTGTTGATAAAACATGTTTGAAGGAAAGAGCTCGAGATTTGAAAAAACTAGACCAACCATTCAAAAGGCAAACGGTACAAAAATTTATGAAGCTTGATTGGTTTTGTAGCGGTGTCTGTACATGTTTGAAGGAAAGTGCGAGAAACGAAAAGCACGACAAACAAATGAAGAGGAGAAATGTACTAGAAAGATTGACGCTTGAGTGGTTGTTTCAAAGTATCAGAGTGACATGTTTGGGTGAAAGAATGCGAGAAGCGTGAAACCAGACAAACAAGGAAAAGGGTGAAACGTACTAGAAATAATGCAGCTAGAGTGGTTGTTTCGGCGTATTGGTGCGACATGTTTGAAGGAAACGGCTTGATAACCAAGAAACCAGAAAATCCATTCAAAGGGCGAAAGGTACTAGAAATATATTGCAGCTAGAGTGCTTGTTTCGGCGTGTTGGTGCGACATGTTCCAAGAGTGCGAGAAATGAGATGAGCCTTATAAATGGCAAAATGTACTAGAATTTGATACAGTTGTTTCGACGTGTTGGTGGAAGTTGTTTGAAGGAACGAGCGTGAAAAACAAAAAACCAAACAAACAATTGAAACGGCAAAATGCTTTAGAAATAATGCAGATATATAGTGGTGGGTCACCGTGTCAGTGCGACATGTTTGAAGGAAAGAGCGTGAGAAACGAAAAACCAGATAAACAATCAAACTTGAATATTCCGCTGCAGTATGGGATCCTAGTCATGCCAACCTAATACACTCTCTTGAAATGGTACAGAATAACTCAATTCGTTTTATACTTTCTAATTACAACAGGACAGCTAGCATAACAGCCATGAAATCTAGCCTCAACTTACCTTCACTTTCATCCCGTCGTAAAATGTTTCGTCTCCACTTGTTTCACAAGCTGTTTCATCACACATCGCTGCGGGACGGTCTTATCTTGCCTCCTAGTTATATCTCACCCCGGCTGGATCATTCCCATAAGGTCGGGTTGCCTTCTTGCAGGACTCGCGCCTTTTCTCAGTCTTTCATACCTCGCACCTCCGAGGACTGGAACCGGCTTCCCGCATCAGTGGCAACCATTGTAAATCACCTTCATTTCAAAAGTGTCTTAGCTAATTATGTGTAATTACAGCCAACAAAGTATTGTATTACCCGATGCTGCGTTGTTCCTGTACAGTAGTTATTTTCTTGTCGTTTTTTTTCTGTCTTGATGTAATTGTCATCATTCCCGCGTTTTTGTTTGCTATAAAGCCTGTTAGCTAACCTGTATAATTATGGTCTTCTGCTCGATGTAAGATTCGCCGCTACATTTGTAAAAATGTTTGTCTTTTCTTTCGCAACCACTCCCCTCTGTAATGCCGTTTGGCCCTGAGGTTATTGCAAATAAATAATATAAATAAATAAATAAAAAAGTGCAAATTTTAGTAAAAGGTAACGCAGCGCGAGTGGTTGTTTTGGTGCGTCAGTGCGCCATGTTCGAAGGAAAGAGTGCGACAAACGAGAAGCCAGACAGAGAATTAAAAGGGCGCAATGCACTAAATAATGCATTTAGTGTGGTGCCTTCGGCGTGTCGGTGTGCCGACAGTGGCGTGTCGGTGTGCGTGTCGGTTAGGATGAAAGTGTTCGATAAAGAGTAAACTTGACAAGCAATTGAAAGCGATAAATGTACTAAAAAATGCAACTTGAGTGGTTTTCTCGGCGTATTGATGGGTCATGTGTGAAGCAAAGCATGTGAGAAAAGAGAAACCAGGCAAACAATTGCAAGGGCGAATTGTACTAGAATGGAATACAAAACGTTATTACAGATATTTTTATCCGGTGAATGCGGAGCCCTCAGTCCGGGGTCCCGTGGCCTTCACCATCGTGAAAGCTTTGTCGATCAGCTTGAGCTGTTCTTCAGTCTTAGAGCAGGAGAGCGCAGCCTCCCACTGCTCCGGCGTAGGTGTACAGTTTCTTGGCAGTACCTGCTTGTGTTGGCAGGCCTACGTCACGTGGTGAAGTGTGAGGTGTTCTCTGCATAGCGGGAATTCGTTAGCATATCCTCCGAGCTCTCGAAGCAACAGACTGCTCTCTGCTGACGACCTTGTGGGGAGGGGGTATATCCTTCTCAGGGCTCTATGGTGTTCTAAAATTGCTCCATAGCGTCTAGAAACGCTATGGTTCCTCGTCATTGTGCGCTCCCCAGTCGGCGTATTCTCGGGCAAGGGCGTCGGCACGCTGGTTCCCTGTCACAGTTTCATGGCCTGTTGTCCACGTAATGGAGCAGCTCAAAAAGTTGATTTTTCTTCCCTTGAGTATTTGAATGGCAGCACTGGATATGCATCCACTGCTGTACCGTCGACACCCTTCTTGTGAGTCAGTAACTATTTCTGCAATAGACTCTTCGCATTGGTGTGTGATGGTGATTCAATTCGGTGTGTGATGGCACCTCGAGGATGGTGTTGCTTCTGATCGAAGCGGTGTTGACTTCCCTAACTTGGTGATCCACAATGCTTACAACTGACCCGGAGTGTTCTCTGTATGTGGACACGTCAACGTACAATACATCGGTTCTCGCCTTAAAATTTTTTTGTGCTTCTAATCTGGCTTTTCTTCGAGCCTGACGGATTTATGGGTGCACCTTTTCAGGTATTGAGATGACTTCATTGATCTGACGAATGTCCTTCGGTATGCTCGCCGTGTTATTGATTTCTCCGCAAGCATCCCTCATGCACAATGTCTGCAACGTGTGCCTGCCCGTAGCAGTCAGCAGTAGTCTCATTATCTACGCAAGAAGATGCACATTGATTTGTTCTTGCACTGTGTTGTTTATCCCGAGTTTAAGGAATTTGACTGTCGAGGTGCTGACAGCTAGACCAAGGGCGCACTTGAAGGCTTTTATAAAAATTGCGTTTATTTGTTCTTTTTCCTGTGGAAGTGGTGCTTTCTCGGAGACACTGTATACAATCCTACTGACTATGAGGGCCTGTACTAGCCTACAAGTGTTCTCCTCCTTTATACCCTGTCTTCTGTTAGAGATTATAGTCATCATCCTCGTGATCTTCGCTGTAGTGTTAGACATTCGTCTGTTGGTGTGGTCTATTCGACAGTTGCTTTGTATCCACATGCCGAGAATCTTAGTTCGGGACACTTCTGGATTCTTCTTCTCCCCTATAAAGACGTCTATGGAGTTTTGCATATCGTGTTCTCATCTGTAGACTCTCAGGACTTCTGATTTCACCAGAGAGCAGACGAGGCCACAATGACGCACGTAGTCGTAAACTGCATCAACTGCGCATTGCAGCAGATCTTGTTTTTGTCCTAGAGATCCTCTTGTCACCCAGATTGTAACATCGTGTGCGTAGATGGCATGTCTGAGTCCTTCAATGTGTTCGAGGTTCCGAGCTATTCCGATCATAACGATGTTGAACAGCATCGGCGATATCACAGTCCCTTGGGGTGTTCCTTTTGTGGGGGTATTAAACGTATCAGTGCGGATGCCTCCTATACCAATTGTGGCGGTTCTGTTACTGAGAAAAGCTTTGATGTAGTGGTGTATTCGCTTTCCACAACCTAATTTGCTAAGCCCCTCTAGCACAGCCTTATGACTGACATTGTCGAAAGCAGCCTTAAGATCCAGTAGAAGTAGTGCGTTTTCGCCATATTTTGGGACATCGGTAAGCACCTCCTCCTTTATTTGTAGGAGTACGTCGTGTATTCAGAAGCATTTTCGGAAGCCAAGCATGGTGTGCGGCATGGGTTCGTTGTCTTCGAGGTAGGTCTCCAGCCTCTGAAGCACAATTATCTTGTATACTTTTCCCTAACATGATGTCAACGAGATGGGTCCTAAATTTTTTCAAGTTTGGAGCCTTCCCAGACTTTGGAATCATTATTATTTCCGCATGTTTCCAGTCGTTTGGGACGGTACCCAGTTCCCATTGTTTGTTGATGAATTCTGTAAACCTTGTGACAGACTTGTCATCAAAGTTCCCTCTCATAGCGTTACTGATGCCATCTTTTCCTGGCGTAGTGTTCTTTGTTGCCGACAGCGTAGGATGTCGAACTTCTTCTGTGGTAATAGGTCCGTCTAGAGTGGGATTACCTTCACCAGTGTATGCCAGGCTGCAGTAAGTATTCGTTGTATCGCCAATATAGCACAGCTTTATGTGTTCTAGCAGTTTCCGGTCTGTGCCTTGGAATTGGTGTGCAATCTTTTGAGTCGTCTTACAAGTTTCAGTCTTGGTCGTTGTTGGGTCTATGAGGGCCCTCACCAAGGCCCATGTTCTTTTCCAGCTTAGTGTATCTTGTAGGTCGTTGCACTTTTGTTGCGCCTTGACAGCTCCATCGCATACTCTTCTGCTTCCCTGGTGACAGCGGTGATCCTAAGTCTCAGTTCAGGATTGTGCTTCTGCCTTCTCCATCTTCTTAATAGGCCCCGTTGGGCGTCCCAGAGGTGTGAAAGATGCTTGTCTACCTCGGGCGTGTTTGTAGATAGGGTAACTTCTCGGGTTAATCGTTTTCAGGCTCCCTTAATTCCCGAGACCCAACTCTCAATGTGAACAATTTCTTTGTCCTCAAATTCTGCCACAGTTTTTCTAAAAGCTTCCAAATCTGTAAGTCGGGCGAGTCCATGTCATTTCTTAACCGGGAGGGTTTCTATCTGCATACGCGAAATGCAGTGGTCACTGCCAAGCGTTTCCTCGCCATTGTCCCGTCGGACCTCCTTGACCCCTTTTTTCATTTCATTTTATTTCATTTATTTACTATCAAGGCACTGGGCATTACAGAGAGGAGTGCGACAAAAATATAAAAAAGAAGTGAAACAAAACAGCAGGATTAGAAAAGATTTTAATGCACTTTCAGAAATGATTGATTTGAAAGCATTGGCGTCTGTGATTAAAGCGATCGATGCGGGAAGGTGGTTCCAGCCTGGACACGTTCTAGGGAAGAAAAAGTTGAAGTGCTGGTTCGCATGGCAGCAGGGAACCCCAACCTTGTATTGATGGTCATTGCGTGCTGATATGTAGGCTGGTGGAAAAACAGTGAATCAGAGAGGGTAGATCTTACGAAAGAGACAGAGACGTGAATTTTCGCGGTGTATTGAGAGGTTATGCAAAACGAGTTGAGCCTTCAATAATGTGAGACTTGCAGTTCTAGAGTGACTGGACAATATGAAACGTGCTGAGCGATACTGAATGGATTCAATGTTGTCTATGAGCGTGTGAATATGAGGATCCCAGATAGACGACGCATATTCGAGTTTTGGCAGCACTAATGATTTATACAAAAGAAGATTTAGGTTAATTGGAGCAAGAGAAAAATTTCGACGTAACTAGCAAAGAGTTCGATTAGCGTTGCATGTTATGTAGTAAACGTGAGCCTACCATGATAGGTTGTTATAAATGTTAACACTGAGGTACTTGTAAGGAGAAACGTTGTTTAGGGGAGTGTTAATAAGTAGATACGAGGGGGACTCAACTTTTTAAGGGTTACGAGCTATACTCATTGATTTGCCTTTATTTGTGTCAAGTTCCATTAGCCCATTATTACACCACGAAGAAATATTGTCCAGGTCAGATTGCAGGGTGTCAGTGTCGTTAGAGGTCAAAATTTTACGGTAAGTAACACAATCGTCAGGAAATAACCTATTGGATGAGGAAATGTTATGAAGCAAAGCAATAACATATATTAAAAAAAAGTAAGGGACCCAAAACAGAGCCTTGAGGCACACCTGAGGTTACAGCAGTAGGAGGACAGTTACATTCATTAGCAGTCAAAAATTGCTCCTGGGTATGTAAGGCGCACCCAATCCATTTTAAGATGTGTGGGTCAAGATTTAGTTTACCTAACTCTAAAAGTAGTAATTCGTGACAAACTGTGTCGAATGTTTTAGAAAAGTCGATAAATATACAATCAATAAAAGTACCACGATAAATAGCAGAGAACAAATCATTAGTAAAGTATAAAGTATAAGAGTTGAGTTTCACACGAGAAACTTTTTCTAAAAGCATGTTGAAAGTCAGTAAAAAAAGAATTATTCTCAAGAAAGATGAATAAGTTGCAGTAAATGGCATGTTCTAATAGCTTACATGGCACACTAGTTAGTGAGATAAGTCTATAACTGTGGGGATCGCTGGTGTTACCTGACTTGTGAAGAGGAATTACCTTCCCCACTTTCCAGTCGTTTGGCAGGGTACTCGATTCCAAAGACTGTGAAAAAATTCTGGACAGTATCAAGGGCGAAAACAATGCGGTGTTTTTAAGAAACTTGGCGTTAATGCCGTCATCTCCGGGGGAAGAAGAAGGCTTGAGACTTTCAATAAACTTCCGTATGTCCTCCTAATCAAGGTGTACTGGCTCCATTAAATCGTAGTTGTGAGTAGACAAGTTAGCAACAGTGGTATGCGCCACGTTTACAAATGTTGACGTGAATACACTCTTAAGAGCTAGGCAACAATTTTCTCTTGGAATAAATGAACGCCAAGTCTAGGCACGTATCTCGGTTTATACTATATTCCACTCGCGTTGGTTGAGTGTGGTCTGTATGAGGCTTAGCCTTCTGCGATCAGCTTCTCTGGCCAAATCCCTGCCTTTCTGAGTTTCCTTGACATATCCCCAGCTCTTGTGCCATGCATTGAAGTCTCCAAGGATGACAAGACCCTTTTTGCCTGCTGCTTGTTCTGCCTTACGCAGCAGGGGGCTGAAGTTGGTTTTTCGCTGGCTTGGTGGGCTGTAGATATTGAGGAGAAATATGCTATCGTCGGTTCTTTTTTTTCGTTATGATTTCAATGAGAACATGGTCAATGTCTGTTGCATCGAGGTCATGCCTCATTGCGGTGACCGCTTTCGCAACCACAGTAGCGACCTTACTTTGGCCAAGACCCTCAAAAACCGAAAAACCAGGGAGTGAGCAGCCGGTTTCCTGGAGGGCGATGATGTCTGGTAGAATTGTGCATTTATTCTCGTGTTGGTTCAAAACACATTGCTTTCGACGGATTCCACGACAGTTCCACTGCCATATTTCGAGAGTTATTTACTAAGCATTTACTGCTGCTCGCCATACTCAGGTGATAGCCGAACGAAGGGTTTGCATCTGGATTTTAGGGCCGTGAGTTGCCCCAGACGTTCTGTATCCTTGCGTGCCTCATCTTGGATGTTAGAGATGAGGTTGCTAAGATTTGCTAGGGCATTTTTATGGCAGCCATGGTAGTTGTGAATTTCTGGGGCCGTACAGTGGCAGTCAGAGTTAAGTATGTTGGGGGGTTAGCATTGGTCTGTCCTGTTTTCAGGGCCTTCAGTTCATTTATGAGATCGCTTTGTTTTTGTCGGCGTTTTCTGCCCCGTGTGTCTGAATATTCTGCTTTAATTCCTTTACTTCATCGTTAGGTGGCGCACTGCCATTCTTACCGACCAATACTGTCTGTGTATTCGTGATCTTTGGAGCAGTGGGAGAGGCAGAGAAAAAAAGGTGCTTTTCTGCTCACCGTACCATGTTCTTTGTTCCTGGTAACGAGCTTTTTCTGCTGCTTTTTCTTGTTTACTGAAGCCTGGCGGGTCCCGCAAGCCGATCTCGACCATGACCGTGGTTTGGATGCTAATAAGGACGTTGATGGTGAGCTGCCATCCCTACTGAACCAGCGTTTCCGGGCCCGGCCGCGTCCATCGGGGTCTTGAGCTCCGGCGGCCGTCTGTTCCTTTGTTCTTGGTCATGAGCTTTTGAGCTCCTGAGGCGTTCTTTGCACTCCTTTGCTCGCGTAGGGTGCGCTTACTTTCATAGCGCGCACTATGGCTCACAGGTGTGTCCGTCTTTTATGACTAACTCGGTGCAATTTGAGCAGACAACGGCGTCTGGTGTCGGGCATACGTCTGCCCTATGTCCAGGCTGGAAGCATATATTCGCGAACTAATCATGATCGCGAACTATTAGACTTGAACACTGTATTCCTGCTTGTTCTAACATGTTCGAAAAAAACATCGACATCTTTAAGATACACAAAAAACAGCTTAACAAGCTTTTCATCCAGAATGGTGGCATGTAGTTTAGCTTCTTCGAATTCCGGCTAAAATACTATAGCTAAAAGAAACACCCTATAATAGTGCTCGTGTGTAACATGGCATCCTATGATGTTTGCTTTCTTTGCCACTTTTTTATTTTTTGTTGCATTTTTTACGAGTAAAACATGTAACATTTCAATCGTCAGTGTTTCCCTTGTACGTTAAAACTTGTACTTTTCGCATACCCAGTGTGGTACGCGGGTTAGAATCATTTTGTAATACTTTGTTAGCCGTTTAGCAATGTGTGCATTGTTTCATGATTTACCCTACGCTGATTTCTTGTTTTATTTGTTGTTGTTTCTTTGTGGTTTGCTTAATTTATGTAAACCTTAAACTGATGTAATCATGATGCCTTTTCTTTTTATTTCCTAATTTCTTCAAGTTTTGAAAATTGGCCTGAAATTGTTTTTTCGTGTTTGTGCTCTGCGGATTTGTAATGCCAAGGGAAAAGGGGTAGGAGCCTCGTCAAGCTGATAACATAGCAGCTTTTTGCTTCATCCTTTTGTTTTCTTTCCGCAACTCTGTGAAGAAAATCCTCAATAAAACTGAAATAAAATGAAATGAAACAAATAGCACAATGGGCGTCATGATCGCTAGAGGTAGCAACGTGTCTCACCACCGTGGTAGTAAACATAGCGCACGACAATCTTGCTTTTGAAGGTAATGACGGCAATTTGAGATTTTCCTAGCATTTTTGCATAAAGTATTTTCGCTCTTTGGGCACGCACCCGAAGATGGGCTAGTAATTTAGTTGGCGTAATCCCGGCATCCAGCCTGTGAATCACACCCTTGCACGGGTTGTCCGACGCGGCTACGTAAGCCATCACTGCATAGTCTTTTGCAACAAAACGTAGACTTCGAAAGCTCTGCACCCTGTTGGTGGTCTCCATGCTTGGCGTGCTGATTATGGCAATGTTAGATTCATTGCGCAGCCGCATAAGCAGGTTGCCTTCTTTGCAACTGTCTGGGTTACCACATGTCTTAGTTATAGCGTGTGCCATCTGATGCGTGCTTAGTTGACTGATGTTAAGCCCATCCTTCGGTCTAATGATGACTTTGAAGTCGGTTTTCGGCAGTAGAGGCAGTTTCTTTTTTTTTCGAAGAGGATTCCGTTTCTGTTTAGGTTGGCTCGACGCTGGTTTGTCTACCGCTCCAGCCCCGGTCTCCGGAACGGCGATCAGCCTTGAAATGTGATACGTTGCAGTGAACCATCCCCCGTTGTCAAAGGGCTCCTTTTGTGAGACGCTGGTTGCATTTTCTCAGCCTTGAGTTTTCTCTTCGATTAATGTCGTGGCACTGGTGGACGCACCCCCGTCGTCGTAAGCCATTCTCGCGCGTTGCGCGGAAACACGAGTAGCGTTTCGTCCGGCCATCGGCCCGTTGCTGATTAGGCTTAGAGCAGCGTTCTTCGCCTTAGGTCTTGAAACAAGCCGACGTTCAGGACAGTCTTCTACTAATCAAACGCAGTCGGCGGATAACCAGTTTTTAAACGCACGAGAAATTACTGCAGCTTGAGTGGTTGTTTCGGTGTTTTGTGCAACTTGTTTGAATGAAAGTGTACGAGAAACGAGATACCAGACAAACACTATAAACGTCAAAGGGACTAAGAATTGATACATTAGTTGTTTCGTCGTGTCGGTCTTCAAATAGAAAGTGCGAGAAAAAAAAGACAAAAACTTGATAGGACGAATTGTACGAGAGCAGCTAGAGTGGTCGTTTCACCATGTAAGTGCGACAATTTTGAATGAAAGAGCGCGAGATAAGTGAAACTAGACAAACAAAAATGCAAATTGTTATTATTTTTCAATTTGCATGCAAAAGAACATAGATAAAGAAGGACTAAGAGGCAAGGACACAGATACACAGATGCAAGAATACACAAATGCAAAGATACACAGATGCAAGGACAAATACGCAAGAACAAAGCCGAAAGAGGGAAAGAGCTAGCTCGCGTCTGGCCTGGAGGGGCAGAACGCCTGCTCATTCTTTTTGTAAGAGCGACGAAACGGAGGAAATAAATTTAAAAGGGGAGAAAGGTGAAATAAGACGAGGAAGTAAAGAAATACGGGAAATATTGCAGCCGGAATAGTTGTTTCGGTGTGTTGGTGCAATATGAATAAATGAAACATTGCGAGAAACGAAAAACTAGAAAAACAATTGAAAGGGCGAAATGAACCAGAAGTAATGGAGTAAAGGCGGTTATTTCGGTGTGTCCTTGCGACTTTTTTGAAGGAAAGAGCATGAGAAACGAGAACCCAGACAAACAATTGAAACGACAAATTGTACTAGAAGGTTATGGAGCAAGAGTGGTTTTTTGGCGTGATAGTGCGACATGTTTGAAGAATCAGTGTGACAAACGAGAAGCTAGACAAAGAATACAAAGGAAGAACGTGCCAGAAAGCATCTAGGGTGGCATATTCGGTGTGTTGCTGCGAATTATTTAAAGCGCGAAAAACGAGAAACTAGACAAACAATTGAAAGAGCGAAACGTATTAGAAATAGTGCAGCTAGACTTATTTTTTGTGGCGTGCCAGTGCGACATGTTTAAGGAAAAGCGCTAAACGGTAAACAGGACAAACAATTGAAGGCCGAATGTAGTAAAAATAATGGAGCTAGAGTGGTTGTTTCGGCGTGTTGATGCGAGGTGCAACATATTTGAAGGAAAGAGTATTTGAAGGAAAGACATATTTGAAAGAAAAAAAACAACACAAACAATTGAAGGCACAATGCACAAGAAATTAGTGCAGCTAGAGTGTTTCGGCGTGTTGGTGCGACACGTTTGAAGAGCTCGAGATTTGAAAAACCAGGCAGCCAATTGAAAGGGTGAAATGTACAAGAAAATATAGCAGCTTGATTGGTTGTGTAGGCGTGTCGGTGCGCATGTTTGAAGAGAAGGGCGCGAGAGATGACGAAGTACTCATTTTAAAGGGCGAAATGTGATAAAATAATTCAGTGGTGAGTGATTGTTTCGGCGTGTTTATGAGACATGTTTGAAGGAAAAAGCTCAAGATTTGAAAAACAAGAGAAACAATTACAAGCGCAAAATGTACAAATAAATAATGAAGCTTGAGTGGTTGTGTAACCGTGTCTGTGCGAGATGTTTGAAGCAAAGACCGCGAGAAGCGAAAAACAAGACAAACAATAGAAGAAGAGAAATGAACTAGAAAGTATGACGTTTGAGTGCTTGTTTCGGCGTATCGGTGTGAGATGTTTAGGTGGATGAGCGCATGAAACAAGACGAACAAGGCGAAGGGTAAACGTACTTCAAATAATGCGGCTAGAGTGCGTGTTTCGGTGTTTTGGTGCGACATAAGTAAAGGAAACGGCTCGAGATACGGGAAACCAGAAAAACAATTCAAATGGCGAATTGTACTAGAAACACTGCAGTCAGACTGCTTGTTTTGGTGTGTGGGTGCAACTTTGAAGGGTGCGAGAAACTAGACGAGTCCTTGAAATGGCGAAATGTACTAGAAATTGATACAGTTGTTTCGGTGTGTTGGTGAAACTTGTTTGAAGGAAAGAGTGCGAGAAACGAGAAACCGAGCAAACAATTGAAATGGCAAAACGCTTTAGAAATAATGCAGACAGATATGTTGTTTCAGCCTGTCGGAGCGACTTGTTTGAAGGAAAGAGCATGAGAAACGAGAAACCAGATAAACAATTGAAAGGGCACATTATACTAAAAAGTAATGCAGCGCAAGTGCTTGTTTCAGTGCGTCAGTGCGCCATGTTCGAAGGAAAGAGTGTGACAAACGGGAAGCTAGAGAAAGAATTGGAAGGGCGCAGTGTACTAAATAATTGTATCTAGAGGGATTGGTTCGGCGTGTCGGTGTGTGTGTCTGTTAGGATGAAAGTGTGTGATAAAGGTAAAGCAGACAAACAACTCAAAGAAAGAAATGTATTTAAAAAACGCAGCTTGAGTGGTGTTTTCGGCGTATTGGTGGGCCGTGTTTGAAGGAAAGCATGTGGCAAACGAGAAACCAGGCAAACAATTGAAAGGGAGAATGGTACTAGAAATTACTGCAGGTGGAGCGGTTGTTTCGGTGTGTCTGTGCGACTTGTTTGAAGGAAATAGCGCTAGAAACGAGAAACCAGGCAAGCACTATAAACTTCAAATGTACTATAAGTTGATACAGTAGTTGTTTCGGCGTGTCGTTTTTTGAATGAATGCGTGTCGGCGTGTCGGTCTTTGAACAAAAACAGGAAAAGAAGAATTGTACCAGAGCAGCTAGAGTAGTTGTTTCACCATGTCAGTGCGACAAGGTTGAATGAAAGAGCGCGAGAAATAAAAAACAAGACAAATAAAGTGCAAATATAATTACTAAATTTGCATGCACAAGGACATAAATACACAAGGACACAGATGCAAGGACAAAGATACAGGGATGCAAGCATACACAAATGCAAAGATACACAGATGCAAGGAAACATACACAAGGGCAAAGATGAAAGAAGGAGAGAACTAGCTCGCATCTGCATCGCAACCTGGAGGGGGCACAACGACTGCTCACTTTTTCACGAAGAGCAAAGAATCCGAGAAAATAAACTTAGGAGGGGAGAACGATGAAAGAAGTCGAGGAAGTAATGAAAAACTAGAAATAATGCAGCTAGAGTGGTTGTTTCGGCGCGTTGGTGCAACATGACTAAATGAAATAGTGCGAGAAACGAAAAGCCAGACAAACAATTGAAAGGGAATTTAACCATGAGTAAGGGAGGTAGAGTGGTTATTTCGGCGTGTCGATGCGGCTTGCTTTAAGGGAAGGGCACGACAAACGAGAAACCGGATTAACAATTAAGAAAGTTATTAGGCTAGAGTGATTTTTTCGATGTGTCAGTGCGAAATGTTTCAAGGAATGAGCGTGACAAACGAGAAGCGGCTTATTCGGTGTATTCGTGCGACTTGTTTGAAGGAAAGACCTCGAGATTGGAAAAACCAGACAACCAATTGAAAGGGAGAAATGAACTAAAGGTAATGAAGGTCGAGTGCATCGCTAAGTAGGTGTGTTCGTGCGACAATATTGAATGAAATAGTGCGAGAAAAGAAAAAAACCAGAGAAACAATCAAAAGGGCGAAGCTATTAAAAACTTTTTGTGACTAGAGTAGTTTTTTCGGCGTGTCGGTGCGACATATTTCAAAGAAATGGTGCGAGAAACGACAAACCAGACAAACAATCAAAAAGCCCTATTGTACTCTAAATAATGCAGCTAGAGTGATTGTTTAGGTGTGTTGGTGTGACATGCTTAAAGGGAAGAGCACGAGAAAATCGACAACAGACAAAGAATTCAAAAGATGAAATGTACTAAATAATAATGCAGCTAGAGTTGTTTTGGCGTGTTGGGGCAACTTCTTTGAATAAATGATTGTGAGCTAGAAAAAACCAGAGAAATAATTCAAACCGCGGACTTTAGTAGAGGTTATGCAGCTAGAGTGGTTGTTTTGGTGTGTTGGTGCGGCAAGTTTGAAGAGCGAGCTCGAAATTTCAAAAAACCAAACAATCAATTGAAAGGGCTAATTGTAAACAAAGTTATAGCAGCTGGATTGGTTGTGTTGGCGTGTGTTTGTGGGACATGTTTGAAGGAAAGAGTGCGAGAAACAAAAACAGACAAACAGTTGAATGAAGGCAGAATGTAGAAGAAATTAGTGCAGCTAGAGTGGTTGTTTGGGCGGGTTGGTGCGACACGTTTGAAGGAAAGAGCGCGAGAAACAAAAAAGCAAACAATTGAAAGACCAAAATGTACCAGGAGTAATGCAGCTAGGGCGGTTTTTTTTGGTGTGCTGGTGCGACATGTTTGAAAGAAAGAGCTCGAGATTTGTAAAACCAGACAAATTATTGAGAGGGCGTAATGTACAAGAACATATAGCAGCTTGATTGGTTGTGTAGGCGTGTTTGTGCAACACGTTTGAAGGAATGAGCGCGAGAAACAAATAACCAGGCCAACAATTGAAAGGACGAAGTTTACTAAATATTATTGTGTTTTGAGTGTTCTTTTCGGCGCGTCGGTGCGACATGTTCGTAGGAAGAAGTGCGAGAAACGAAAAACACGACAAACAATAGAACAGGAGAAATGTCCTAGAAAGTATAACGCTTGGGTGGTTGTTTCGGCGTGTCGGTGTGACATGTTTGGGTGAAAGAATGCGAGAAGCGTGAAACCAGACAAACAAGGGAAAGGGTGAAACGTACTAGAAATAATGCAGCTAGAGTGGTTGTTTTGGCGTTTTGGTGCGACATGTTTGAAGGAAACGGTTCGAAAAACGATAAACCAGAAAAAAATTCAAAGGGCGAAATGTACTAATAATAAAATGCACCTAGAGTGCTTGTTTTGGCGTGTTGGTGTGACATGTTTCAAGAGTGCGAAAAACGTGACGAGCCCTCTAAGTGGCTAAATGCACTGGAAATTGATACAGTTGTTGCGGCGTGTTGAAAACTAGTTTGATGGAAAGAGCGCGAGAAACGAGAAACCAGACAAATAATTGAAACGGCAAAATGCTTTAGATATAATGCATAGAGTGGTGGCTCAAGCGTGTCGGTGCGACATGTTTGAAGGAAAGAGTGCCAGAAACAAAAAAAACAGACAGACTATTTCAATGGCAAAATGTATTAAATTAAAGCAACTATAGTGGTGTTTTCAGCATGTTGGTGCGACATTTTTGAAGCAAAGAGCGTGACAAACAAAAACTCAGACAAACAATTGAAAGGGCGAATTGTACCAGAAGTAATGCAGAAAGGGTGGTTTTTTCGGCAAGTCGTTGCGACATGTTTGAAGGAAAGAGCGCGAGAAACGAGAAACCAGATAAACAAATGGAAGGGCAAATTTTACTAAGAAGTAATGTAATGCGACAGGTTGTTTCGGCGCGTTAGTGCGACTTGTTCGAAGGAAAGTGCGACAAACGGTAGCCAGACAAGGATTGAAAGGTCGCAATGTACTAAGTTAATGCAAATAAAAAGGTTGCTTCGGCTTGTCGGTGTGCTGGTGTTCTTATCGGTTAGGGTGAAAGTGTGCGATACACAGTAAACCAGACAATTAATTGAAAGGGAGAAATCTATTGAAAAAATGCAGCTTGAGTGGTTTTTTCGGCGTATTGGTGCGCCATGTTTCAAGAAAAGCACGTGAGAAACAAGATATCAGGAAAACAACCGAAAGGGCGAATTTTACTAGACCTAACTGCAGCTTGAGCAGTTGTTTCTGCCTGTCTGTGCGACTTGTTTAAGGGAAAGAGTGCGGGAACCGAGAAACCAGACAAACAGCATAAGCGTCAACTGTATTAGAAATTGATACAGTAGTTGTTTCGGGCGTGTCAGTGTTTTATTGAAATAGTGTGAGAAACAAAAAATTAGACAAACATTTGAAAGAATGAATTCTAGCAGCTAGTGCAGCTAGAGTGGTTCTTTCACCATGTCAGGGCGACAATTTCGAAAGCAAGAGTGCGAGATATGAGAAAACAAGACAAATAAAAATGCAGGTATGATTATGCAAATTGCACGCTCAAGGAAATGATGCACAAGGACTCATATGCAAGGACACACAAATGCAAAGATACACAGATGCAAGAACACGAACACAAAGACAAAGATGAAAGAGAGAGCTAGCTTGCATCTTCTACATGTAGGGTCACAACGCCTGCTCACTCTTTTCGGGAAGAGCGAAGAAACAGGGGAAAATAAAGTTAGGAGGGGAGAAAGATGAAAGCAGACGTGGGAGTTAAAAAAAATACTAGAAATCCTGCAGCCAGAGTGGTTGTTTTGGCATGTTGGTGCAACACGAATAAATGAAATAGTGCGAGAAAAGAAAAACGTGACAAACAATTGAAAGGCGAACAAAACAAGAAATAATGTAGCTAGCGTGGTTTTTCAGCGTTTCGTTCCGGCTTGTTTGAAGAAAAAAGCGCGAAAAACAAGAAAACAGGTAAACAATGGAAATGGCGAACTTTACTAAAAATATTAAAGTGGTTGTTTTGGTGTCTCAGTGCGACATGTTTTGATGAAAAAATGCGAGAAATGAAAAGACGACAAAGAATTCAAATGGCGAAACTAGACGTACTGCAGCTAGATGGTTATGGTATGTTTGTGCGACATTTTTGAAGGATAAACCGCGAGAAAGAAGAAACCAGACAAACAATTTAAATGGCAAACTGTACTAAAAAACTTAGGCATCTAGAGCGATTGTATCGGCTTTTTGTGCGGGTTGTGTGAAGGAGTGTGAGAAACGAGAAACTGGACAAAGAATACAAATGGCGAAATTAACTAGGATTTATTACAGTAGTTGCTTCGGCTTGCTGGTGTGACATGTTTGATTGAAAGAGTGCGAGAATAAAAAAACAGACGGAAAATCGAAAGGGCGAAGTGAACTAGAAATTATGCAGCTAGCGTCGTTACGGCATGTCGTTGCGACGTATTTGAAGGAAAGGGCGACAAACGAAAAAAAAAGACAAACAGAAAAAGGACAAATGGCGAAATTGGGAAGAAAAAACTACAATGGTTGTTTCGGCGTGTCAGTGCGAAAAATTGAAGGAATATTGCGTAAAACGAGAATTCAACTAAACAACAGAAATGGCAAACAGTACTAAAACTCTATGCACCTAGAGTGGTTGGCGTGTGGGTGCGATATGTTCGAAGGAAAGGGCGCGAGAATCGAGAAACCAGTCAAACAATCGAAATGGCGAAATAAACCAGAAGTGATGCAGCTACAGTGGTTTTTCGGCTTGTTGGTGCGACATGTTTGAAGGAAAGCGCGAGAAATGAGAAAACGGACAAAAAATTTAAAGGGCGAAAAGTACTAGAAGTAATGCAGCTAGAGTGGTTCTTTAGTCCTGTCGGTGTGAAATCTTTGAAGAAAATATCACGAGATACGAGAAATCAGCCAAACAATGAATGGCAAATTATCCTGGAACCTAATGCAGCTAAAGTGGTTGTTTCGGCTTGTCGGGGGACATTCTTGAAAAAAAAGCGCAAAAGAAACGAGAAGCCAGACAAAGAATTGAAATGGCGAACTGGACTAGAAAATTATCGCAGCTGAAGTGACTATTAGACGTGTTGGTGCGAGATGTTTGAAAAAAAGAGCGCGAGAAACGAGAAACTAGACAAACAATAGAAATGGTGAAATAATTTAGAAAGTATTACAGTGGGTGTGTAAGCTTGTCGGTTGACATGTTTGATGAAAAAGTGTGAAAGTGCCAGAAACAAAAAAAAATTGAAAAAATGCAGCTAGAGTTATTGTTACAGCATGTCGCTGCGGCATCTTTGAAGGAAAGAGCGCGATGATTGAGAAATTGGACAAACAATTATTTGGAAATACGAACTAGAACTATTACTGCTAGAGTGGCTTTACGGCGTGTTGGTGCAACGTTTTTGAAAGACAAAACACGAGAAATGAGAAACTAGACAAACAAATGAAACTGCAAACTGTAGTAGAAAATAAAGCAGCAAGAGTGATTGTATAGGCATTTGGCTGCGACATGTTTCAAGGAATGTGAGAAACGAGAAACCAGACAAACAATACAATTGGCCAAATTAACAAGAAATGTTTATAGTGACATGTTGGTGCGACATGTTTGATTGAAAGTGCAAGAAACAGAAAAAAATCCAGATAGAGAATTCAAATGCCAAAATGAACTAGGAATAATGCAGCTAAAACAGTTGTAACAGCGAACTAATGCGACACGTTTGAAAGAAAAAGGGCGAAAAACGAGAAAAAGGACAAACAATAGAAATGATGAAATTGACAAGAAATAATTTTGATATCTGTTTCGGCGTGTCGGTGCGAAATGTTTGAAGAAATGATTGTGAGAAATGGGAAATCAGCCAACAAAGGAAATGACAAATGTTACTATATTATAATGCTGCTAGAGAGGTTGTTTCCGTGTGTCGGTGCAACATGTTTGAAGAAAGAGGGCGATAAATAAGAAACCGGACAAACAACAGAAATGGTGAAATTGACAAGAAATATTACAATGGTTGTTTGGGGGCGTCGGTGCAAAATGTTTGAAGAAAACATCGCCAGAAACGAAACTTTAGTCAAACAAAGGATATGTCAAATTGTGCTAGAACCTAATGCAGCTTGAGTGGTTGTTTTGGTGTCAGAGTGATTTGTTCGAAGAGTGCAAGAGTTGAGAAACCAGACAAACATTTGAAATGGCAAATTGAACAGCAATCTTTGTAGCTAGAGTGGCTTTTTCGGCATGTTGGTGCGAAAAGTTTAGGCAAAGCACGAGAAATGAGAAAACATAAAAAGTGAAAGGGCAAAACATACTAGAAATATTGCAGTTAGTGTAGTTCTCGGGGTGTATTGGTGCGAAATGTTTGAAATATCGCGAGAAACGAGAAATCAGCCAAACAATGGAAATGGCAAACTGTACTAGAACGTAATGCAGCTTAAGTGGTTGTTTCGCCGTGTCAGTGCGACGCTCGAAGGAAAGAGCGCGAGGACAAAGAATTGAAATAGCGAGAAGCCCGACAAAGAGAAACCCGACAAAGAATAAAAATATCGAACTGTACTGAGAAGAATCGCAGCTAGAGCGATTGATTCGGCGCGTTGGTGCGACATGTTTGAAAGAAAGCGCGAGAACGAGAAACTGGAAAAACAATAGAAATAGTCAAATTTACTTGTAAATATACTAGTCGTTGTTACGGAATGTCGGTGTGACACGTTTTGATGAAAAAGTGCGAGAAACAAAACAGACAAAGAATTGAAATGGCGAAACTAGAAGTGATGCAGCTAGAGTTGTTGTTACGGCGTGTCGGTACGACATCGGGAAAGCGGACAAAGAATTGAAGTGGAGATATGAACTAGAATTAATGCAGCTTGAATGATTGTTTCGCCGTGTCAGTGCGATGTTCGAAGGAAAGAGTGCGAGGACAAATAATGAAAATAGTGAGAAGCCCGACAAAGAGAAGCCCGACAAAGAATGAAAAGAGCAAACTGTACTGAAAAGAATCGCACCTAGAGTGATTGCTTCGGCGCGTTGGTGCGACATGTTTGAAAGAAAGCGCGAGAAGCGAGAAACTGGAAAAATGATAGAAATGGTGAAATTTACTAGAAAATATACTAGTGGATGTTACGGCATGTCGGTGTGACACGTTTTGATGAAAAAGTGCGAGAAACAAAAACAGACGAAGAATTGAAATGGCGAAACTAGAAGTGATGCAGCTAGAGTTGTTGTTACGGCGTGTCGGGTACGACATTGGGAAACCGGACAAAGTATTGAAGTGGAGATAAAACTAGAAATAATGCAGCTAGAGTGTAGGTTACGGCGTTTTGGTGCGACAATTTTGAAGAATGGAATGCGAGAAACGAAAAACCAGACAAACAATAGAAATGGCGAACTGTACTAGGAAATATAGTAGCTAGATTGATTGCATTGGTGTTTATTGATTGATTGATATGTGAAGTTTAACGTTCCCAAACCACTATATAATTATGAGAGACGCCATAGTGGAGGGATCCGGAAATTTCGAACACCTGGATTTCTTCATTGTATCGGTGTTTTGGTGCGATATGTTTCAAGTAGTGTGAGAAACGAAAAACCGGACGAACGATGCGAATGGTGAAATAGAAATTATTACATTGGCATGTTGGTAAGACTTGTTTGAATAAATGTGCAAGAATTGAAAAATCCAGACAGAGAATTGAAATGGCGAAGTGAACTAGAAATAATGCAGCTAGAGTAGTTACGGCATTTCGGTGTGACATGTTTGAAGGAAAGAGAGCGAAAAAGCAGATAAAGGACAAATACAAATGGCGAAAAGGACAAAAAATAATTACAATGAATGTTTCGGTCTGTCGATGCGAATTCCTTGAATAAAATATTGCGAGAAACGAGAAATCAGCCAAAAAAATGGCGAATTGTACTAAAACCTAATGCACCTTGAGTGGTTCTTTTGGCGTGTCGGTGCGATATATTCGAAGAAAAAGAGTGTGAGCTTCGAAAAACCAGACACACAATTGAAGTGGCGAAATGAATTAAAAATATAGCAGCTACAGTGTTTTTTTCGGCGTGTATGTTCGACATGTTTGAAGCAAAGCGCGAGAAATAAGAAAACAGACAAAAATCGAAAGAGCAAAAAGTACTTGAAATAATGCAGCTAGATTGGTTGTTTGGGCGTGTCGGTGCGACTTGTTCGAACGAAGAGCACGAGAAATGAGAAACTAGACAAAAAATAGAAGTAGCGAACTGTACTAGAAAAATATCACCGTCAGTGATTGTTTCAGCGCATTGGTTCAACATGTTTGAAAGGAAGAGTGCGAGAAACGTGAAATTAGAAAACAATAGAAATCGTGAACCTTACTAGAAATTATAACAGTGGTTGTTAAGGCGAGCCGATACGACAAGTTTTGAGGAAAAGTGTGAAAACAAAAAACAGACGAAGACTTGAAATGACGAAACTTGAAGTTATGCAGTTAGAATCGTTGTTACAGCGTATCGGTGCGGCATGTTCGAAGGAAAGAGCACGAGAATTGATAAACCAGACAAACGATCTAAACAGAAATATGAACTAGAAAGAATGCTGCTAGAGCGGGTGGTTACGGCGTGTCAGTGCGACATGTTCGATGGAAACAGCTTGAAAAACGAGAAGCTAGACAAAGAATTGAAGTAGCGAACTGTACTAGAAAGTTAAAGCAGCAGAGGAATTGTATCGGTGTTTTTGTTCCACATGTTTGAAGGAGTGTGAGAAACGAAAAAAACGGACAAATGATTCAAATAAAGTAATTTGATAGAAGGTATCACAGTGGCCTGTTGGAGCGACGTGTTCAATTAGATGTGCAAGAAATAAAAAAATTCAGACAGATAATTGGAGTGTCTGAATGAATCAGGAATAATGCAGCTAGAATAGTTGTTACGGCGTTCTGGTGCGACGCGTTGGAAGGAAAGGGGCGATAAACGTAAAAAAAGAGCAAATTTAATTGGCGAAATTGACAAGAAATATGTACAATGGTTGTTATGACGTGTCAGTGCGAAATGTTTCAAGGGACGATTGTGAGATACGAGAAATCAGCCAAGCAAATAAAATGGCAAATTGTACTAAACCTAATGCACCTACACTGGTTGTTTCGGCGTGTCGGTGCGACATGTTCGAAGAAAAGAGCGTGAAAAGAAGAAGCCAGAATTGAACTGGCAAACTGTACTAAATAAATATCGCAGCTAGAGTGATTCTTTCGGCACGTTGGTACGACACGTTTCAAAGAAAAAGCGAGAGAAAGGAGAAACTGGAAAAATAATAGAAATTGCCAAAATTACTAGGATATGTTACAGTGGTTGGTTTTGGCGTGTCGGTGGCGAAGTGTTTTGATGAAAAGGTGCGAGAAACACAAAACACAAAGAAATGAAATGGCGAAACTAGAAGTAATGCAGCTAGAGTTGCTGTTACGGCATGCCGGTGCGACATGTTTGAATGAAAGAACGCGAGAATCGAGAAACCGGACAAACGATTGAAATGGGGAATATAAACTTGAAATAATGCAGCTAGAGTGGTTGTTATGGCGTGTCGGTGCGACATGTTTGAAGGAAGAGCACGACAAACAAGAATCCAGACAAAAAATTAAGTGACGAACTGTACTTCAGAAATATCGCAGCTTGAGTGACTGTTCCGGCGCGTGGGTGCGACATGTTTGAAAGATAGAGCTGAAGAAACGAGAAACTAGACAAAGAACAGAAATGATGAAGTTTAATAGGAAATATTACAGTGGTTTTCGGCTTGTCAGTGCAACATGGTATGATGAAAACTCCGAGAAACAAAACACAAACAATTGAAATGGCAAAACTAGAAGCATAGCTGCTAGAGTTGTTGTTACGGCGTGTCGGTGCGACATGTTTGAAGAAAAGAGTGCGAGAAACGAGAAATCAGCCAACAAATGAAAAGGGACAATTGTATTAAAACCTAATGCAGCTAGAGTGGCTGTTTCGACGTGTCGGTGCGAACATGTTCGAAGGAAAGACTATGAGAAACAGCAGCCAAATTTGAAGCGCGGCGAATTGTACTAGAAAAATATCGCAGCTAGAGTGGTTTTTTCGGCGTGTTAGTGCGACAATGTTTGAAGGAATCAGTGTGACAAACGAGAAGCTAGACAAAGAATACAAAGGAAGAACATGCCAGAAAAGCAGCTAGGGTGGCATATTCGGTGTGTTGCTGCGAATTGTTTAAAGCGTGAGAAACGAGAAACTACATAAACAATTGAAAGAGGGATTGTACTAGAAATAGTGCAGCTACAGTTTTTTTTGGCGTGCCGGTGCGATATGTTTAAGGAAAGCGCTAAACGAGAAACAGACAAGCAATTGAAGGCCGAACGTAGTAGAAATGATGAAGCGTGGAAGCTTGGGCAAGTTGGTAGGACATAACTGAATGCAGGAACAGCGCAACTACAAGTAGTTACTTCGTAACTACGGAAGCGAAAAAACACAAGGACAGAAAAGAGCGCTGACTTTCAACAAAGATTTAATATCGGAGGGTGTACATATATAGGCGAAAAATGAGAAAAATGGGCATGCGTAGAAGGGTGCAGAACAACTACTGCGATACATCGTCAGCAAAATTCTCGTCTCTTGTTGAATGGGCTGAGGAAACAAATGCATATGTAACTTAAAAAAGGTCGAGATACGCAATCTCTCTTTGCAACAACGCAACCGATGGGCAACTAACACATTTACCGCCAAACTTGTTTATTTGATGAGCTTCAATTATCTCACGCGTGGCCTGCGAGTTGTGCTTGCTTAAAACCTCGCAACGCTCAAAAACTGGCACGCAGCCGCAGTCTCTGCAGTGGATTCCGAGTGTCCTTGAAACTACGTTGTGTACATTGTTATTGTGCTCTCTTAGACGGTCATTAAGGCACCTTCCGGTTTGCCTATGTATACCATTCCGCACGAAAGCGGAATGAGAGATACGACACCAATAACACAAGGTACAAAGCGCGTTC